>CM067373.1:94090111-94615111 GCA_034401795.1 Chaetoderma sp. LZ-2023a | reverse complement strand
AACCCACCACCAGGGACAGAGCCAAATATCCTTTTGCACTACGCAATCATATGGGTAACTCACATATCAACTTTGGATGAATTTCGTCCAATAGTGTCAGAGGAGTTGCATTACAATCAATTTCATGACCTTTTGACCCGCATTCCACACATCCTGAGGGTAGGGCCAAATGTAAATGTGTTCGTGTTCTCCACATTGATATGGGTAACCCACAGACTAAAATTGGTTGGGAGATGCATTACAATCAATTTCCGCAGGTTAAGATTTGATCCTTTGACCCCTCCCCCACCCCCTAGGGGTGAACTCTCTCTCCACAATCATATGGGTAACTCAGATATCAAATTTGGTTGAGTTCTGTTTAACGATTTCAGAGGAGTTGCATTACAACTGATTTTACCTTTTGACCCCCCCCCCCTTACCTCCCCACCACCACCACCACCACCACCCCCACACACCCTGTGGATGGAGCCAAATTTAAATATCGTCGTAATCATATGGGTAACCCACATACCAAATCTGATTTAATGACACCCAATGCTTTGGGAGGAGATAATGTGATGGATGGACGGACAGACGGACGGAAGTGATGTTTTTTAAAACGGGATAATAATAATAAAATATGTATTAACCCTTTAACCCTCAAATTTATTCAATAAAATTTCAATTTTCTCATAGAAAATGTCCATTTGCAGACGAAGAGAAGACTATTTTTGAAAATTTACTACTGGAATGACTGGCTCGTTTATCGAGCCAGTCATTCCAGTGGTAAATTTTCAAAAATACTCTTGGTCTGCAAATGGACATCTCTCAAGACCACTGTAGAAGGCATTTTTGGCTAATATGAGTGTTAAATGGTTACGCTAATGTTATAATATTTGTTTATTCATACTAGGTTCAGTATCAACCTCAGCTGTGGTGCATATCCAAATGCGGACATTGCCTTCCACTTTAACCCACGCTTCTCATGCGGTTCAGACAATTACACGGTTGTGAGAAATCATTTTCAAGCCGGAGCTTGGGGACCGGAAGAGAGACATCAGACTAGATTCCCATTCATGCCCGGTGCAGCGTTTGATCTTATCATTCTGATAGAGCCTAACTGCATCAAGGTACATTTAAAATGCACACGTTAGGGTTATACTAAATTTAAAATTTCTAATTCTGTTTCATGCCTTCATTCATGCTTCGTCTTGGACTTTGATAGCCAGGGAAACTTCATGAATCAAAACTTCTGTAACCCTTTCAGGACGAAGCCAGGCAAAACTGGCCTGCGCAATGGTCTTTAGGAAAGTCCATAAATTGCGGGCCATGAGAAGACTATTTTTGAAAAGTGTAACAGTGGAATGACTGGATCGATGACTAAGCTACTCATTTTAGTGGTGAATTTTCAAAAATAATCTTGTCTTGGCTTGAAAATGAACATTTAAAGGATTAATGGTCAAGCTTGCCGAAACCTCCCATTTCAGTGATGTTGTCCATCTGCAGGCCATTTTCAGGACTTGTCTTCTCTAGCAAGTGTACACTCGGTAAGTAAGACAATGTTACAGTTTCAATATTTGGAGAAAATCTAACCATTAAACACTCGTGTGTCAACAGCGCCTCAAAGCACTCAAAAGGTGACTTTTATCAATTAAGTCTTAAATTTTTCGTGTTTTCAAGCAAATTAAAATTTGTGGTCATTGAATGACAATTTGCTGGCCAAGAGAAGACCGTGTTTTTTGTAAGTTTATAACTGGAATTTAGGAAGCTCGTTTTAAGGTGTTTTTTTAAAAGAAAATCTACATTTTTGCTTAGTCAGTGTCCATTTGCAGGCCAGAGAAGAATATTTTTGAAAATTTATCACTGAAATGACTGGCGAGCCAGTCTTCTCTTAGCCTGCAAATAGACAGTCCTCAAGACCACAAGTTGACAGTAGAGGTGTTAAAGTGTTAGTCTAATCATATCTCCTAGAATGAATTCAGTGTTCATATAAGAAGTAACAATCTGCCTGTTAGTAAACCGAACACCTCAACAAATCATCCAGATTATTCTGGTTTTGTTTGGAAAGATTCCACTGAATAACTGGTTTCACAGTGCATCAAATGGAGGGATCTGATCTGTCACTCAGGTATCTGACGTCATACTTGTTAACTGATGTTATTATCAAATGCCTTAGGTCCATCACGACAGTGGAAAAAGTTTTGAAACTAATTTGACTGATAGCTGTTGTCCCAGTGAAATTATTTTCAAAATATTCAACCGCTTACCTGTATAGTTACCTTGAAATTGAATTCAGGAGTCGATGTGTTAAAACCGATTTAAATGCACGTATAAAGTGGGAAAAGCTAATCTATAAATGGGCGTGACAAAGCTAGAAATATATCCTTCTGTTAGCACCTTTTCTGAAATGGATATTCAGCAACGAAAGGCAGATTATTCCTAATTATCAACCTCCATCTCCACCATGCAATAATCAAGGATGCCTTTAGTTGTGCAAAAGTTATACAAACAATATTGAGATACATCGTTAGATCATTTCTCAGATAAAGACCAAGTCTTTCTGCAACACCCATTCAGGTATTAAGATTTTGTGTCTAAACTTTTATCAGTAGTTTCTGAGAAACATCTCGGGGCATACAGCCAGACTGACAAATAGACAACCAAACAAGCAAGAGAACAATCCAAATATTTCATTTTAAATAATTTGTTTATATTTATACTATCAAATTCAATGAAGCTTTCCAGTTTTAGCTATGCCCCGCCCATCTCTATCTAAGCTCCACCCACACCACGCTCGTGTTGGAATTGATTGATCTCTGAACTCGCTGACTCAATTTCCAGAACAGTGCCCAGTCAAACTAGTTTGAAAATATTCAACAGCATGTTTCTTAAATAGCAAAAACATACAATTTGTACGTGTCAGATTATTAAGCGTTAAAGACAGGCTTAATCGAATCATTCATGTCATCAGCATACACGTCACGTAGTTGATTATTATGTCATATGATTGAGTGAGGAAATGGATTCATGAATTGTCATATTTCATATTCAGAGCCCATACTTTTTCTCTTCTTACTGAAAATAGCTAGCCAATGATAGATGAACATATTAAAGAAAATGTCCACATTTATAACATTTGTTTTTTCTATTAGGTTGCTGTGAATAACCAACACTTCACAGAATTTAACCATCGCATTCATCCGTTGAGCCGCATTGACACACTTGATATCGATGGGCATCTTCGCTTAACTTGTATACGCGTACAATAATATTGTATCAGTACGGCAGTCAAGGTAGGCTATGTAACTGTTGATAGCAATAAGAACATGAAACAAAATCTGATCTCATCTCATAAAAGTTATTCACGTGATATAAGATGCCATTCATAAACTATGTATGACATTTTAAGCTTTTTACCATGCCATTAAATCTTTTACCCACCGATTTGTTCAAGAAAATCTCATAGAAAATGTCCATTTGCATACCAAGAGATTATTTTTGAAAATTTACCACTGGAATGACTGGCTCGATAAGAAAATTTCCATCTGCATACCAAGAGATTATTTTTGAAAATTTACCACTGGAATGACTGGCTCGATAACCGAGCCAGCCATTCCAGTGGTAAATTTTCAAATTTTGTCTTCCCGATGAAATCGGGAATTCTGGATTCAAAGCATATAAATCGATCCCAATACGTACAAAACATGGGCGAAGCTTAGCTAGCCATCAGTGGGTCATAGCTAAAATGAATTCATCCGTTATGTAATTATGTAGTCGTAGTACCGGTATATTTGTTCACTGTTATTACTATGTAGTGTGTTTTTGATTTTCAGATCTGGCTTAATTGGTTCAGGCTACATTCTACTCCAGGAGAATACTATAACATACACAACCCGGCCAAAACTATCCTCTGCAGTGTTCTTGAGGAATGGATAATTGCAGAAAAATATTCTCTTACAATGCTAATGGACGTTCAATAATCAAATATTCTGATTTTGTTTTCACAATGTAAGTGTTAAAGTGTTAACTATGGTGTAGTGTAACACTGTAAACCGCACAGAAACATCTCTGATGGAAGCAATACACAATTTTATGTTTTGAAATTGATTTTGTAATAAGAGCTCACAGTCAAATTTAGTTTTAAAATATTCAATATTCGATATATTACCTTGAAATTGAGACACTAACTTCAAGATTTAACCGTTAATGGCCAAGCTGGCCGTAGCCAGCCTCTGTTATGGTCTTGTGGAATGTCCATTTACAGGCCAAGAGAATACAAATTTTGAAAATATACCACTAATGACTGGTTTGATAACCGAGCCAGTTACTATAGTGATAAATTTTCAAAAATTGTATTCTCATGGCCTGCAACTGGACATTCAATAAACAATTTTTTTTATTTTGTTGACCAAATTTGAGCATTAAAGGTTTAACTACATAATGAGAGATAGGATTGTAATTGTTTTACATAAATCTATGTTATATAATATGATTATATGTTATTAAGAGCATAAAACAGTATATTAACTTACATCTGGTAGATCTCAATCCATGAAGCTTTTCCATGTGATTTATATGCATAATCCAAGCCAAAGTGAATATACCAATCACTTTGTCCATGTCTGATCACTTTGTCCTTATCTGTGTTTGTCTACATTAACTGTCTCACTGCTGCAAGCCACCAGACAGTAATTCCCATGAGCAAAAACGTGACTTGCTGAATATTTTGAAAACAATTTGACCGAGATGTTGTTGGTACCAACATCTTTCAGTCAAATTGTTTTCAAAATATTTAACAGGTCCAGAGACAGTACAAACTGTTACAGGAATCAGTAACACTTTAATGGTCAAGGCAGCATAATTGTTTCTACTAGTTCTCTTGATAAATGCCTAATTGCTGGCCAAGGGAAGACCTTTTTTGAAAATTTTCCACAAAAATAACTGGCTTGATAACCAAACCAGTCAATCGAGTGATAAATTTTCAAAAGCATTCTTCACTTGACATGCAAACGGCCATTCATTTGATGAAATTGTTAACTATAACTATGTGTTTGGTTGGTGTCTATCATGTGCATAGTTTCCATGTCCTGTTCATGGCATATCTAGACTGTTTTGGTCCAGTATATTACAGGCATAATAGCTGGTATCCCAGATTATGCGCAGTTACCACAGAGTGTGTACAGCTAGCCATGTGCACTGCTGCAGTATTGTATTAGTGCATACTATACCAATCATAAGAAACTTGTATAGATTTATGCTAGAGGTCTGCCAGATAATTGTTGTTTTGATTCATATAATATTTATTGTTTTAAATTTAGAAAGATATATATATGTATATATTTGCTCTTATTGTTGTGTTCAAAGTTGATTGTCGGGTCATTTTTAGGGCTGTCAGGTCTTTGACTCAACAACTGACATCAATTATTGGGTCCAAAATTGTTAGATCCTAAAATATACAATCACAAAAATACTTGTAACTGCGTTTTCCTTGTTAGTTTGGCTGTTTGTTATGTACTTTAGTCTAATTAATGGGGAACACTAACAGATAAGGGTCAAATCATTTTAAATCCGGCTTTTGTATGAGTTTAATAAAATAAAATATATTGTTTGAATATTTTCGAATTTCTTAGTAGTAAATTTCGCCATTGTCTTCAAATTTTCATGAGAATCATGGAATGATGTCATCGCGTGAATGGTTGTTGTGGTATGACATCATCACGTGAATGCTATATTGTTGTTGATTGAAAGCTCACAGCAGCTCATTCAGATACCACCATAATAATGAGAGATGCAAGAGGGTAATCTGAATCCACATGGTTGTAAATAAACTTGAATCTGACAATTCACTCAATTATATTGAAATTTATGGCATGGCAAAATTCATAATGTTAACCAAAATTTTAACATCGATAAAGTTTGTGAAAATCTGTCAACTTCTTTTTGATTTATAAAATATTATAACTATATGAACAGCGCTTTTCCGCTTATCACACATGTGTGGCAGCAGTGTTGCAAAATAAGGATTTCTTAAAATAGAATACCGCTTCATAAATTAAAAGAAAATTGAATAACTTCAACATTCTTCTAATACCTGGTCCACAATAAACTAAGTCCAAACCACGTAATAATATGGAAACAATTTGACAATCAGTTTCCTTATGCTGGATGCGATAATGGCATAGAACGAATCAGTAGGGTTTTATTGTGATATGGTAAGCCCTTGACGAACTACATGTCCATTGAGAAACTTTAACATTTACCTAATTCTTGGTGCAACATATGCGAAGTCCAAACCCCGTAAAATAATGAAAAAATTTGAAAATTATTTTACTTATGATGTAGACTGGATACGATGATGGTATAGAACAAATCTGTAAAATTTTATTAAAATCAAATAAATTCTTGATGAATGAAATGTCCATGACTTAAATGTTCATTGAAAAACATTAACAGTTACCTAATTCTTGTTGCTAAATAGTCCAAACCACGTAAAATATGGAAATTTTTGGAAAATTATATTAATCATTATCAAGATCTGATGCAATGATGGTATAGAATAAATCAGTAAAGTTTTATTGAGATCGGATAAGCCCTTGATGAATTACATGTACATTGAAAAACTAAGATTTATCTGCACATCATTTGGATCGCTATGCTTCGCCTAGGGCTCTATGCTTGACAAAAACTGTAATTTTGGGCAGTTTTTCTTGAAATGTAATTCTCATGTAATCCCCTTTAAGCATTTAATAGGTCCTAATCCTTACACTTCCTCTTTAATTAGGAACAAAAATGTATATATATAACTTGTGTGGTCTGGCCAAAGCATGGTATTTATATAAAGTTAACCTGACTATCACTTTCAAAATTCATTTCTTTAAATCGCTACTTAACCCTTTAATGTCTAAATTTTGTCAAGAAAATAGACATTTTGCGTAATAAATGTCCATTTGCAGGCCAAGAGACTATTTTTGAAAATTTACTACTCGAATGACTGTCTCGGTTATCGAGCCAGGCATTCCAGTGGTATAATTTTCAAAAATAGCCTTCTCTTGGGCTGCAAATGGACATTCCTTGAGAGCACTGTAGAGGCGGGTTTGGGCCGGTTTCGTCATGAAGGGGTTAATGCTAAGTTATAGCTATGTATTGCATATGTATGAGAGGGGATTAACCATTGAGCAAATCCCTTTCAAACTGCTCTCTTGGTTTTTAGGACCCGACAATTGACCAGTGTATGCATATATCACATTTTATTGGTTGTTATCTGTTAATTTTGTGAATGTCTAAAAATAAACACGAGTGTTTTTGGATGCTGGTATGATAATAAAAATCTTACAGGAAATCTATTGTGATAGTAACATGTCCACACACACCGCCATACATGCACACGCTTACGCAATCACAAAAATGTGCCATGAAAACAGGGATCTATGGAATCACATACTATAATGCTTTATAATCGTCGCTCCTGCTAATGACAAATTATTTTCAATAAAACTGAATTTTATCTATAGTGTCTTTGGTGTTAATGTTATCAATTCCCATGAAAATTTCAATATGTTATTTTATCTATAGTGTCTTTGGTGTTAATGTTATCAATTCCCATGAAAATTTCAATATGTTATTTTATCTATAGTGTCTTTGGTGTTAATGTTATCAATTCCCATGAAAATTTCAATATGTTATTTTATCTATAGTGTCTTTGGTGTTAATGTTATCAATTCCCATGAAAATTTCAATATGTTATTTTATCTATAGTGTCTTTGGTGTTAATGTTATCAATTCCCATGAAAATTTCAATATGTTATTTTATGTCGAACAAGACTATTAACCCTTTATTACTCAAGCTAGCGAAAAATGGCTTCTTGATAAATGTCCATTTGTAGACCAAGAGTATATTATTTTTGAAAATTTCACTGGAAGGGCTTGCTCGAATTTTGTATCTACAAATGGACATTTTCTATGAGAAAATTAGAGTTTAACCCTTTAACCCTAAAATTTGTTAAAGAAAATTTCAATTTTACCATAGAAAATATCCATTTGCAGACCAAGAGAAGACTATTTTTGAAATTTTACCTGTGGAATGACTGACTCGGTTATCTAGCCAGTCATTCCAGTGGAAAATTTTCAAAAATAATCTCTGACACGTTTTATCAGAAAAGAAACTAGATGATATAAATAAAATCATTCCCCCCCCCCCCCCCCCCTCTGCAATGTGAGCCGTGTTAGTGAGATGACAATCTCACTTCGTTTGCACAGACACATAAATGCACACACTGAGAAAAGATGATAATGATTATGAATAAAACCTATAATGAAAGAAGAATAAGCCTTCCCATGAAGTTTTGTCAAGCCACTCCAAGCAAAAGTAGTTATCGAATGACAACACAAAATTTGCAAGGATAGATGGACATAGACTCAGAAAGACAGATGTACGGATGGAGGCATAACCCCCAGAATAATGCGATGTTCCTTACTATCATAGCCAATCTTCGCATGAAATTTCATCACGATGCGCCAAGCAAAAGTCGTTATCGACCACAAACATGCATTTCCCTACTACCAAAGTCAACCTTCCCATGAAGTTTCTTCACAATACTTCAGAGCAAAAGTAGTTATCGAACGAAAGCCTAAAATTTTGACGGGCGGACACAAACAAAGAAAGACTGATAGATAGATGAATAGACTGACTGATACATAAAAAATGTACAGCTGCCCACTACCATAGCCAAGCTTGCTATGTTTCATCACAATACTCAAAGAAAAACTAGTTGTTGAAAGAAAACCTAAGATTTGCATGGACAGACACAAACTCGGAAAGACTGATGGATGGACTAACTGACCTAGAAAATAATGTGGCAGTTCCCTACTACGATAGCCAACCATCCCATGAAATTTTGTCATGATACTCCGAGCAAAAGTAAAATTATCGAATGAAAACTTGTATGAGGGACACGCGCACGCACGGGCAGATGAAAGCGAAAACATAATCTCCCCACTTATGCGAAAAGCGGGAGGGTAAAAATCAATTTGTATCTCAGCTGACTTGAGCTAGAGCAATCACACCATCCAGCCATCTACCTGTCCTGTGCGTTGTCCACAATGTTGCCACGTTTCGATGAAAAACAACAGAGTCATACCCCTTGAAAATGTTCTCACGTTTGAAGTCCAATGGGGAAAAATATTACATTATTAATATTTGTCATATTTAAAGCAATTGAATTCTAACTTGGTGGGTGGGTACCTTTGGCTATATGCTACAACCCATATAAGAGCTAAGTCAATCTGACCTATTTTCTGGATAATATAGGTCAAAGGTAAATTTGCCACAAAAATTGGAATCAATAGTAATTTATTTAAGTAGCACATGTCACCTTTCATACAAAATAACCAAACTTGGAGTATAGATGTTTTGTGGGCTAAATCTATATTCTGTATTAAAAGTAGGTTAGTGTGACCTACTTTGCACAGTTCACTGAACATTATAAGAATATGTATGATTACTGTATTCTGTGGCTGTAGTAGTAGAAACATCCTATACTACAGCTGCAATCAGTCCTTCGCTTTTGACCACTGTCTTGTCCTCAGCCAAAATTTTTACCTTCCTCCGGTCCATTCTTGATTTGAGTGTACCGAGTCCTGCTTTCTTGAGGTCACCTCGTAGCATGCTTAACACATGTATGCAAATGACGTCCTCTCATGGCTTTATATTAGCTGGCTCCCAGTAGGGCGAATTACAAGGCTCTGCAGGGGTGTCTTCTGGCATCTTTAGGACCATCATTGCTGGGCGACTTATGGACAGCAGCGATGTAGTGCATCATTGGACATTATGCTGTCTGGCCATCGGTGTCCAGTGATGGTGCATAGTTGTTTGCAGTGGCAGGAATCGAGTTTGTCTAAAGCTGCCTTTGGAGGTGCCCAGCTGTTACAGTTATACAGCATCAAGGATACGCAGGTTGCGATGCATAAACATAGTCTTTTGTCAAGGGCATCTTTGATCTACGAATCCATAGCTTCCAGAAATACTGGAAAGCTATGTTCTCCATGACGCAGCAGTGTTAACACTACTATAAAGCAGCAAGCCCAGGACTACTTTTTCTCCGCCACGAAATAAATTGTCATTTTCTTTAGTTTCATGCTTTAGACCGGTCACTGTAAGATAAGTATATGTGAGCCGCCACGAAATAGATCACCGTTTTTAGTTTCACATTGTGTTCTGGATGCATTCATAGAAATTCTCAATTTTAAGTTTGCTTGCAGCTATTGGGAGAAGTTTGTGAAGGGGTTTCTTTTCCTCATCTATGATGTCCACTGGGGGGAAGGTTTGGTTTTGTGGAATTTTCCCGCACAGATTTCAATGCAGCAACAATGTAACAGATGGAAAGCCCAGGGAATAGACCATCTCCCTGAGGGGAGCTGATTGATGTCTCAAACTCTAGATTTCACTGACATGACTCATACTCTCAGCTTGGTGTCTGCAGGTAGAAGTCTCACTAGTCATAGCTCATCTTCATTGAAACTGGCCTGGCATAGTACATCTAGGGTCTTTGAGCATTTAATTGTGTCGAAGGCTTGTGACATGTCAATGCCCATTTTGTGGAAATCCCAGTGTTTGGACATGACTACCGACATAAGCATGCGTTGAGCCAATACTATGTGCAGAAACATCCACGTTTGAAGCCACTTTGACATGATCCGGTGAAGTCATCAATCTTGTCTCGGATGTGGCATAGAGTAACATTGGATAGGATTTTCCGTATGGTGTTGAGGAGCACAATGGGTCGCAGATTGGCTGGGGGATCAGGTGTTTTCTTGGTCCTTGGGTGGTACGATAAGGGTGCATTGGCCTATAGCATTGATGGAAAGGTGGTACATAAAATCTGAATTGTTTAGGTGCGTGATCAGTTTTGAGATGCCACTTCCGTATTTGAATGTTTCATTGCTCATGTCATCAGGTCCGGATGCACATCCATTTTTGAAGGCTTTAAGTGCCTTCTCAACTTCTGCTGTTTTAATTGGTGTTAGTAATGGCCTGGGGTCTCCTGAGAATGGGTGTAAGGCTCATCAGTGGTCAGTGAACTGTTCCTTGAACCATTCCCGAATTGCCTTGGCTTTACCATGGTCATTCCCGAGTGTCCTTCCGAGTTGTGTACAGTGAGTGGCGGCATGTCAGATTGGATCGGAACTGATGTCGATGTTAGCTATCTACTCCCCGAGGGCCATGTTGTATGACGTTTGAGTGTCAGTGTCGCTGATGAGCTTGTGTAAGTTGTAGGTGACTCTACCCTCTTCCCTGTCATGGCATTTATACATTAGGTAGAGATGGTTCATTTCACTTCAAGAGTATACTTACCTCCCTAATACTTTTAATATTGCTAAATATCGGCGTTCACTCAATAAACACTCAGAATAAAAACAGTTAGTTGCCCCTACTGGGCAGGTAGACAGAGGGTAGTCCGGCGGATGCCAGCCCCACCACCGCGCATGCGCCGACTACTACTTCCTCTTTGCTAATTTATTGGCAGAGAGAACACATGTTTTTGTGCTTTTTTCAAAAATTTCACTGTTTTCAACGCGTTTATAGTCTTAGAAGTGTGAATATATTAGAAGGATACTACCTGGATATGTCGGATAAAGTGGCTTCGCCGGAGGATGGCGCAGGATCTTTATATCAGGTGATTTCTAATATATTCTAGCGAGATTTCCCCGGTGTAATGTGTTTCCGGGACTCGCGTTTACCGTGATAAGCGCCTGTTTTAGTTGTTTTATTTCAACATGGTGCTATATAAGACTAATCTCTCTGTGTTTATGTCCACAGGTCTCTGTGAGGATATGTAATGGACATCACAGCATCTGAGGGATTGTTTCTCTCCACCAAGGTTCCATTTCCTACTAATACTGTTAGGTTATCTAACCAAGAATTCTATGTCCAGTGAGTCGGAGGCCTAGTATAAAGGTCTTCTCACTTTGTCCTCTTGCTCCTATTCCTTCCCCTAAGGTGGAGAGAGTTAAGAGGTGTACAGTTGGTGGAGTGCTCCAGTTCATCACGTTGGATGGTTTGTCTATACAAGGTGTCAGGTATCTAAGTAATGATATGAGGTGAGGTTAATTATTTAAAAAGAAAAGAGAAGGATAATTAACTGCTATTGCCATTGTTATCGTTGTGTATCTGATGGTTGTGTAGTCTGAATAACCGTTCTAAGATGTTCTGGTTATGTATACAATTCGTCCGCACGCCTAGTTGTTGGTCGGATCGATTGATTTCTGTCATGGGATCATGACGTCATAATCAGCCTTGCGATTATTAACAATTAAAGTTTTGTCCAACATTGGTTTTAGTCAATTATTGATCTTTATGATCGTTTCCCTATCTTTTAGTTTGGTTTTGAGTTTCTAACCTTAACTAGTTTGCTCATTGTCCTCGTCCTGTTTCAGAGACCTGGTTGTCCGTCCTGTGGACGTTTCTTGAAAGATCGATTTGTGCCTCACCTTTGCTTTGGTTGTAGTCCCTGTGGGCCATTGCTTAAGTGTGAGGTATGCAAGCATTGGGGGGGGGGGGGGCGGCGACTTAATGTCTGAGTTTCTGTGTTTGCAGGCGAAGGACAAGGTAGTGGAGGAGGAGATGAAGCAGAAGAGAGAGGCTGTAGGTAAGAAGGGTAAGAGGAAGGCCTCGTCCGCGGTGGACATGGAGGCCTTCCGGACCGAGATGTTGGGAGAGATGAAGAGGACGATAAAGGATTTGGTTCCAGAGTTGCTATGTGGCATGCTCCCTGGTCCAAATCCTTTGGCGTCCTCAGCGTCTGCTTCCGAGCAGGTAATCCCCACCTCTGAATCACCTTTCCGTAGGCCGGTTCCATTGTTCGACGATTCAGAGGTGGCCCCATTAGTGGGGGTGATCCACGATCCTGGCAGCAGGCTTGGTGCCGCGCCGAGGGGTCATGGACGGCTGTCGCCGGAACCCGCGGGCTGCTTATCAGTCCAGGGGTATCCGCACGCCGCGAGTGCCAGTACCTCCTATGGCACCTTTCCTGGCCAGTCAGGGTTAGCTCTCTTTGCTGACCCGGAGTCTAATCTTTCTGGCCAGGAGGAAGAGGATTACCTGTTAGGGTCGCCATCTGGGGACGTGACCATGGATTATGATGTCTGTGCACCCCTCGCGGGGAATACAGGCGACATATTCCATGGCTCTACTCACGCAGGAGTAGAGTTTATGGCGCAGAAGGTGGCCCTGGCCGATGCTGATGGCCAGCTATACCGCATACCTTGGCTTGCCGAGAGTATCGCTGGTGCTGGCCGGGGCCGTGGTGGGGCGGTATCTGCCCCGCGCTCTACCACGGTGCCTGCTCGTGGTCAGGCCAGTCAATTTAACATGCCTGTTCTTTTGGGCCCGCATGTTTTTTCTGGCCTGCCGGGGGTATCAGCTTATCCGCCGTCAAGCTCTGCTGCTTGCGCTCAGGAGGAAGACGAAGGCCCCCGTCTTGTAGAGCGCTCGCAGCTAGCCACGGAAGAGGATTGGTCTGACGCTTGCCAATGGCTGGTAAGTGTTAGGCCAGATCTGCCCATGGAGCAGTCGGCTAGCCAGCGTGATCACAGGCTGTGGTTAGCTGGTAAGGCTACTGCTAGCGCAATGCCATCTCTGCCGCTGGCTGAGCATGTCGTTGACATGTTCGAGGCGGCGGAGACGTCCATCAAGGCGAATGGGCGTCTCGCGAAGGCCCCTCGCGAGGTGGCCAGGCATTGCCGCATCGTGCCCCTGGATTACCAGAGGTACGGTGTGGTACCCAAGCCGAGTGTGGATGACCACGCGGCTTTGGGTGAAGATGCGCGGCCGGGCTCCCGTTCTGACACGGGAGTCTTGTGTTCGAACGCGTTGCATTCGGCCAATGCCGCGTTGCGTGATGTGGAGGAGAGTGGGAGGGCTTCTATTGCCGCTCTATCCCACGTTTCCCAGCTGTTACAGGGGGTAGTGACAGCATCCGCATCGCGCCAGGCGAGCCCGGTCACAGTCCAGAGAGCCATCCAGGATGGTATCAACCTGGCTCTGGACTGTATGACTCGGGCGGTGACCAGGAGTGTCGGGGCGCGGCGCACATTTGCCCCCTGCGTATCGTCCCCTGCAGGCTCGAGGTCGAGGTGGCCAAGTCAGAGGCCACCCACCAGCCCAGCATGGGCCTAGGCCACGTGCGATTCGGCCGGCAGTGTGGGGGGCGCAGGCTCCTCAGGCGCAGTCAGCTACCCGCGCACCGAGGTGCGCGCGGTGCTGGGCATGGCGCGCGAGGATCTGGTCGGGGTAACCGTGCCTAATGGCCCGGTTACCGCGGTGAGAACCTTCCGGTGTTTCTGGCGAAGGAGACAGTGCCTCTCTTGCACTCCTTATGTCCACCTCTATCCCTAGGTGGACCGGTGGGAGGCCGGCTGGCCGACCACATGCAAGAGTGGGAACGGTTGACTCAGGACCGTTTAGTCTTGTGGTGGCTTTCAGTCGGGTATCGTCCCGATTGGATGACAGGCCCGCTGTCGCGACTGTCTCTAGTGCCAATCTGGACTCCGAATCCGAGAGATCCAGATCAAAGGTTGTGTATCGAGGAGGAGATAAGTTCCCTCATACAAAAAGGAGCTATTCAGCCGGCACAAAAGTGTCCGGGCTTCTATTCAACCATGTTCTTAGTAACAAAAAACACCGGAGGGTGGAGACCGATTCTCAACCTCAAGCCGTTGAACAAGTTCATAGAGACGCCCAGTTTCAAGATGGAGACTGTGCGCTCGGTGTTGGCGGGGTTAAAGAGGGGAATGTGGACAGCTTCGATAGATTTGAAGGATGCTTATTTCCACATTCCCATAGCGAGGAGTTTCCGTCGCTTCCTGAGATTTGCATTCCAGGGCAGACAGTGGGAATTCAGGGTGTTACCCTTCGGAATTTCCACCGCTCCTCGGGTTTTCACCCGTGTGGTTCTTGCGATCACAGCATACCTCCGCAGGAGAAGCATTGCAGTCCACACATACAGACGACTGGCTGTTAAAAGCACACACCCAGGAAAGGTTATCGACCAATCTAGAGATTGTTTTGAAAACTCTCACGGATTTGGGCTGGATGATAAATTTTCAAAAATCAGAGCTGACTCCATCCCAGAAGTTTATTTACCTGGGGATGTTCTTCGATCTAGAGACAGGATATGTTTATCCTACTCAGGAGAGAGTTCAGAGACTCATCTCGGTAATTCAGTCAGTGTGCGACAGTCGTCATGTCCTGGCACAGGTTTACTTGAGAATGCTGGGGTTGATGGTTTCGTTGGAACCGGTCATTCCTCAGGCCGCCTTACGCAGGCGGCCGATCCAGTTGTTTCTCATGACACAATGGACCCAGAGTACAGGTTCGCTGGACTCGAACGTGTCAGTGTTGGCGCCTCTAATTCACCGCCTGCAATGGTGGTTGAGTACAGAGAATCTCTTGGTGGGGGTTTTGCTAACCCCTCCCCACCCACAGGTGACTGTGTATACAGATGCATCGATGGAGGGGTGGGGAGCTTGACTGGGAGAATCCACGATATCAGGGCTTTGGAATCTGGAACAGTCAAAGGAACATATCAATCTACTGGAACTAAGAGCAGTAGTCCTGGAACATTTCTTACTGAAAGTTCAGGGCAAGATTGTTCTTATTCGTTCAGACAACTCAACAGCGGAACGAAGTCGCCCAGTCTCTGTATGATGACATGGAGACTGCTTTGTTGGTGCCTGGATCACAGGATTACCTTGAAAGCAGTTCATATTCCGGGAAGGTTAAATCTGCTAGCAGACTCATTGAGCTGAAGGATGAGTGTTTTACCGACGGAATGGCAACTAAATCAATGTGTGGCGGATCGTCTGTTCGACCATTGGGGGAAACCCAACATCGATTTGTTCGCTACAAAGAAGAATGCGAAGATGACGACGTACGTCTCTCCGATTCCAGATCCAAGCGCTTTCGCAACAGATGCGTTAGCTATCAGCTGGGGGGGGAATGTATGCATACGCATTCCCTCCAGCAATCCTGATTCCAAAAGTTCTTCAGAAAATCAGACAGGAGGAGTGCCAAGTGCTTATGATCGCCCCGGATTGGCCAAGCCGATCATGGTATACGGATCTGCCGGACCTTCTGGTCTGCAATCCGGTTCCTCTGCCTCTGATGGACGACATTATCTTCCAGGGCAAGGCCCTTCACAACAATCCGTCAATGTTCCGATTGACTGCGTGGATGTTGTCAAGGAATCTAGAATTAAGGAGGGCTTTTCTGAGCATGCAGCCATGTTTATGGCCAAAGCCAGGAGGGGGTCAACCTCCAGAGCATATAATTATAAAATCAACAGATTTGCAGAGTGGTGCTCAAAAAGATGTATTGATCCAATGGATTCATCTATTCAGGTAGTAGCTGATTTCCTCTGTCACCTGTATGATGGCTATAGCCTCAAGCCTAACTCTATTGCTGGTTATAAATCAGCTTTAATGACAGTTATCCCTTGCTTGGCTAATAGGGGAAGTGATGAAGTAAGTACATTAAATGTATTAATTAAAGGCATGGGCAATCTAAGACCAAGGAATCCCACGGTGATTCCGTCTTGGAGTTTATCGCTAGTGCTTCAGGTGCTAGGTGATAAGCCTTTTGAACCACTTAGTTCCATTTCTATGAAACTGTTACCTCTTAAAACTGTCTTTTTAATTGCTGCGGCCTCGGCTAGGCGTAGGAGTGAAATTCATGCCTTATCAGCCGAGGACGACCGTTTTGTGGTTACAGGGGAAGGCCTTAAGCTGCTACCTAGGATTAATTTCTTGGCTAAGAATCAGTCTGAAATATCCAGGTCAACCTATTTTTTTGCCTGCTTTAACTAGATATGATCCTAATTCTAAAGCATGGTGTCCCGTTCGGGCGCTGCTTCGGTACAAACAGCGTACTTCGGAGTGGCGGACCGATCAGTCAGCGTTATGGTTGTCATATATTGAACCCCATGGCAGGGCGTCTAAGGACGCCATTTCCAGGTGGATTGTAGTGTATCCAATTTTGTCATAAATCCGCCACTGGTAAGCAGGTTGACATAGCCAAGGCTCACAGTGTCCGCGGCGTGGTGACTTCCACTGACCTATTTAATGGGGTCCCTGTGGATGACATTATGTCCATTGCTCAGTGGCACTGTGAGTCAAGTTTTACAGACCATTATCTCCATGACACCTCGAATCCTCTCGCCTGGTCGATTTTGAAAAAATAATCGCTTATATGATTTTTGAGGAGGGTTTCCTCATTGCTTATATACTTCGCAATTAATTAATGGAAACAACCACTTTTTGGGACTGCATCAGCCTTCTCCTCTGGGAAGATGATGACAGCTGCCAAGTTCAACAAGGTCAGTCTTGTTCATGTGTTGTTCATTGTTGATTGTATTGTCACATTACCCGTTGTTATTAATATGGTGATGGTTTGTGTTTTGATGTGGTTCATCATTGAGAGTATACGAAAATGGAACCTTTTCGTCTCTGTCCTATAGTACATGGCACTGGTACGTAGAGAGCGTATGGGACATTGAGGTCATTCTAGTCTTCCTCCCAGGAAGGAGGGGGGGGGGGAGCGCATATGACATTCGGTCATCTCATCCATCGGTTGGTGTTAGCCGATGTTCATCAAATCCTGACTGTGTTTTCACACAGTTTCAGACGTTTAAGTGCCTTGAATGCGTGTAGGGAAGAGCTGGTCTTTTGACCTCGCCTCCCTCCCGCCGAATTCCCTGTCGAATTCTGGCAATATCAAAAGTATTAGGGAGGTAAGTATACTCTTGAAGTGAAATAAACGAAATCTAGGATTTCTTTTTTCACGAGAGTTGATACTTACCTCCCTAGATACGGACCCGGCCTCTCCACCCCACAGAGGCTCGGTCTTCAGGCTCTTAATAGTTGCATGTGTGTCAGCCAATAAATTAGTCAGAGGAAGTAGTAGTCGGCGCATGCTCGTTGTTGGGGCTCGCATCCGCCGGACTACCCTCTGTCTACCTGCCCAGTAGGGGCACCTAACTGTTTTTATTCTGAGTGTTTATTGAGTGAACGCCGATATGTAGCAATATCAAAAGTATTAGGGAGGTAAGTATCAACTCTCGTGAAAAAAGAAATCCTAGATTTCGTTTATATGACGGCATGTAATGACTGGCTCTATGGTCCAAATTGAGCTCTGCACCTCCATTGGAATGAGCATCCTGAATTAGGGGTTTTGCTTTTGTTTTGCATAGTATGAAGTCTATTTAATTGAAGACTGCTGTTGTAGCCTTAGAGCCTTTTGGGGCTTTGCAATCAGCAATTTGTTCTGTCCATGTTGTCTGGTAACAGTATAGGTGTTTGAGAGCCGTATTTGTGGCAATTAGGCCATTCGAACTAAGGATTACCACAGGTGCATCCCCGTTGCTGTTGCGCGTGCCCATCCTTACGACACCATGCATAATCCAAGTCCTGAATTTTTGTCTGCATTGCCGAGTTTACCCAACTTGGGCGTTGAAATCTTCACACATGGGATTGTAATGGCAGAGCCCAGTTCTGCATAGAAGGAACCTAATAGCGATGGATTCTCTGGGGTTTTCAGTAGTTGGGCCATGTATTCACTATGCAATGATTAGTGGTGGTGCATTTCCTCCTTGGTATAACCAGGTCGATGAATGCAATGCAATCACTGACGTTTACAAAACTAATGACATGGTCCGATTATGAAACCTAAACCCTGGTATGTTGCCTGTATTTGATCCATGAGTACTAGCTTATGGCCTGTCGGAAGTTGCTGCTCTGAGTGGATAGGTACTTTGGTCTCTGGAATGCATTTAATATCGATGTTACTGTGTTTAGTCTGCACCTAAGATTTGCCTCTACTGTTGCAGTCAGACAACACATTCCACGTAGCTAGTAACCTTCTGGGAAGATCGCGTCACCTGATGATGTCGAACAGAGTTTCTAGTTTGAAGAAGTTTAGACATAATCAGAGTTGCCTCTGTATGTGGATGTCATCCTGCAAGCCTTGATGACTTAGTTTCCCAACAAAGTTGGTACTTCCGGAGGAGACCAGCATGGATGTGTCATCTTTCTCTATAACAGTATCCTTGATCAGATTGTAGTTTCAAGAGTTGTTTGCATACAGCACCCAAATTCTGTGTAAATGCATTTAGACTACTAGTGTGTTGTACATCAAATGTAGGTCAGTGTGACCTACTATTTACGATTCACTGAAAAGCGGAGAAAAATTATATCATTTCAAGACATTTTTTGATCTAGTCAGCAAGCTTGGTGAACCGATGCATCACAGCTACTCATCTTGTTGAGGTAGAGAGCATTATTAAGACACGTGTAACGTATAATGTACTTGCATCTTGTTTGCCGTTACACAACCATTTGCAATGTCAGCTGAACTACAGTCAGGAGTGAGCCCAAGTTTTTCATAGAGCAATGGACTTTTCCAGTTTATCCATCAATCATGACGTCATAATCAACAATGTGATGTATAGGATGACATAATCAATTACATCATGAATGACAGAGTTAAGTACGTCATGAATGCTTAATTGATGACAGACTAAGCATTGTTCACAGGAAAAACTGGATCACTTTTAACCCTTTACCCCTTGAATTCATTTGCAGGCCAAGAGGACTATTTTTGAAAATTTACCACTGGAATGACTGGCTCGGTTATCGAGCCAGTCATTCCAGTGGTAAATTAAAAAAAAAATTTTCTTTTGGTCTGCAAATGGACATTTCTCAAGACTACTGCAGAAGCCATTTTTTGCTGATATGACGGTTAAAGTGGATAAATGACCGAATCGTTGCGGTGCTAAGTTTTATAGAATATTATTTTTTGCCTTCATGTCACATTGGCCGGCTTGACTCAAACGGTCTACAGTACAAAGAACAATGTATATTTATAAAATATATCTTTATTAAAGCATCATTAAAGGCATTTGGACACACATTTATGATTAAAATCATGATTAGAAAATATTAATTATTCATTAACCCTTTCATTCAATTTCGTTTTCAAAATTTCAATTTTCTCGGAAAATGTCCATTAGCAGGCCAGAAAAAGACTATTCTTGAAAATTTACCACTGGAATGACTGGTGCAATTATTGAGCCAGTCATTCCAGTGGTAAAGTTTTAATAAATAGTCTTTTTAGTCTGCAAATGGACAATTTTCAAGACAACTGCAGAAGCAATTTTTGGCTAACTTGAATGTCAAAGAGTGAATCATACATAAGTTAGCTGCTGATACTTTTTAAATCAAAGACACACCTGTATTAAGAGACCGCCTAGTGAAGACTCAAAAGGCGGTGACTAAAGGAATTACATTTTGGAATTGCAGACAGTGGTCTCTGAAAGTTAAGCTGGTCTCTTAATACACGGGGTCTTTATACCAGGTTTGACTGCTATTCGACAGGAAAGCTGTTAACCAGCAATAGCTCCCAATCAAATTACTTTCTAACATGTATATCATTCAGATGTTGATTGCACACACAGAGCTCAGTGTCATCTAATCATTAATCCTCTAACACCCAAGAAGGTAAAAAATGGCTTCTGTAGTGGTCTAAAGAAACATCCATTTGCAGACCAAGAGATTATTTTTACAATTTACCACTAGAATCTCATTCCAGTGGTGAATTGTAAAAAATTGTTTCTTGGTCTGAAAATGGACATTTTCCATGAGAAAATTAAAATTTTCTTGACCTAATTTGATTGTTCAAGGATTAATAAGCACAGATCATTGCAATGCACTTTCAATTTCGGCCTGGCTTCAATTCACTTACATGAAATATACCTTTCCTGCATTGACAAATTTTGGGAATATACCCTCCCACAATCCATTGCTCATAACTCAACTGGCTGGTATATACTCTAGACCGAAGAGCTAAAAGCATTGCTTGCTTTAATATTCGTGAATTTTTACACACTTTAAGGCACTTTTATTAAGGATTTATATCATAATATTATTGAAAGCTAAGCCGATATTCTACAGATTTATCTATTAGTTTTGATTTTTTAATAAAATCTCAAGAGTTAAAGGTGCATGTTCACACCAGAAGGCTTGTAAATAAAATTGTTAAAATTGTATACTTTTAGATGCTTACACTGTGCGTCGATGTAATGAAACGAAATAAATCTTAACAAATGATGATTTAATTCCATGTAAATTAATATAATTTTTTTAAAGTGAAATTGAATTGGAGACACAAGTCCCTAATTCAAATTTACTAAAAAAATTATATTAATTTATACGGAATAGTCGTCATATGTTAATATTTATTTCGTTTCATTATATCTAGGCTTACAATTTAAGCCAACAAAAGCATAGAAATTTAACAATTAACTGTGAATATGCACCTTTAATTATATATATTTAAAAAACATCATAGTGTGTACTTGATTTAGTGAATGTAGTGTACCTTATAAGTGCATCCTCACTTTCATGTAAATTTTAAAGCGGCAAATCCACAGATTCCAGTTAGGACTAAGGTGTGTTTTTATTATGAAATTAAACTGTTACAAATATAAATAAATTAATGAAAAATGTTTAGAAAATTGGATGCCCTTTCCAATCACGTACAACTTCAATAATATTATGATTTCAGTTTATCATAGGATCTGTTGTGCAGTGTCTCTAGGTGTAATATTAACTTGATGCAGGTCAGGGGTTTGCCTTCATATTTACCAGCCAGTGGACACCATACGAACGCGCCGCAATGACGTTAATATTGGAAAGGTGTATTATGGTTCGGATCTTTAACAATATAGGCTTCAGTAATATGGAAGCGATAGAGCCGGACAGTGAAGGAACAAATGTGCTTATACCATGGTTACTGTCCATCAACCAACATTTTCCTTAAACACTGTCTCAAGAACCGCAGTGTTGATTTTACCCAAACTTAGCACTGTCAGTCTCACATGATTATCTATGAATTGCTATACCCAAAAGCCTTAGCACTCTGATGTCAAAATTTTAAAATTTAAAATTAAATTAAAAGACGAACTGGTGTTAATTTTTCAACAAATTTGGTGGAAGACGGTGCCGTCGTAGACAGTAACATCATCCACCAAAATGTTGAAAAATGTACACCAGTTTCTTTGAAATTGACACAGTAAAAGATAGAATAGTGACAATGTCAGAGTGGCAATGGTTAATGTTGGAACAGTGATACCTACGCATGACTTATATTCAGACAGGCAAGACAAAAATAATAAGTATTTGGTAGGAAAACAATTTGTAAGTATTATGATATTAGTCAAACAGTATTAAATATTAATAAAATCACAAATTATAACGCAGACATACATAATAAACAAATTTAAAAAATCTTATTACAAAATAATATATATTTAATAAATTCTAATATTCGTTAAAAATGTTACGAATATATATATGTATATATTATATGTACAAACATCAAAACATTCTCAAGATCATACACAGTTCGGATTTGGCTTTCCAAATGAGGTGTAAAATAAGGGTTTCTATTTGAGCACAACATTAGTGTTATAGGGATATGTGATAATTAGAATTATATACTTAATGGGAGAGATAATATGTATTATCATATGCATTCTCATCCAGCCTGTCAGCTCGATTAACGCGTTGTGACTTTCTCAGTGGTAGAATAGGACCCTCAAAATATGGGTCATCTTGCCGCCACTGTGTTGGCTATAATAATAATAATAATAATAATAATAATAATAATAATAAACCATTGACCTCATGACCTCCATGTCATTGTGCTGCATTAGTTCAATATAGTTAACTGTTTAATGGTCAAGCTGGCTAAAATCAGCCGCTGCAGTGGTCTTGAGAAATGTCCATTGGCAGGTCAAGAGATGACTATTTTTGAAAATTTACCATTGGAATGACGGGCTCGATAATCGAGCCAGTCCTTCCAGTGGTAAATTTTCAAAAATAGTCTTATCTTGGCCTGCAAATAAATATGAACTGAGCAAAAAGTCAATTTTCTTTAAAAATCTTGAAATATTAAAGGGCTAAGGATATGACCAATCAACTATCCCTATTTCTTATGATATAAGATATACCAGCATTATTCATTAATTGGTAAACTGAATATATTTAGTGCAAATTATTAGCTATAGTACCCTACACTGTACATGTATTAAGTTATGCATGTAATATTATAAATTAATATAATATTTCAACCCTTTCACTGATGAATTCCCCATATCACATTTTCAACACTAACATACTGGAAAATGTTGAATATTTTGAAATTATTTTGACTGGAAGCCGTTGCTGCCTTAAATGCTTCCAGTCAAATTAATTTCAAAATATTCAACAGAATAAGTTTTATATTGTAAAGAATATGCTTTTTCAGGGATTTGTCTGTGAAAGGGTTAAGTTGTGACTCTAAGTCAACTTCACAACTAAACGAATTATATTAATTTACAAAGATTAAAATCGTCCATTTTGTGATAAATTTGAAACAAATAGGATCGGCTAATTAGATTTGGGGATTTATTGATCTGATTTTGATCCGATCGTGATTTAGATTTTAATATCTGAAACACAGCCAAAAGTCTGGAAATCCTAGTCCATGGTAATAACATTGTGTTAAAATTTGAGCCAAATCGGATCAGCAGTCTTCAGAGATACATATGAACACAGACCCTATGGAGGATTCCACTTTATCCATCCATCATATGACATCATAATCAATTATGTGGTGTAAGATGACATCATAAATGGCATTGCTAAGTTTGTCAAGAACGTTTAATTGATGACGGACTAAGCGTTGTATGAATTGTATTTCTTTACTATTTAATAAACATGCTTTTGAATATTTTGAAACTAATTTAACTGGGCACTGTTGCTGCCCACATCCAGTCAAACTAGTTTCAAAATATTCAACAGCTTAGTTGTATAATTTTCTAGAGACTGCAATGATCAATTGATCCCAACACGGGTGAAGCATGGGTAGAGCTTATCTAGAGATGGGTAGGGCATAGCTAAAACTGGCTTCCTCCAATGATACACATAGGCTTGGCAATACTTACATTTCTTATTGAATCTGATGTAGTTATGCTACCATTTTTGCTATTTCTCCGTCGCCGATAACACTGCAAGATAAATTCCAATGAAATCTGTTAACCTAATAAAATTAACCTTTTAACACGCATATCAGCCAAAAATGACTTCTGCAGTGGTCTTGAGAAATGTCCATTTGCAAACCAAGAGAAGACTATTTTTGAACATTTACTACCCCCCCCCCCCCCAGGGATCCAAACATTTCAGATAAACATACATCAAGAGTGGGCATACATGCAACGTTAATTGTAAAGGACAATATTTTAGAAAAACTAATCAATGAAAAATGTAACTCCTAAAACCTAAATTGTCACTAATTGTGTAATGCAGTTTATGTATCGGTTTTAAGATATTTAAAGGCTGATAACTCTGTAATGAATAATTTTTTGGCCACGAAAAAAGCACATGCACAGCTGCACATGATACTGATATTGTCGATAAAGTTTTAAGTTAATCTATTGAGACCTCTAGGAGGAATTCGTTGACAAGAAATGCTTGTCAGAGATGGACAGACCGACAGAGGGACATACATAGATTTCGGACAGATGGATGGACGTACTGGTATAGGGATACCACATGCACACCTGATAACACTTACCAAGTTTCAAAAGAATCGGAGCTAAACTCTAGGAGTTGCGTTGACAAGAAATGATTGGCAATGCAGTTTATGTATCAGCTTTAGGATATTTAAAGAGGGATAACTCTGCAGTGAATATTTTTTGGCCGTGAAAAAAGCACATGCGCATCTGCATATGATACTGATAATGGGGACGAAATTTTAAGTTAATGCATTGAGACCTCTAGGAGGGGTTGCATTGACAAGAAATGATTGTCAGAGACCGGCAGACGGACATACATACATTTTGGACAGACGGATGGACATACAGGCATACAGATAGCACATGCACACCTTCACGCCGTAATGATAACACGTACCAAGTTTCAAAAGAATTGGAGCTAAAATGTAGGAGGAGTTGCGTTGACAAGAAATGATTGGCAATGCAGTTTATGTATCAGCTTTAAAATATCTAAAGGGGGATAACTCTGTAATGAACAGTTTTTTGGCCGCGACAAAAAGCACATGCACATAGGCACATGATACTGATAATGAGGGTAGAAATTTAAAGTTAATCCATTGAGATCTCTAGGAGTTGCGTTGACAAGAAATGATTGTCAGAGATGGATGGACTGACAGATGGACAGACATACATTTTGGACAGACGGATAGACGTACAGGTATATGAATAGCACATGCACACCTTCACCTGGTAATGATAACACTTCCTAAGTTTCAAAAGAATTGGAGCTAAACTGTAGAAGGAGTTGCGTTGACAAGAAATGATTGGCAATGCAGTTTATATAGCGACTTTAAGATATTTAAAGGGGGATAACTCTGTAATGAACCATTTTTCGGTGCACATCTGCACATGATACTGATGATGTGGACGAAATTTTAAGTTAATCCATTAAGACCTCTAGGAGGAGTTGTGTTGACAAGACGGACACAACCGGACGGACGGACATGCTGATCACTATATTACCCCCCCCCCCCCCCCATCTTCCAGACCTTGAACAAATTCGATGGTTTAAAGGTTAACAACTAATATAGCACGATTGCCTTTAATGGATCTTTCCATTTTTAGCTATGCCCCGCCCATCACTAGCTAAGCTCCCCCCACACCTCACTGTGTTGGGATTGATCGATCCCCAAATGCTCTAGCTATAAATTTCCTGAAAATTATACAGGGAAGCTGTTGAATATTTTGTAACTAATTTGATTGGGTGCTGCTGCTGCCAGCAACAGCGCCCAGTCAAATTAGTTTCAAAATATTCAACAGAATATTTATTAAATAGTAAAAGCAAGCAATTTGTACAACAACGTATAGACCGTCTTGAAATATGCGTTCGGGACATACTTATCAACATCATTCATGACGTCATTCATTATGATGTCATTGTACACATCACGCAGTTCATTATGACGTCATATGATGGATGGGTACTCTGGAAAGGTGAATTCCACGCTCTGGTGTTTTTCTATGGCATACAATCTAGACATCGAAACGTAAAACAAGCTTCACGCATGCATTGAGTAACCAGGGAGGTTAGAATCCCTGATAATGCCGCTTAGTCAGCCCGTACTGGGCCAACATTGGGCTTATGCATGAATCCAATTGATCAAGTATATTATTGTCATAATCAATTCTGTCACATGGAGGCTGACATTACACTTAAAATGCTTAAGTCTTACGCTACTTAGACATAGCTAAGTCCATCATGAACTTATAACTCATGTGCACGAATTGTATGTCTACTACGTAATAAGCATTCTATTGAATATTTTGAAATTAATCTGATTGGGCAGCAGTAGCAGCACACAGACAAATTAGCATAAAAATATTCAAGAGTTTACCTTTCTAGTTACCATGGTACTGGGATTCTGGGAATTCAGGGTTCAATCGACCCCAACACAGCGCATGGCATAGCTAAAAGTGGATTCATCCATCGGCCTGGTATTGGTTCAGTAATTTGCATTATATGGGCAAACAGCTATAAATTCTCTAAAAACATACTTGTAGACATTTTCATTATGCAAATCTATGGCTTGCATCTTGGTGGCTGCAGGAATGCCATCTTTATCAATTATTAATCAATCGCACACCGTTAGAAATTTCAATTAAGCGCACCCCCAGATTTGATATGTAGCTTTTTTCGGGATTGAAAACATTAGTGGCTTGCTTGCTGCTATGCTCTGTTATGTAACTATGTTATAGGGCACTGTCACGTGTAAAGTTTAAACAGTATAAACTCACTCTATCAATCTCTCACTTTCTCCACCGACACACCCATCAATCCATCTATCTATATTTCTTTTAAAAATATGACCTGTTTACATACACTTCCATTGCACACTGAGCCAATTGCAGTTGATAACATGTAATCACCTTCATTTGAACAAACCCAGTTCAAGTTGGTCCATAGAGAGTCGAATACATCCAACACTACATCTGTAAATCCATCAGATTTGTCAGTTGTACACATTAAATAATAGTGGCCATACTCGACGACGTATTTAGTCCTAGTATCATGTGAAGTTTCGTCTTTATCAGCAACATGTTTTAAAGTTACTCAGACCAATCAGTCAAGCCATTCGTAACAAAAAACAATTTTTTGAATATGATGCTATCAAATGCCTAGAGATCTAATCGACCAAAGAGGTTCATCTATACAAATAGGATTTTCTCATCCTGATCCTGACAGGCAACTTAGATGCTTTAATAAATCCAAGTTGGCCATTAACCAAATTGATCAATCAGTTTCTTAAATATAGCCAGAAATGTGGTTGCATTACTCAACTTTACGACATTGCTAAGAACTATGATGCTCCACTTCAAATATACAATAAATATAGAAGGCTTATCAATACCCATATCAACAAGAGGCCCAGGGGTCTGTAACGCTCACCTGGACCATTAGCATTTGAACCATTTGCATTTAAACACCGATAGGCATGATGGTTAATTTGTGAAAAATCCAAGATGGCTACAAAGGAAAGAAACCAATCAAAATTCTTGTTTGATAGATTGAAGCCTACCACCATAGGATGATTCCACCCAAGTTTCATTGAAATCGGGCCACTAATTAAGGAGTAGCATTTTAAAGGGATCTGGAAAATTGTCAAAAAAAATCCAAATGGCCATCAAAAAATTAACCAACCAAAATTCTGAATAGAAGGTCTGGAGTCTACAACTATAGAATCCTTTCAGCCAAATGTGGATAGAATCCACCAAGCGGCTAGGGAGGACATCCATCTTGACAATTTACGGTAATTTTTCCCTAAAATTTATGATTTTCACACAAAAAGTAGACCCATTAAAATTCTGAATAGATGTTCTGTAGCCTACTGCGATAGGGGCTGTCCAGCGAACTAGGGTTGAGATCTGTCAAGTGATTAATGATGAGTAGCGTTTTGACAATTTCCTGTAAATCTGTACATTAAAAAAAAAATCTAAGTTTTTACCCCAAAAAATTGACCAATCAAAATTCTGTATACATCTTCTTAAGCCTAGGCCTACAGGGTCTTTCTAACCAAAATAAGTTGAAACCTACCAAGCGGTTAATGAGGGGTAACGTTTTGATAATTTCCTGTACATTTTTCTTAAATCTAAGGTTTGTATCAAAAAATTTACCAATCAAAATTCTGTAAACAAATTCTAAAGCCTATCCCCATAGGGTCCTTCAAGCCAAAGTTGAAATCAGCCAAATGGTTAATAAAGAGTAGCATTTTGATTTCTGTTTTTTTTTAAAACTTGAACAATCAAAATTATGTAAGAAAGTTCTGAAGCCTAGCCCAAATATGGTCCTTCCAGCCAAAGTAAGTTGAAATCTGACAAGTGGTTAATGAGTAGTGCTTTCATAAAATCAAAGATTTTCACACAAAAAAATTGACGATTTAAAATTCTGTATACAAGTTCTGAATCAAAAAAGCATCTGCGTTTGTTTCTACGAGAATTGTTAATACTTACCAGATTTACTATTATGATAATGTCTATTATCTAGTCTAGCTCAAAATAAACAATTAAAAACTCCGCACTCCTGGTCCCGCCCATACTGTGTCCGGGAATTACCATAGCTCAGGTACTGAGTCAATTCCCAATCACAGACAAATTCGTCTTATATTTGCCTTGACAAACAGCGAAAGCAGCTCAGCCTCACCTCAGCGGGGCGGCTGCGGCAGGGCCATAGTACATCTGGTAGGTATTAACAATTCTCGTAGAAACAAAAGCGGATGCTTTTTTTATTCTACTTCGAATAATACTTGCCAGATGTACTATTATGATAAACTCCGGATTTCGACAGCCAGGAAATGCCGGTGGGAGGTGAGGCTCGAAACAGCTCTCAAATACCATCCGACAAAGAAGGTTGTGAAGAGACTAGAACCCTGGAATACGCTTGGGTTCCGCCAGAGTTTAGAGTGTTAAACTTCCATGGTCTAGACTGCGCTCTCCCCTCATTTGTCCGCACAAATCTCTGAGGGCTGTCAATAAGGGAGGCAACACCCACCAGACCCATGTCAGCCCCAAGTCTCAGCTAGAGCAGTCTAGGAGAGTGCAAAGAAGCGACTACAACTTCTAATTTGGAAAAAACCTCAGTATATCGATTAGATTTTCAAATTTGAATGAGTCTAATGTCTGTTGCAATGAATAAGATACTCTTGAACCAGACTATTTACTTAATCAGTCTGGTATTTCGACTCTAAGTAAACTAATATTAGTCACTTAATTAAAACAAACACTCACCATTTTCTGAGTGCTTGGTCTTTCTTGATCATCACAGGAGCTCCGCCGAATCCACGGTCATTGACAGATCATGTGCATCACCATTGTTCAGTGCATGTGAAAGAACCTTGCGATGTATGCGAAATTGTGGTTTTAGCTAAGATTTGACAAATTGGCGACGGCTACCAGATTAAGAGCGCTGAAGATATCGCGAAGGTAGAAATCAGTAAATGACTCGGTATGCCATTGTGTTACAGACATCACTTCCTTTAAAGAGACACCCTTATAAAGGGCAGATGCTGCTGCTAGTGCTCTGACTTGATGGGTGTTCGCTCGATCAATCTGCTTTCCTGTAGCGATTTTATGCGACATCTGAATAGCATCGACTATCCAACGAGAAATAGTGTCTTTCGAGGCGCGAAGATGAGGAGCTTTGTGACATAACCACAGAGACTTCGGGTCATCTCTCCACTCTTCAGTACGTTTCTTATACATTTTCAAACATCTGACAGGACACCAAGCAGAAGAGTTTGGGTCATGTCTAATTAAACTTGGCAAATTGATCGGCTGTCCTGCATATTTAAGTGACTGATTCTTTGCCAGGAAACAAAGACGTGGTAGTAGTCTCAAACCTTCACCCGTAACGACAAAATGGTCTTGTTTGGCAGAAAGCGCAAGAATTTCGCTTCTCCTCGCCGAAGCTGCTGCAACAAAGAAAACTGATTTAACAGTTTAATATCTATAGATCTAATTGGTTCAAAGGGAGCATGTCCTGACACCTGTAGAACAAGAGATAGATTCCATGCTGGGATAGGAATTGGCTGTCTAGGTCGCAAATTGCTCATTCCTTTAATAACTTCATTTAAAGTGTCATTCTCCACTCCTACAATGGCCAGACTGGGAACGATTGAAGCAAACACAGACATATATGCTGCTAGGGTTGAAGGTACAAGCTTGTCAACTTCGCATAAATGACATAAAATCTGCTACGTGTTGAACAGATGCAGAAAAGGGATTACTATCTCTTCCCTTACACAATTCTGCAAATTTGTTGATTCTATAATTATATGTCCTGGTGGTTGACCCCCTTCTGGCTGAAGCGACAAAGTATGCTGCTTGCTCAGAAAAGCCATCCTTAACTGCACACTGCTTGATAAGATCCATGCAGTCAATTGGAACATCTCCGGTCTGTCGTGGAGATACAGACCCTTGTTCTGAGAGATCAGCTCCCTTCTGTCTGGAACAGGGATTGGATTTCTGACCAGAAGGTCCAGCAGATCCATAAACCATGATCGGCCTGGCCAATGAGGGGCGATCAGTAGTACTTGGCATATGCCCTCTCTTATCTTTGACAGAACTTTTGGGATAAGAATCGTTGGAGGATAGGCAGATGCGTACATTCCCTTCCAACTTATCACCAGTGCATCTACTGCTAGAGCTAGCGGGTCGGGGATCAGTGACACGTATGTGACCATCTTTGCGTTTCCTTTCATCGCAAATAAATCCACATTTGGCTTGCCGTCGGACAACAAATTGTCCTTCGACTGAGAGCATCCACTAGAATATTCAATCTTCCTGGAATGTGTGCTGCCCGAAGAATAATATTCCTCTCTTGGCACAACAGCAGAAGGTTCCAAATCATCATGCACAACTCTGGTGATCTCGTCCTGCCCTGGCGGTTCAAATAAGACACCACTGTTGAGTTGTCTGTCCTTACTAGGACAATCTTGTCTCGGATTAAATTCTCGAATTTTCGAAGTGCTAGTGCCACCGCTAATAATTCGAGAACATTGATGTGTTTCTGCGCATTGGTCCGATCCCATTCTTCGATGCATCTGTGAAAATGGACATCTGCGGTTGAGGAGGTTGTAACGGAACAACCTCGCAGGAGATTCTGTTCTGATAACCACCACTGAAGATGGTATATCAATTGTTCTTTTACTGGAATCCTCAGAGACGATGAGTCCGTTTTCTGAGACCAGAATGACATTAAATATATCTGAATCGGTCTGCGCCTGAGTGCCGCATTAGGAACCACCTTCTCTAGAGATACTAGTAAACCCAGTATTCTGAGAAATTGACACGCCGTCAGATAGGCTTCTAGAGAAACTGACTCCAGTACTGCAATCAAATTCCTGACTCTGCTCTCCGCCAGAAAAGCTACACCGTCACTGAGATTGAAAAATATTCCCAGATATACAAACTCCTGGGATGGAGTCAATTCTGATTTCTCTAGATTCACAATCCATCCTAGGCCCTTTAGTAAGGCCAAGACTACCTGAAGATTGTTGCGCATAATGACTGGATTCCCCGCCTTCAGCAGCCAGTCGTCTATGTAAGTATGAACAGCGATGTTTCTCCTGCGAAGATAAGAAGTCATGGCGAGAACCACTTTTGTGAAGACTCTTGGGGACGTGGTCAGACCGAACGGAAGTGCATTGAATTCCCAAGCAAAGCGAAGGTATTTCTGAAAAGGAATTGACATTGGAATATGAAAATATGCATCCTTCAGATCTATCGATACTGCCCACATGCCTTTTCTCAGCCCTGTCATCACTGCTGCTACAGTCTCCATCTGAAATTTTGGTGAAAGAATGAATTTGTTCAGCGGTTTTAGGTTGAGAATCGGTCTCCAACCTCCGGTGCAATTCGGAATGAGGAAAATTATCGATCCGAAGCCTAGGGAGGACTGATTGCGGACTAGATGAATCGCGTTCTTCTGCTGAAGATCTTTGATTTCTGAGCAAATGACATCTAGACGATCAGATTCCCTTGGAACGGGAGTCCAAACTGGAGTCGATGATAATGGAACCAACGATTGACGGATGAGTCAGTCCGGTTCGTAGCTGTTTCTTAACCAATGACAGACTAAACAATCTTGCACGACCTGTTCCCACTGGTTTGAGAACAGTTGAAGTCTGCCTCCGACGATAAGACGCAATTTGCTTGGGTGAAGATTCTCGACTCCCTTCGTTCCTGGTGCCACAGGAACGGGTCCTGCCGGAAACCCATCAGGACCATCCCCCACAGCCACCTCGCGGCTTCTTGGAATATGATGGTCCGGGACAGCCACTACGGCCATCCTTATGGTAGCCACCACGACCCGAACTGCCATCCTTCCTATCCTACTCATACGGCCTCTTATTAGAGGACTTGTATGAGGATGAACGGCCTGGTTCCTGTGAACCGGATGCCCGATGGGTATCACGATAGGGTATCACGGCCAGAAGGACGGAAGGGCGATCTCTGGTGCTGCCTCTGTTGCTCATGCCGATGCTGTTTGTAGGACTGCTGCGGCTGAGTCCTTTTCATCGACTTCCACGACTTGCCGACTACTTCTTGTTCTGCGACCATTGATGCAACCTTGGATAGAGCTTGCCGTGCCGAGCCGCCAAACAAGCCCGGACCAATGAAGGGCGCAGAAGATAATGCAGCCCTCATCTCAAGTCCTGGTTCTACGCAATCGAGAACCATTCTCCGCCGCTCCGCCAATGTTCTCGTGATCACCCTGGCCAGACAATCCTGGGACAAGCGCAGGGTGTCCCAGACAACTCCGGGAGCAGCCTCTGGCACTTCCCCACCTTCCGCCACGCAGGTCAGCATACCCTGCAAGATGGTACAGCCATGCGGGAGTGCAGCCATGGCCGCTCTCGCCGCATCTTCAATGAGAGTTAACTCATTAAAAGGATCTTTGTTCGCCTGGGAAACCAAAGGTCGAGAATGACCCTTAGATTTCCCAGCCAAAGGCCTATTCAATGCCTCTCTTTCCCCGACTAAAAGCCGAGGAACACGAGCATATTGATGATAGGCCTGCTCCGGAAAGCGGACCCTACTCCTAATCCCCTCAGGGACCTTGTCAGCGAATAATCTGGCTGAACCAGATGGTATGCCGCAACTTCCAACATATCAGACTACTCGCGGTTCCAGTATCTAGCGAATCGCCAGACATGGATTCACCGCAGTCCATCGGCTCCAACACGGGAGTTGGGACTACAACCACTACGACCGCAGGCGATGGAATTCCGAGAGGAGCCGTCCTCACCACCTCCGTGATGCTAACGGGAGTCGTAAAACACGGTTCCAATGGCAATGCGACTTGAGCTAGATCCGAGTGAAAGATGCCTGATGGAATGTCGACATCCCCACCAGGCTGGCAGACCCGTACAAGAGGTACTAGTGTCTGCCACCTGAGAAAGCTCCGGCATGCCAGAGTCTTCCATCAGGAGGAAATCTTCTTCCTCCGCCGTCGGCTTTTGAGCCAAAGCAGGAGGGACAGGTGCTTGTTCCTCCACAGAACTGACCGGACCACTGATAGGTTGTCCTGCACCAGCCTGCATCGTCAGAACAGTGGACTGGAAGGACTCGAACATCGCCTTGAATTGGGCCACCCAAACACCCAAGGCCGAGTCCATACACTCATTCAGGCACTCTTCTAAACCTTTTACAGATGCCTGATCCACTTTGGCCGCCTTGTCCCTCGCGATCGTCTCCAAATGCGCACGCCGATCATGATTGAATTCGGCCACCAACTCCGACAACCACTTTGCATATACATCGCAAGGAGTCCCAACCTTGCACTTCGCGCAGGCAACGCAGTGATGACCGGAAAACTTCTGTTTCATGAAACGGTTGCAATGCTGACAAAGGGTATCTGGTGGGCTTTGCCCTGCCCCTTCACTTTCTGCGAACACAGAGTAAGAATTAAAACGCTGCACATGATATACGATGACGAGCAACACGCACAATTTACTTGATTGTAATTTAAAATTACTTAGAAACATTAACTTTCTCATAGATTAACGATAATCAAGGCTTTAGGCAGGAAGTATTTGAAAATTTTTAGTGAAATTTTATAAACATGACTTGGTAATTAACTAACGTTAAAATAGCCAAGACATATAGACCGATCGTCTACATACACCCTCATCAATGAAGCAAGAGCTAAAGAACGGCCTAAAACAGAGTGCATAGACACGCCAAGCCAAAACAACACATTAATCATGGGTGCCGCAATCTTGGCTACGGACGCACCCATCTTGGAAGGAACCGAGTTTCATGAGAAATTAACCGAGTACCCGGATAAGATTAAACAGTTAACGGGTAATGGAGTGACTCCAACAATGGCTACCATTCTAAAATAATGTTCCAATTTAAGGAAATTTTAATCAGTCATTACGGCACGAATGTATAAATTATAGATTGATACAACCTGCCCCTGTGATGACTTTCCCTTTCCTTCCATGAAGCCAGCAATAAGATAATGATAACAAGCTAAAATCCGCTAAAATTGACTAATTTTGAGCACAAGAAAGCATGCGACTCATAAAGTCAGCAAAATAGACGAATCTGACTGTGATTGGGAATTGACTCGGTACCTGGAGCTATGGTAATTCCCGGACACAGTATGGGCAGGACCAGGAGAGTGCAGAGTTTTTAACTGTTTATTTTGAGCTAGACTAGATAATAGACATTATCATAATAGTACATCTGGTAAGTATTATTCGAAATAGAAGCTGAAAGCATTAGTGTCCTTCCAGCCAAATTAGGTTGAAATCTGCCAAGCGGTTAATGAGTAGCGTTTTGACAATTTCAGTTAAATTTTTCATAAAATCTAAGATTTTCACTAAAAAAATTAACCAATCAAAATTCTGTGTGCAAGTTCTGAAGCCTACCCGCCCTAGGAACCTTCCAGTTAAATTATGTTCAAATCCGCCAAATGGTTAATGAGCAACGTTTTTAAACAAAGTTGACAGACGGTCGCCATGTGTCAGTGACCTTGCCATTTGAATTTTTACCCCAACATTATTGTGTGATGCCGTGTCATTATAAGGAGGCATGTCTCCAAGTTTGGGTCCAGTATAATTCACCAAACATGAGATATAAACAGAAAAGTTGACCTAAACGGACAATGTTAAAGTTAAAAAAACAAGGTTTTTATCAAGGTCACAGAGACCTTGACCTTTGACACCCCAAGGTGATTGTGTGATGCAGTGTCATTATTAGGAAGCCTGTGCCTAAGTGTGTGTACAGTACGATTAACCAAACATGAGATATAAACAGAAAAGTTGAGCTGTAATGCAAATTGGACGATGCCGGCGCTGCCGGATGACGTGCAGGGTATTACAATAGCTCAGTTTACTTCGTAAAGTCAAGTTAATGCAATGTAACTTACCATACAAGAAACAATCTTCGAGACAAGGAATATTACAATTAGCCCAGAAGTGCAATATATATGTAGACGTTTAATCATTTTATGATGAAACCGGACAAAAACAGCCACTGCGGTGTTCTTGAGGAATGTCCCTTTGCAGGACAAGAGAAAACTATTTTTGAAGCGTTACCACTGGAATTACTAGCTCGACAATCAAGTAATTCCAGTGGTAAATTTTCAAAAATAATCTCTGGGACATTGAATAACCAAATATTTTAATGTTCTTGACCAACTTTAGTCATTAAATGGTTAACGAAAAAAGATTGATGCATAACTGGTCACTGATGACTGTCGTCAGATAGATGGACACTGGGCAGTTTCCACTATGGGCTACTTGACGTTGCATGGTTACAAATATTTGTAACAATTGCATAACACTAATGACTTACACATATAATAATGATGATTACGATGACAAACAGGATTACACCACAAATGACAGCAGGAATAATAATGACCACTAGATTACGCTCCATAGGTACGACTGTAGCCGTGGCTGGTGTTGTTGTTGGTGTTAGAGAACTCGATGGCTGTTGTCCCAAATCATGATATGTTGGCACTGCTACAACAGATGTTTTATTAGCAGTGATGGTCTCATTTCCTAATTTCACTTCCATTTTACCAGATCGTGCCTGTAATTGGAATATAAACACCTATGTACACTAAGTACAAACAACTAATCACTGGTTGAGGTATCGGTGTTAGTCTATTGCTAGTCTCTCTGTTGATGGTAGTATTAACATTGAACAAGTCACATGTTATGAATCATTATGTTAACACTAATACTTAACTTGTATCACTCTTATGCCAAGTTTTAATTAAATTAAAGGATGAAGAGTCCATCATTTAATTTATTTCTAAGATTTAATAAATTGACAATTTTTTGGAACAGTAACATGTTTTTTAAAAGATATATCTTAACAAGATAATTTTTTCATAAATACCCGGTTTATTATGGCACCGGTTTTCGAACCATCACATCTACAAAACCAGTGATGGTTCCAATACCTGTATACTGTAGTCCTAGATGAACAGGTGTTCATTAAAAAAAAAATTGGATGGAAAATGTTGCTGTCCATATCGTTCACAAAAATTGTTGAAAATTGTGCACCAGTTTCTTTGTTATTGACACAGTAAAGGACAGAATATGGCCATCAGAGTGCCAAGGATCAAAACCAAGACTGGGTCTTTATTCAATCAAAAGAAGCACAGCATACAGTAAATACAACAATAGTAAACTTTAAATGAAATAAAACAAATGACAATATGTTTACATGTACATGACTTAGATGCCACTTACAGTATTCATGGTTTTGCTATTTTCACAGATTTCACAACGTACCGTTTTAATGAGCTGATCTATGGCTGATGGCAAATCTATCGTCCCATTCTTCACGGCTGCTACATTAGTTATAATACTTCCTTGACTGAACTGAAGAAAGAATAATAGTCAAAAGCTGTCAATAATGGGCACCTACCTCATTGGCAAACAGAATGTGCTCATGAAACACAATGCCTATAAAGGGATTCAGTTCTAGCTAAGCTCCACCCACTCCGTCCACATATGTTCCAATCTATATTAACATTTTGAACCCTGAATTACCAGAATATCGATTTCAAGGTAACTATACAGGCAAGATGTTGGATATTTTGAAACTAATTTGTCTGGGAGCAGCAGCAACAACTCTCAGTCAAATTAGTATTAAAGTAATCAACCTAATCTTTATTAATTTGAAAATCCACAAAAAACATGCAATGGCCCTTTCCAGATTATCCATCCATCATATGACATCACAATCAACTACTGTTAAATCTTGACTAAAGGATGCAGTTTTTTTGGTCAAATTACATGCTCCAGGTAGGGGGGTGCATGTTATAATCGAGTACATTCTTTGAGTACATCTTTTTTGGTCTAAAGCTTTCTTATAAAACACGAAAATTGAACACAATTTCGATACAAAAAAATAATGACTGTTTAATGTATACCTCAAAAACATAATCGCGGAAGTGAAATTATTAAACTGTAGCGCCTAAATATTGCGTATTCATTAATAACGATCATTTATTACATCAAAATTATACCTGAATTTTACATAAAATGGTGTCGGGAAAAGATAAAAATCACCTGATTCGCCTCCAATCGCAAAAGAACTTTATTTAGAGCGAGTACTCAGATATAAATATTCTGGACTTGGAACTCGGAATTGCTACATATTATCATTGCGCGATAGGAACTAAGTATTGTACATTAGGTCTGAACCATACCCGTTTGATAACAAACTCCCATTAGCGTATGAGATCTCGCGAGAACACTGCGCCTCCAATTGCAAAAGAGCCAGTGCCTCGCCAACATAAGAAGCGGTCTATCTCATTTTAATTATCTAACTTTCGAGCAATTTTTGTCATACATGTTGATTCCGATTTTGATCATTTAATGTTGGTCGGCATTACAACATTAATGCGCAATACGAGAGAAAACACTGTTCCATTATTAATTGTTTCTGAAGAGAAATATTATTTCTTTGTTCTGATTGGATAAATTCTCTCACACAAGCCAATGAAAATAGAGAATGGCAGATACTCGAAGAAATCTAGTAAACACAATTGATGATTGTGCTGTAATTAATTCTTTCAGGAAGAGAATATAGCCATCTGAATTTTGATTGGATTGTATAATTTTTCCTGCGTAGTGCTCCAGATTTTGATTAGATAATTCTCTGTGTCAATAGAGAATAGAAAAAGCTACCTAAACACAGGCTAATACAAAGCAAAGTTTTATGTGATCACTCCAAAACCGTTTTAACATATATTTTGACCCCAAAAGTATGGAATAAACTTTGTTTTATCTTGAATATATGTGGATATAAGCAAAATTACACTAGGATTTAGTTCGGCTGCTGTCTAAGTGATGTTAATTTTTTATACCAATTTTGGAATTTTTGAACGGTACATTTTTCTAAATTTAACAGCGTCTTATACTTGGGCGGATTTTGGTCATATGGGCCTGCATCCTTTATTCAAGGGCGGCTTTTAGTCGAGAAATGATGGTACATGTCGTGTAGGATGACGTCATAATCAATGATGTCATGATGCTTAAAGGTCTTGTGAGGACTAGAGATCAATAATGAATTTCAATTAATTTTATTATCTATTGCACTATTTAAATACAATAACCTCACTTTGCAGTGAGAGAAAATATGTTAAACAGCCCAATAACGAGATTAAATGATGCCTCAGTCTAAAACATGTCACTGCTTGCTATGACATCACACCGGGAACGGTGCTGTGAGCTGGGTCAATATTTCTGTGTCTTTAGTACAAAGGTAACGTATTTTAAAACGTGCAGTTAACGGGATAGACTTCACATACCATAACATAACTCAGATTGAAGCTAATTCTTCAAGAAATTAAAAGTTTTTAATTCTTCAAAATCTATTAGGATAATAAATGTTTTTATGGGTAGCTATATTTGCATATTAATAGGCCTAGGCTACAACCAGTAAACATTGGGCAATAAATAATGAACACAATCGGCAATATTTCAATGTATGGGAGAAATAATCTTTAGGGACTAACAGTAGTTGGCCTAATTGCAGATCCAATAATGCCATCCTTGAAAACATCCGGATTGGTAAATATCGGACATGAATGGGTGTGAGTGTGATAAGGTGGGTGGGTGAGGTTGAGGATGGCTGTATGTGGTAGGCCTACATAAATTTGCGCACATGCCGTTTTGCTGCTCTCTGATCTAAATATGCCCGTATTGTCGTGAATAATGTAAGTAGTGAAACATTATTCCTTGGTCATTGTTTCCATGCGTAAATGCAATCTATAATTTTGCTAAAATAGTGCAATTATTCATATCTGAAAGAAGATGTAGGCTACAGAGTAGTTATAATCATTTCTGAAAATGATGAATGTAAAATTGTGTGTCTTAAGTGAGTTCCAGCAGCTTACCTATATGCTATATATTTTAACAAGGTGTTTGCATGAGATCACTATAAAGCGTGAAGTGAGTAGAGGGGGGGTGGGGGTGGTGGTGTGGGGGTGGCATCACGCCTGTGACAACCACCACCACTACGGCCACATCGATCGATAATCTTAAATATGTAGGTGAACCAGATGTTTAGAGATCGCGAGCGTATCAACAGAAACATGTTAGTTAGTACCATATGAACACGATGTAAGAAACATTCCGTTGAATACTTTGAACATAATTGGGTTGGAATCCAATTATATTCAAAATATTAAACAGTATGTTTTAAGTTATTTCTAAGCTGTACTGTAGTAAAGTGAACATTTGTGTGACCCTTCAACTCATGCGGACGGCAGTGAAAGCTGTGCTGTTGCTGCCTAAAATGTAAACAAACAGTGTGTTCTGGATACTATTTTACTTAGCAAAAAAAAATCAACTTTCTATTTGCCCTAGCCGAGTCCTAGTTTCAGCATATTAGAAGAGCAATATAGTAAATACACTACCGTATTTCGTTTAATAATAGCCTAGGCTTCTACTAGGACAAGAGGTGTTCAATTTCCAACCCAACATCTCTGAGAAAGGGGGTGGGCTTATATTAGAGTTTTCCCAAACAAGTTTTCTAAAATTGATACCACGGAAATTCAACGTATTTTCTCCAGTAAAAAATTCCTACCGCCTTCGCCTATGTTTAATGTATACCTCAAAACATCACCAGGGGAAGTGAAATTATTTGATTTGAGCACTTAACTATTGCGTATCCTTTAATAAAGGTTGTTTATTATATCAAAATTAATCCACAATTTGATATAAAATGGCGTTGCGAAAAACAAAATACAAATCACGTGATTCGCCTCCAATTGAAGAGTTTATTTTAGAGCGAGTACTCGGATATAAATATTCTGGAATCAGGGACTCGGAACTCGGGAATTTCTATATATTACCATTGCGCGATAGGAACTAAGTATTATATCCGCTGAATAATGGGTACCCGTTTGATAAACTCCCGTTAGTCTATAATATCTCGAGAGAACACGCCGCCTCCCATTGTAAAAGGGCCGCTGGCTCGCCAACTTAAGAAGCTGGCTATATTGTTGTTCGTAATAATTCAATTTGGATCATTTAATGTTGATCGGCGTTACAAAATCGATGCACATTTTCTCCCGTGCTTGTTTGGTACATAAATTTGGTCTTAAAATATATTTATAAGGAAGGTATTTAATCACGCCAAGACTGTTTTATGCGCATTTTGACGACAAAAGTGTGGAATAAACTTGATTATATCTTGAACATACGTGGCCTACTATTAGTATTAATCTAATAGGTGGTCGAGAGTTACAAATCCGAGGCCTGTATTGACTTCTAGAAGGGCCGGAAATGTATCAGGGCAGAGATCGGTATCAAGTAGACACACTCTGTGACACGATTGTTATTATTATACACGCTATTCTTACAAATTTGCTCTTAAAATTTTTTTTTTTCCTATGCACTTTGCTGAGTTAGGGGCTGGGCTTCTAATACAGAGTTTTGCCATTTTGAAACTGCTAAGAAATCATTGGAGCTCATATGTTAAAGTTAGGGGGTGGGCTTCTATTAGAGCATAGGCTACTATTAAGCGAAATACGGTATGTGCATGTATTATGATTCTGCGCAGCCAATTCTGGGACTTGTGATCTTGTATTTAAACAGGCATGACTTTATCAGTTAGAGCTAACTGAAAATAGTAACTGACACAAATAATTAATAATGATGATTAATGTAATTGTGTAATTGAGGAATCCAGTTTATCAGTCAATCATATGTGTAGGCTGATGTCATAATAAATAACGTTATGAATGACTCGATTTAGTCCATCTTAAATGCTTAATAAACTGTCAGGTTGTATGATTTGTATGTCTTTACTATTTAATAAACAAGCTGTTGAATATTTTGAAACTAATTTGACTGGGTGCTGTTGCAGCCAGTCAAATTAGTTTCAAAATATTCAACAGCTTACCTGAATACTTTTCTGGAAATTGAGATTCAGAGAGTGCAGGGATCGAGCGATCCTAACACAAGCAAAATGTGGGTGGTGCTTAGCTTGAGATGGGTGTGACATGGCTAAAATTGGATTGCTCTATTATCGATAGTTAACGACCCAGACGTATATATACTGGTCTGGCGTTTTGTTAGCTTACTAAAATACTTACCACTCAATTCACTGTTTGCTAAAAGTCACCTGACTTAGATATCTCAGAAAATTTTAACCTATTCATTCCCATGGTGTAGGTTCCCTTGAAACAAGTTTAGCAGAGATACATCCCTCCATTGGGTAGTCTTGATAGTATCTCTTTAACTCTAAAGCAGTCATTGCTCTAGGGAACCGGTTCCTCTATTCCTATAGAGAACATATAAACGAGTCTGTGAGCATGCGCACTTATGCTACTATGCATGCGACCGAGTCCAAGCCGTCATTAATTAATTCCACAAATTTTTAATGATTTGCAATTTAACGATGCGGGGTGGCTGAGGTGGGCCCCAGTGAATTGAGTGGTAAGTATTTTAGTAAGCTAACAAAACGCCAGACCAGTATATATACGTCTGGGTCGTTTTGTAACACAACAAAAATACTAAGCCACTCAATTCACTGTTTGCTAAAACATAGAATTGGTCAGAGCCCAAATACTAGGTGGGTTGGTAAATTGCAAATCAGGAATGAAAGGTTAATCACCACAAATACTAAAACCAACTAAATCGCTGAAGTGCTGAAATAGCACGAACAAACAAATGTTCGAAATAGAATACAATAATATAATGATAATTAGAAAATCTCAGCAAAGAGAATTTAAAAACAGCCGTGAGATGGTGAAGAAGACGGCTGACTAAAGAATCTAGGCAATTGAGCCTAGGTTTGAGTGGCGAAACGAGAAATGTCAGATTGTGAATTGAATCTGATCTTTCAGATAAAAATAATGTAGAATCTGACATTTATACTGCAACTTACATAATGTCGTCCACTGATAGATCTGCATAGAATGCGAAGGAGAAGGCCATACCACGAACATCGTGTGCCTTAACACAAACTGAGTGTCTCCTGGAGATACATTCTAGTGTCCATTAATGGTGTCTGTAATCCAGTTGATGAGATGCGCGCTTACTAAACAAATTCGCATATGTAATCTGAACGGTAGATCTGCATAGAATGCGAAGGAGAAGGCCATACCACGAACATCGTGTGCCTTAACACTTACTGAGTGTCTCCTGGAGATACATTCTAGTGTCGATTAATGGTGTCTGTAATCCAGTTGATGAGATGTGCGCTTACTAAACAAATTTGCATAAGTAACCTGAACGGTGTTTCAAAAAGATATTTTAAATTGGGCATAGTTTTCGGAAAGGATTGAAAACAATTAATTAGGTTTTATATATATAAGATCTCTTCAAGGGCAAAGAATGAGGCCAGCTCTCCTACCACCTAGAAAAGATCATTCCCAAAAAGAATATGAATATCAAAATGCCATCTAACAAACGCGGCCGCTAGTACAAAAAGAATGATTTCAGAGTTATACAATTAAACAGATGTACCCAAGAATGAATTAATAGAGGAATTTATTATAGGTATTTGCCTTTGTGCTATACCCTAAAAATACCGGTACCATGGATAAATGATGTAAATACTTAATAACTCTCAAACCGGCTTCTAGAAAACAAAGAAGGATAGATGCTAGTGAAAACGATAACACCACCCCAGCATACAGGGATTTAAATCATCAAAAAATATGCCATGAATCTATGACTTGATGATGGGATGCAGAATCAGGCGAGATAATGTGCTGTTCTAACAACCATTTGAAAACCTTAAATATACTCTGGTAAATTCTCCTGTAACAGATAGTTTGAATTGATTAAGAATACTAAAGTTCAGACAAAAAATCAATTTCTGAAAAACAGGTCTCTTGGAAAATACCATATATACATATTGAAGATTTGTGGAATGATGAACTGAAAGCTGCTGTTAAACGAGATAGAAAATCAGCAAAATTGGTAAGATGCTTTGGATTTCCACAAAGAGGACTACGAGATCCACTGAGTAACTCTCATTGGGCCAAGCAGGAGTGATTAAAGGGATAATGCATTCTGCTGACAAAAGTTCTTAAAGACAATTGTACTAGAAACCGCTGACAAAAGTTCTTAAATACAATTGGCACTAGAAAGTTAAATTGAAGATAATTTAAAAAAATGTGAAGTCTATGACTGGGCCAGAGCATCTACAGCCAGAGCCTAGCCTGGAGGAAGAATATGAACATCAAATCTGGACACTATACTGAGTAGAAACTTAATGGGATGTAATAAATGAGCTACAAGGAAAATCATTCTACCTGGAATGTGAGCTGCTGAAAGTTTTGCTGACATCTCCACCGCAGGAGGAAGACCAAGACTCCAGACAAAATATGATAACCTCAACTGCCCTGCTTGTTGATGAAGGTCACTACTATAGAAATGACTGCATGAGCAGATAGCTGCTTGTGAAAGAGACAATATCTCTTCATTCTCCAATATTCCTGAGTATTGAAGAGGAATACTAGAGTATTAGTTCCTGTTCTAGTTCCTGAAAAGGAAGAGAGTAGTAAGACTACTTTATCTGATTCCATAGACACAAGAACGAGAACCCCTCCCCCAAACACGTAAGAACAAGACATCAAACTGGACCTGCAGATGGATAAACTGGTGAATTGGTACCGATGACACCCAACGAATGAAAATGCAGTGTATGCAGTCGTGGTGAGGGACAAAATTCTGAATTACCAGACTTGACCTTCGTACACAAAACTGACTCCATTCGGCCCAAATTTTAACACAATTAAGCAACCTTCCAAGCCAGAGGAATCCCAGACTGGCTATGATGTAATTAAAAGAACCCAGATCCAGTTAGGACAAATTCTGTATATATAGAAATATCAGAAAACACTGTCCCTTATCCTTGACTAGACCAGTGATGACTAGGCAAAATGACTCCACATCCATATTATTCCTTTCATCGATGAACTCCATTTCTGAGACAACATAGTAGGAAAAGAGTTGAATATAAAACGATTGACTAAGTAATCTTTGTCTCAAACAGTATCAAAGCAGCCATGGGTTCCAGACAAAATAATTCCAAAATATACAACAGAATTAGTATTAAATCATGAAGTGTAAATTTTTTGGAAGTTGTCAGAAAAGGATAAATATATGAGTTGAAGATAAGAGCCGAGACCCTATAAAAGATGATCTGCCAGCCCCTCATAATCCTTAAAGTCTGGATTCTGCCATTCCTCCACTGTATCCTACTTGAAAAGAGCAGAAAATTATTGATCAGGAACAGAAGCAGGACTAATGTCAAAGGAGACCAACATGGTTTGATAGAAAAAAGGGGGATTCAATGACTACATTGATTGTACCTTATATGTAGGAAATCTGCTACCTAAGACATGCATGAGGCTAGCTATACCCATCCCACCCCTGATAGAGTAGAGATTATATAGAAGCGCTTAAGCATGACAGCTAGGACCAGAATAAACCTGCAGAATCTTATTTTACAAATCTAATTTTAAAACAAAGCTAGTATGATATGAGCCCAATTGTTAATATCTTTATCAGATGATTAAACAGGAAAGAAGTCCATCAAACCTGTGACCAGATCAATGATGGATAAGGACAAAGGACTGAAACTACACAGAAGGGTGAAAGGAAAACCCCATATTCCACAATCCATGCAAAGGCAATAATCCAATCATCTTGGTTAGGCCCCCTTGAGGAATTTATTTAATAATGCCTGGGAAATTTAGAATTTAGAAGAATAAAAAATAGGCTTGAATAGATAAGGCTGAGAAGACCTCTCCATATGACAATAATAGAAATAGATATATCCCTAGACAAATAAAAAGATCAAAATTTCTACTGAACTCGAGAAAGGAGCGGTGTAAATCTTGATAAGACAAAAAAGATTTTGTTATTGTGACAAGCTTACATTCACCCATAGATATGCTTCATCATGGCGAGGGATCCTACTGACAGAAAAGAAAGACTGAAAAACTATGTTAAAAATAAATCAGGCCAGATATGATACTAAAAGATAGCAAACCACTATTCACAATTAAAATAATAAAGTCTGACGCACTTATTTGCAGATTGATATTAGTCGAAAGATGGAGGCTGATAGTTAGAGTGTAATACATGAGAAGATTCAGGAGCAAAACAAAATCTAGTGAAATCAAAACGACAAAAGCACTGCTAGGATCATAAGAAAAAATTAAATCATTCCCAGAAGATAAATGCGAAGAGTTGGGTGTACACAAGGTTTCGAAGGATGAGGATAATTGGATGGTTCAGCCATTGCACTAAGAGCAACTAATAAAGAATTAAAGAATCCAAAATAAGAGCCCCTGAAATAGGGCATTTAAACTGTCAAGTGATTTAGAAACAAACAATACCAGCAAAACACCAGAAGTTATTTGATTTGGCATACCTAAACCAGAAGTTTAATTATAATCAGTTGCTATGCCATAAAAATTGAGTTATAATCTAGGTAATAATACTGAGCACAGGACAATTAGGCCTCATGGTCATCTCTTCTTCATTTATCTCCATGCCTGTGCCGTCACTTCTAGTCATGGGTTGCGTGTACGGTGTAGTCATACATTGGCTTGACTATGCCAAAGCCTACCTAAACCATTTTCGAATGTTTTAAGAGATGGTGTGGAAACAACATGTTCAGACCAACATTTCACAGTTTACACACCCCTTAGAGAGAAAAATTTTTCTAACTAGGTTAGTTCTCCCTCTCTTCTAGACTTTCAGATGATTTCCACGAGTAATAGTCCATTTGCAAGCAGAATGTTATATTTGACTATAACAATTAATCGATTGAGAGCCGATAGAATGATCCCTCATCGCCTGGGTACGTGCTCTATATATCCAATTTCACCCAAGTTAAGTACCCTCAGAAAGAATTTACAAAATGATGAGAGATTAGATTATACATTAAGTAGGGAAAAACCCCATCTTAGGGCTAATAAAAGTGGCTGATAGTCAAGAACTTTCCTGATCCAAAGGCTATGCTTGCTACTAAAACACTGAGATCAACACACATCTCTGATATAGTAAAACTTGGTCATCAAAGTTTGTAGCGTTTACTATCAAAATATTAACCATTTAACTCTCGAAGTTATTTACTTATTAGTCATAAGTTGCAACTGAAATAAGTTGACTCTGAATGAGTACCAGCAAATATGGGAGTGGCGTATTTACTTTAAAATCCATAAATAGGTCGCACATTTATGCTCAATTTACATGTTCTAAAAATTTGCGCGCACTATATACAAGGATAAAACTTATTTTCCTCTGAATTTTTAAACATCTTAACGTCTGAAGATACCACGAAAAAACCCTTCACAAATCTTGTCACCTCGCGGCTATGCTTAATGTATACCTCAAAACATCATTCGCAGAAGTGAAATTATTAAATTGAGCAGCCTAAACATTGCGTATCCTTTAATAAAGATTGTTTTTTTCCATCAAAATTAATCCTAACTTGACATAAATGTCGTCTTTATAATATATAAATCAGAATCACGTGATAATCACATGATATATAAATCACGTGATATTATCTGACCAGATTAGGTTAAAGCAAATTTTAATGAAGTAGGTTAAGCGAGTACTCGGATATAGATATCCTGGAATCGGAAATTCGGCAATGAGATCTACGCTTCTCGTCAGCGCCTCCAAACGGAGATTTACTTTGCCACTGTCCGGCTCGCTAACAATAGACGCTGGCTACCCAGTTTAATTATCGGCCGTTCATGCAATTTTTCTAGAACATCGCATTACGTTTTAGATCATTTTAGGTTCACATTACAATATAACCAGTAATATATATGATAAGTTTTAACGCTAGATTTAGAAATCAAGTGAACGCAAGTTTCTCGCTAGATTTACAAATCAAGTGAACCTGATAATCTGGCACAGGCTTAATAGCCTATCTAACAAAAGCGGGTTATGTGATTACGAGGATTCAATTCAGTATCGTAATTTTGAACATCCGGGCATTCCGAGATCGTCCAACATTTGCCAATTTATGACACACTAAAGAGGATATCCCATAGCAACGCAATGTTTACATTTTTCATGAAACTACGGCCATAAAAAATACTTGCGTCGACTAACCCCGCCAGGTATTAGAAAACATAAAATCTCGAGTAATTTTTATAAGATATTAAATAAAAGGTAAAAAGGTTTCATGGCCCATTGCTAGTAATGTTAAATTAGCCTGCAAAAACGCCGCCAATTGAAAGCGAACACCGAATCGCGAATTAATACGATGGTCTCGTCTTTATTGTAATACGACTGACATGACTGACTGATCATCATGAAGTAATTGCGAGTTTCATATTAGTTGGTTAGTAACGGTCCTTAGAAGGACCACTCGCTTTTCTTCAGGGGATGATCGTGGTGTATCCTTGTGGTGTTCATCCGGTCCACCACGCCTGTTTGCACCACTGTCACATTCTTAATAGATCCAATAACTTCCCAACCGGTATATTACATAGTTATGTAGGATACCTTATGTAGGATTCGATCCAAACCGGTATGTAGTATACCTTATGTAGGAAAGAATGACGCTCGGAAATACGTACCTAGTCAAAACTCTTAATTGATCCACTAACTTCCCAACCGGTATGTTACATACGTTATGTAGGATACCTTTCGTAGGAGATGTTCCAAACCGGTATATAGTATACCTTTCGTAGGAACGGAGCCTCGTGGCTAAAATAGGATCAGAGTTATTGACTTCACCTGGCTTATGTGAAGCTGGCGCCATTTTCTTTCAACTTGGTCACAACGAACTTTCTGTTCATATTCACGTAAATTATAACCATTTTACATAAGTACTATGACTTCTTCAACAAAGACCACTTGTACTGTGGTATTCATGAAAAGCAAATGTGGATGTAGCTCCACAAGATTATGGAATGAATAGGATTTGTTGAGATAAAAGTTAGGTGTTTCCCGTAATACAGAAAATTAATTAATGCCGGCTTGGACTCGGTCGCATGCATAGTAGCATAAGTGCGCATGCTCACAGACTCGTTTATATGTTCTCTATAGGAATAGAGGAACCGGTTCCCTAGAGCAATGACTGCTTTAGAGTTAAAGAGATACTATCAAGACTACCCAAGGGAAGTTTCAAGGGAACCTACACCATGGGAATGAATAGGTTAAAATTTTCTGAGATATCTAAGTCAGGTGACTTTTAGCAAACAGTGAATTGAGTGGCTTAGTATTTTTGTTGTGTTACAAAACAAAGGTTCATACAATAATTAGCCATCGTGCATAGTATCTTTGGATTATAGTCCTGCCTTGTAACTTCACATGGAAAATCAAATGTATATTTTATCCGGTAGACTACATACCTGTATGTTCTGGATAAGTGACATTGACGCCTCGCCAAGTATGAGTTGAAAGGATGCTCGTATTGATCTGGGAAAAGAAAATACATCAGATGAAAATACATACAAAAATATCTAATGGTTTGTTAGGCCTAAGTAGCTTCTCCAGTGATCCTCAATGGAACGGAGGGTTCTGATCTGGTCCTCAAGTATCTGGGGACGCATTTTCGAACAGATTATGTCGTATTCACGAATAGGGTGGCTAAATATTCATCTAATGTAGGTGGATATAAAGACAATTAAAGGCATCTTTTTTTACTTGCGCCAGAGTTATGCATGTAGGTGGATTTAAAGACAATTAAGGCATCTTTTTGGACTTGCCATTGAATCCCATTTTTTCACACTTAAGTACCCTTCGTGAATACAAGCCTTGGTGTCATAATCAATTATGTCACTAGTTAGCAGACTTCATAATTATAATGGTGTATAGTTCTGTTATGAAAATCCAAATGTATGTTACTAGTGTAGCTAGGAATTGGCGGGATATAGCTAGAAATGGATCCTTCTATTAGAAATCAAAACACCTGTCAGAAACTCTGATGTGTTATGAGCTTACGTTCTTGAATGATTATTTGAATCCATCTTTGCATCGATAATGCATCAGCTCCATTTTCTTCATGAAATTTTCATCTTAGGTATATTCCCTATACCACCGCTTAACCCTTTCACTATCATATCAGCCAAAAACGGCTTCTGTATTGCTCTTGAGAAATGTCCATTCGCAGACCAAGATAAAAGTATTTTTTAAATAACCGAGCCAGTCATAAATTCTCAAAAATAGTCTTCTCTTGGTCTGCAAATAGACATTTTCTATGAGAAAATTGAATTAAAAATTTTTTTTTTACGTGTTAATGGCTTAATCTGTTCCACGTATTTCCTACTTGGTTTGTGAATAGAGTTTTCCTCATACCTGTTCTGGATCGTGGTTTGAATCACAATACATTTACGACATGACCTCTCGTGGTGGTGGATGACGTCTCGGAATAGTTTTCACTATTAACTTTATAACATTCTAATAATATTCATTTCTAGCTATGCCCCGCCGATTTCTAGCTAAGCTCCACCAACATTTTCCGCGTGTTTGAATTGATTTGATAAACATTGATCCATGAATTCCCAGAATCATATTTCCAGGGTAATTATACAAGTAAGCTGTTAGATATTTTGATATTAATTCAACAGCGCCCAGTCAAATTAGTTACGAAATATTCAAAAGAATATTTTTTTTATTGTAAATTTATGAAAGACAAGTCACTTGATGGACGTTTCCAGCTTCATGCCAAAAAATTCTACATTGATTGCAACATCGACTAATATGCGAACTAATTGATTACGACGTGAGTAACAGATCTGATCATTCTATTGTTGTTATTTATACATTTCTCATAGTTCCATTTTAAGTTTTCTTTTAAACAAGTTTTCAAATGTTGCCCTCAGAACTTCATATGCCCATTATTTATGCAATCAATCTTTGTAATGGCTTTCTTAAGCCAATGCGTTCAGGTAGAGCTACAGTACAGCACTGCAAGTGATCTTAACCCTTTATCCCTCGAATCTTTTAAAAAAAATGTAAATTTTCTCACAAAAAATAACCATTTACAGATCAAGAGAAAAACATTTTTGAACATTTACCACTGGAATGACTGGCTTGATTAGCGAGCCAGTCATTCCAGTGGTAAATTTCTAAAATAGTCTTTGCTTCGTCTGCAAATGGACATTTCTTAAGACCACTAGAGGCCATTTTTGGCTGATATGAGTGTTAAAGGGTTAAAAATCGATGAGCCAGTTAGAAAATGCCACTTGAGACTTGTCGCTCTTGATGCTTATAGGTGGTAATAGGTTTAGGCTGTCTGCTTGCTGACATTCTGCAGACTACATTTTCCATGGGGTTTAATTCTGCATACCTTGTATGCTGAATATTTTGAAATCAAATTGTTTTCAAAATATTCAGCAGTTCCAGAGTTATTGCCCATTGAAACATGCAGCATACAGTCAGACAGTTAAAATGGATATTTTTTAGGCCTAGATCAATTTTTTACCAGTCTAATAGTTCTCAAGCATTTATGACGTGCATAAAATCAATCAGTAGGTTATCCGAGTGTCAAGAGACTTAAAGAACGAAGAAGAAGTTGTTGGTTTGATTGGTGTCTATCGAGTCCCTGATTCCAGGTCCCATTCATGCCATATCTAGGCTGGTTTTATTTCAGTTTATTATTGCTAACTTCTCCAGTTTTTACACTGGTACCTATTTATACACCTGGGTGGAGAGAGGTGACGAGGAGTGAAGGAGATTGCCTATGTTTTCACCAACTGCTCATCAGCTATAGCTGATCGGCTGATACTCGACTTAAAGAACCATGACTTGTTGGCTTTAAAAGGTACATGCTATAGATTACTTAAGATGGATTTTCAGACACAGCAAATTTGGAGGGGGGGGGGGGGGTGTCTTTGGAATTCACATTTCCAGAGTGGCCATCTATCAATCTGACATCATATGACTTCATAATAATAATACCTAAGCAGCGTATAGGAGGATGTCATAATCATTATGTCTTAAATGAGTCAACTTTTAATATTCTGACACGGTGTACGAATTGTATGTCTCTACTATTTAATAAACATGCTGTTGAATATTTTAAAACTAATTTGACTGGGCCCTGTTGCTGCCATAGGAAGCAACCGCAACCAGTCAAATTAGTTTCAAAATATTCAATAGTTTACCTGTAGAGTTTTCTGAAAATTGATAGTCAGGACGAGCGAGGTGTGGGTGGGACTTAGATAGAGATGGGCGGGGAATAGCTAAAAATGGAAAGGTCCATTGGATTGACAGGAATGTGCTATAAGTAATGATAACCCTTTATAATAGGCACCGGTAATACTTACATGGTGAACTGGGCTTCATTTCCTAGTAGAAGAGTAAACTCCACATTAAAAGAGAAACTGAACTGGATTTTCACAGTGTCTTGTATTTCTGAAATCATGAAACAGGTTAAGTTGAAACTCATCGATGCTCCCACGTGCAATAGCTTTCATTGAAACTTGAAAACAAGAGGCCCAAAGGGCCTGTATCGCTCACTTACAATTATTGGCCACTGGCACAAAGTGAGATGACCACTGGAAAAAATTACCAATCTAATTTCTGTGAAGGCTTAGTCAAGATTTATTAAAATTGGCCCAGTTGATAATAAGTAGTCATTATGTTATTTTCAGAAATCCAAGATGGCTGACAAGCACCAAATTTTGATTGATCCACGATGGCCATGGGTTTTTTACGTATCAACTTTCAATGGACAAATTTTAATCGCATTTCAGCCCTAATATCTCACAAATTTTAGCCTGATCCGGTCGGGAGTTGTTTTCGTGAAAACTACGTCATCCAAGATGGCCACCAAACTATTTGGCTAATCAAGTTCCCTTAAACAAACTTGGTTCAGCTCTTTCCCTAGATCATATTTCATGAGTTTTGCATTGATGCCCCAAGCAGTTTCAGAGATTAAAAAATATATTTTTAAACAAATCAGTCAAAATCCAAGATAGCCACCTGCCAAATTGGCCGTTTGGCTTCATTTGAACAAACTTATATCCCTATGCCGTAAGGATGCTTCCTGTTATATATACTTGAAATCAGATCAGCGGTTCTCGAGGAAACATTTTAAATTTCCCATTGCTTTGGTATGGGAGTTTTTGGCATGAAAACGATTCAAGATGGCTGCCAAACTATTTATCTGACAGTTTCGAAAGTGGCAAATTTGAAATCAGCATACCCAAAAACCTATATTTAAAACCATTTTTCGGCTTCAAAATCCTTCAAGGATCCAAAATAGCTGCCAAATGCAGCTAGCTACATTTTGATTGTTCTACGGCGGCCATGTTTTTTGATGTATCACCTTCTCTTGAATAAACTTTAATGACCCTTAGTCCCTAATCATATCTCCTAAATTTTAGCTCGATACCTTTAGCGCTTCTGAAGAAGTCGTTTTCGTGAAAACTACGTCATCCAAGATGGCCACCCAACTATTTGGCCAATCAAGTTCCCTTAAACAAACTTGAATCAATCCCCCAAGCAGTTTCGGAGAAGATTTTTCAAGACATTTCTAAAGATCGGCCAAAATCCAAGATGGTCGCCGGCTCAATTGGCTTCTTTTGAACAAACTTGAATATCTATTCCCTAAGGATGCTTCCTGCCAAATATAATTGAAATCGGCCCATCAGTTCTTGAGAACTTGTTTATTAGGAAAAAGTTGACGGACGATAGATTCTTAGATGGACAGACGCTACGGCATAAGCTCACTTGGTCTTTCAGGCCAGGCGAGCTGAAAATCTGCCAAAATCCAAGATGGCCACCGGCCAAATTGGCCAATCGGCTTTGTTTGACCAAACTTGGATCACTATGCCTTAAGGATGCTTCCTGCCAAACATACTTGAAATCATCCCAGCAGTTTTTGAGAAGTTGTTTAAAGGAAAGGCTGAAGGAAAATACGGAGGGATGATGGGCGGACGGACACACGATGGATAATCGCCATGTCATAAGCTCACTTGGCCTTTCAGGCCAGGTGTGCTAATAATCATATTATAATGTTAGAATTACTAAACTATGATTTACTCAACTGTCAAAAAATGGCATGATATAATATTTGGACACTTTCAAAATACCAATTTATGATAGTAATCATGTGAGGAATAGAATTCTGACCCAACACCATACCACAATAATCAGTTGCTCCAGCCTCAGAAATCAGTCTCTGTGTATCGGCAATTGTTGTGCCATCGCTGTTCACACACCAGCAGTGGGTGGAGGAACATTGTTTTGGTAGGAATGCCTCATCCTCGTCACAGTCAGGAATATAGTCGGGCACTTGTTGTTTTTCTGCTTCTAGCCGCTTACGCTCACACAATGTATGCACTAAAATATGAATATACACATAAAATTAAGATGGTAATTTTTTAAACATGTCGGTGAAGGAATGACCACCAACAAAAGGTATCTTACCATAAGTCTGCCAGAAATTAGTGAATGGGGCACATGTGGGGAGGTCAGAGAGTTGGGGGGGGGGTATTCCCCTCCCATGGAATAAATGTCTTAGCCCAGTCTCATAAAAATCTTCTAAAATTAGCCATTTCAGATGTTAATTTCATTATTTCTATACATTTGGACGGAACAGTGCAGTTAAAAAAATATCAGTATGACTACAGTATATTATATGCAGGATACAGCATAGTATGGACAACCAATGGTCGCTCAAAAACCATGAACCCAAACGATATGAATCTGAATAAGTCTCAGGAGATATTTTGATAGCAGGTATGGCTAAGGCTTACAAAGATGAACAGACATTTCTGTGCAATGGATGAAAGAAAACACTGTTTATCACAATCAAAAGATGCAGGTCCACAGACTGACCGCCTGAATGTCCTTTGGGAATTCACAATTTAATAAATGAAATCACGGATTTCTTTTTTCACCACAGAGTTGATACTTACCACCCTGATACTCTACGATATTTCCCAAATATCGACGTAGTTTCACTAAGATTCAGAATCAAAAAGAAACCGCCCCCACTGGGCAGGTTACTCAACTGACAGTCTAGCGGATGTGCGGCCCAAATTCACGCATGCACGGGCTGTCTCTTTCTATTGCAAATTATTGGCTGACCTAATTGCAACATAAAATAATAGTAACATAATAGACCGAGCCTCTGTGTACCTCCGTATCAGGGTGGTAAGTATCAACTCTCTCATGAAAAAAGAAATCTGTGATTTCGTTTATTTCACATCAAGAGTATACTTACCACCCTGATACTCTATGATATAGCCAGAATTCGTAAGTGAATTTGGCAGGAAGGAGGAAGCTCTTTTGTGTTTGGAGCACAAGAAACATCTGAAATTGTGTATCTAAACACAATCAGGAAATGACTTGGACATCGGATAACACGACCGATGTTGAGAGTAATGACCGTTTAACATGCGCCGCCGCCACTCTTTTATAAAAAGAGGAAGCGATGACCTCAATGTCCTATAAGCTCTCTATGTACTCGTGCTAAAGTACTATAAACCATCGAACGAAAGCTTCATTTCGTATACTCTGGGATGGAACCACAAAGAACACAAACCATCACCATTTTAGTAAGTAATAAAAATGTGACAAAAAATAACCATCACCAAATATAGGACTAACCTATTTTGATGAGATTCCCTTTAATCACTGCTGGCGATGATAGTTACAGTACGGAAAAGCGGGGATTCCCCCACTAAATTGCACTGTGTGTGAGTCAACGGCCGTAAGAACAATGTTTACAAATATATACAGTTTACCGTTTATGTACAATCAATAAGGCAAGCGGATTTGATGTGTCATGGAGGTAATGATCTGTAAAACTAGACTCACAGTGCCATTGTGCTACTGACATGTCATCCACCGGCATTCCATTAAACAGAGCCGTGGACGTCACTACGCCACGGACACTGCGAGCCTTGGCCATGTCAACTTGTTTTCCTGTGGTGTATTTGTGGCAATGCTGGATGCATTCCACAATCAACCTAGAAATGGTATTTTTAGAAGCTTTCCCATGGGGTTCAATGTAAGATAGCCATAAAGCACTAGGGTCCATCCGACATTCCTCTGTACGTTGCTTATAATGTGTTAATGCACAGACAGGACACAAAGCCTTTGAATTAGGATCAAACCTAGTCAAAGAGGGTAAAACTATAGGCTGACCAGGATATTTTAAAGACTGGTTTTTCGCCATAAAGTTAACTCTAGGTAGAAGCCAGAGGCCTTCCCCTGTTACCACAAAACGGTTTGGCTCTGCTGACAAAGCATGTATTGCAGAGGTGCAGAGGAACAGGATTGCAGACCAGAAGGTCCAGCAGATCTGTATACCATGATCGGCTTGGCCAATTTGTGGCGCATGCTGCCCGATTTTCTGGAGAACCTTTGGAATCAGGATTGCTGGTGGGAATGCGTATGCATACATTTCCTCCCAGCTGATAGCTAGCGCATCTATTGCAATAGCGCTCGGATCTGGAATCGCCGAGACATACGTCGTCATCATCACATTTTTGTTTGTTGTGAATAAATCTATGTTGGGATTGCCCCAGTGGTTGAACAGACAGTCCACCACACATTGATTTAGTTGCCATTCCATGAGAAGAATGCTCATTCTTCGGCTCAATGAGTCTGCTAATAGAATTAGCTTTCCTGGAATATGAACTGCTTTCAGGGAAATCCCATGATCTAGGCACCAGCAAAGCAGTTTCCAAGTCATCATACAGAGACTGGGTGACTTCGTTCCGCCCTGGCGGTTTATGTAAGTCACTACTGTTGTATTGTCTGATCGAACCTGAACAATCTTGCCATTGACCTTCTTTAGGAAGTGTTCCATGGCTAAGACTACGGCTCGCATTTCTAGCAGATTGATATGTTCTTTTGACTGATCCAGATTCCAAAGGCCTGAGACTTTGTCTTCTTCGAGGCAAGCTCCCCATCCCTCCCCATTGATGCGTCTGTGTACATCATTAACTGAGGGTGGGGAGGTGACAACGTCACCCCCACCAGGAGATTCTCTCTTTTCATCCGCCATTGAAGGTGGTGAATAAGAGGTTCCAACACTGACACCTTTGAGTCCAGGAATCCCGTACTCTGGGTCCACTGTGTCATGAGAAATAAATGGAGAGGCTACCGATGTAAGGCTGCCTGTGGAATGACTGGCCCCAAAGAAACCATTAACCCCAGCATTCTCAAGTAGACCCGTGCCAGGACATGACAACTGTTCCACACTCACTGTATGACTGAGATGAGTACTTCTACTCTCTCCTGAGATGGGCAAACATACCCGATCTCTAGATCGAAGAAAATGCCCAGGTAAACAAGCTTCTGGGATGGTGTCAGCTCTGATTTTTGAAAGTTGATTATCCAGCCTAGATCTGTAAGAATTTTCAAACTATCTCCAGATTTGCTGATAGACTTTCTTGATTGTGTGCTTTTAACAGCCAGTCGTCTATGTATGTGTGGACTGCTATGTGTCTCCTGCAGAGGTATGAAGTCATAGCTTGGACAACTTGACTGAAGACCTGAGGAGCCGTCGATATATCAAATGGGAGAACCCTGAATTCCCATTGGCGGCCCTGAAATGCAAATCTCGGGAACCGACAAAAGCTCTTCGCAATGGGAATGTGAAAATAAGCATCTTTTAGATCTATTGATGCTGTCCACATTCCCTTCCTCAATCCTGCTAACACCATTCTCATCATTTTGAAACTTGGTGGGAGGATAAACCTGTTGAGAGGTTTGAGGTTGAGAATTGGTCTCCACCCTCCAGTGCTTTTTGTCACTAGGAACACGGCTGAATAATAACCCGGACATTTTTGTCGGGTTGAATTGCATGTTTTTGTATGAGGGATTGAATTTCTTCCTCTATACACAACCGCTGATCTGGATCTCGTGGATTTTGAGTCCAGATCTGAACCAGAGACAAGCACGATGGCTGGCTTGATATCCAGTTGGGATGGTAACCAACTGAAAGCCATTGCAAGACTGAGCCGTCCTGAGTAACCCGCTCCCACTCTTGCATGTGGAAGGCCAGACGGCCTCCCACGGGTGCACCTAAGGATGGAGGTGGATCTTCTTGCAGCACTGGTGTGACCCTTGTTGGTCTCGACCCATCAGGTTCGACTCTCATGACCAGAACCCCACGCTCCTCTGCCAGCGCCACACATACCTTGGTACAGGAGGAGCTTGCGCTCCCCCCTAGCTGGCTTACGCTGGTGTTGTCTTGGCTGCTGAGGGTGGAAAGCATGGGGTGCTGCTCAAACACACTCCCTACAGAGCACTTCAAACTGCTCTCGCAGCGCCATCTGGTTGTTCACCAGGTTTACAGTTTGTTGGAGGTGCAGTCATCCATCACCTCCAAACAACCCTGGAGCTGCCATCAGAGTCCGAAGAAGCCGAGTGTACAGATCCTGCATGGGGCACAAATTGTCAAGGGCAAATGTGTGCCTCGCCCGTAAACTCCTGGATGGCTCTCTGGACTGTAAGAGGAAAAGCTTGGCAGGCCACGGCTGCTGCTACTAGCCCCTGTAACAGCTGAGAAACGTGTGAGAGGGCAGAGATGGCTCTTCTTGTACTTTCCTCTGCGTCCTGCTGCACAGAATTTGCGCTGCGCAGGATGCTAGTGCACAAGGGTCCCATGTGAGACCGGGACCCAGGCCGCATGTCTTCGCCCAAAGCCGCACGGTCATCCATGCAAGGCTTTGGAATGACGCCGTACTTCTGATAAAGATCAGAACTGATACAGCAGCACCATGCCACGTCGCGAGGCGCCTTCGCAAGGCGTCCATTCGGCTGAATGGACGTCTCTGTCGCAGCGAACATATCCACGATATGCTCTGCATACAGGAGAGATGGTATGGTGCTTGTCACCGGCTTCCATCCCAATCATGGGTGCTGGTCCTGCTGGGAAGCTGGTGGATCCACCTGGAGTTCCGGCTTGATGCTCACCAGCCATTGCAAGCATCCAGCCAGTCTTTCTCGGTGGCCACCTGTGAATGCTCGACGAGCCTAGGGCCTTTGTCATCCTCAACCACATTCACTGGTTGGGTAACAGCTGGAGCTAGAGATACTCCTGGATAGCCAGGGAAGCCATACGGACCCGCAAGGGCCGGCATGGCTTGCGCCATGGCAATTCCAGGAGCTGGATCTACGGTGTCATGGGGGGGGGGCTAAATGAATGACATCATAGTCTGGGCCTTCCTCACGGTAACTCTCGGAAAGCCGAGGGATACGGTATGGACGGCCATAGGCTCCTAGCCATTGAGCCATGAAACCTACTCCCGAAGAAGTAGTTCTACGGAATAGGTCACCCATGGGCCCCTGGAAGGGGGGGGAGGGCAGCAGATGGATTTCCATTTCCGTGGCCATCGGATCATCGGTAGGCCATAACAGAGTGTCCTCTTCTTCCACCCCAGAAAGATTAGACGCCAAGCTTGAAAAGGGATCAAACTCGGCCTGGGCAGGAGGGGCATCGCATGAGGCGCTGATACCTTTAGCCTTAGGCTGCTCTAGAACGTTCGATAAGTGAACGCCCGAGGCCATGGCTTTCGCTCCCGGGTCCAAGGGTGAGGCAAGCCTCAGCGCCGGACCCGCGGGAGCCTCTCTGGGTCTATAATGAAAACTGGCTTCCTAAGAGAACCAGACCCAGAGACGGGAACACACTGTCCTGGAGCAAATGAGGAAGACAATGACGAACTTGAACCGGGAAGCAAGCTGCGAAGCAACCCCGGGACAAGATCCGTGATTGTCTTCTTCATTTCTCCCATCATCTCAAGATGGAAGGCCTCCATGTCTGACACGGATGCTTTCCTCTTCTTACCACAAGCCTCTTTGTCAGGTCACCTTTTTTTCATCTGCCGCCCGGTCCTTTACCTGCTGATTTATAAAATCAGTAAATACCTCCACATGGCAATTTAATAAGGGCCCAATGTACTGCACCTAGTGCAGTCATAAGGGAAATAGCGGGCCTTCACGAAACGGTGGCAGGAAGGGAATTTGCTTTCAATAACCCTCTGAAAGGACACATACGGAAACAATTAGTTTTCCGGTATGACGAACCAAAAAACCAATTGCAGAAGGCTAATAAATTCCTTAAGGAAAACTTAGACCACTAGATGAAACGATAAGCTAGGGCCATAGAAAAAACTATGGACCTGACTAAAGGTAAACAAATCCTAAAAACTTCTTATTCTTCTTCATGAAGACAAGGGAGACAATTAGAATTTGAACTTGAATACTTGAGAGGCGAATGCTAGACTCCACACTCAATACAATTATTCATTGGAAGTTGAACTTTATAAACACAATGAACCTATGCAAACCATCAAGAGAGATAAATTACACAACACTCAGTCATAAAATTTCCAAAAAGTTTAAAAAAAATTAAAATGACTGAAAATTTTTTCTCTCCATATTTAACCTCAGAAGATAACTCCTGAAGAACAAATGAAGTCTGCTGAACAACAACAGGAATACCTGATCCTGAATCCAAACCCTGTGGTGGGGGAGAATGCGGAAAAATTACTTCTTGTGGTAATAATTCCCTCTGCAAATTCATAATAAATTATATGGACCCAGAAAACCAAGTATAAATTATTGTTCAAATGAAGGAAACGTGTCAGAAATCAGCTAAATGTGTCTGAAAATACAAAGCACACCATGCGTTAGCTAATATATAGGCCTCCCCAAAAAGAGCTAGCCTAATATAGACATATCCATGAGTTAGCGGGAATCCCGGATATACCATCTGAGTCAACGCGCAAATTATTTATCAATAAATTTATGAAAGTACACCTGATGACTAGGACTGGGAACACCCTCCGGCGACTTGGCAGCATCAGACATACTAGAATAAGTCAAAATCAAGTTGCAGAACAACTTAAAGCTTCAAAAAGATAAAAAGCAAAAGGAAAACTAGAAAGCATGTTGCAATGACAGGTCAGTAATTTGAGAACAGAGACAGCCACGCGTATGCACGAGTTTGGGCTGAACATCCGCTGGACTGTCAGTTGAGTAACCTGCCCAGTGGGGGCAGTTTCTTTTTAATTCTGAGTCTTATTGAAGCTAGGTCAATATTTGGGAAATATCATAGCGTATCAGGGTGGTAAGTATACGCTTGATGTGAAATAAACATTCGGTTGGACATAAAAAATAATTTTACTGGGAGCTGTACAGTAGCTGCTAGTCATTGCTTCAAAAATATTCAGTAGCTTTGTATAGGCCCTAGTCACCTTAAATCGAGATTGTGGGAATTCGTGGTTCTAAGTGTTAAAATCAATTTAAATGTGAGTTTAGCTAGAAATGGGCGGGACAATGCTTGAAATGGACCGCTATATTCAGTGACCGGGTTATAGTGTTAACCCTTTAATTCTCGAATTTGCAAAAAAAAATTTGGGTTATCGAGCCAGTCATTCCAGTGGTAAATTTTCAAAAAATAGTCTTCTGTTGGTCTGCAAATGAACATTTTGCAAGACCACTTCAGAAGTGTTTTTTGGCTGATATAAGTGTTAAAGGGTTAAAGCAAGCAATATACACACTAATTTGCTCCATCATGGATGGGTAGCTGTGGTTGCACAAGATATTGATGCATTCATCATATTGATGCATCATCCCAGGAAATTGAGGAATCCAGTTTTAGCTATGCCCCGCCCATCTCTAGCTAAGCTCCACCCACGCTTTTCCTGTGTTAGGATCAACTAATCCCTGCACTCTCTGAATCTCAATTTCCAGAAAGCTATACAGCTAAGCCATTGAATATTTTGAAACTAGTTTGACTGTGTGCTGGTGCTGTCTATGGCAGTAACAGCGCCCAGTCAAATTAGTTTCAAAATATTCAACAGAATGTTTATTAAATACAAACATACAATTCGTACAAATTGACGGGCTACTGTATTAAGCATTTACGATGGACTAAATCACATCATTCATGATGTAATTGATTATGACATCAGCCTACATGTGACGTAGTCAGGACAGATGAATAGGACGAATATTCAAAGCTTCACTGATAATGCAGTTTACCGGGCTGGACCAATACGGAGTCAATATGGCCTGCTATTGGCCCAGTCACCTGCACTATCAGGGTTATGGCAAGAGGTATGTAGAGATCTGGAATTCTCTTTCATTCATCCATGTATGGAGTGGTTGTGACACTATGTCAGAGACATATGGTCATGGAAATACATACGTACATGCCCACTTTCACATTGTGATGGAACGAGGTGAGCAATGACAGCCTAGAAGGAGTGGGTTGGATGGAGGCCAATGGATTACTGACCTAGATACAGTCCCATCAACCCTGATAACACAGGTTACTTGGCTGGTATACGACCAATATCAGGGCAATATGACCTGGTACTGGCCCTGTAACCAGCATTATTAGGGAAATGTATGCAGTGCAAATGCAAACCAACAGGAAAGAACCCAAATGCCACAAAAGACTGTCTGACGTGAATCATGAGGTCACACAGAATATGTCCTGGCCATTGGGAGGAACCAGATGTTCTTGAGATATAAACAGTGCTTAAAGGTCCTGAAATTTGTATTACACATTTGTACCCATTACTAGGCCTATATTATTGAATTATTGACATAATGGACCTTTCCACTTTTACTATACAGGTAAGCTGTTAAATATTTTGAAACTAATTTGACTGGGTGCTGTTGCTGCCTATGGCAAATTAGTCAAATTATTCAACAGAATGCTTATTAAAAGGTAAAGACATACAATTCGTACAACGTGTCACATTAAAGATGGACTAAATCGAGTCAATCATGTCATAATTAATCATGACATCATCCTACATGTCACTTACAAATGTAGTTGATTATGATGTCATATGATAGAATTGGAAAGGCCCATTATGCTCCTGTTGGTGATACCTAAGATGGTGGCCAAATAAGAGTGCCATTCACATACCTCACAATTACAAAATACTCTACATACATTGTTTAGACTTTGATAAACATGACAAGCAATCTTTTGCCTTATCTGATCTTAATTAATACATGAGAAATTGGATTTCATTCCACCTACACATAATGAACCTTTCCACTGTATCCATTATGTATGATGTCATAATCAAGAACGTGATGTGTAGAATAACATCACACTCAATGACCTCATTATGACATCATGAATGACGCAGATAAGTATGTCACGAACGCATAATTGAAGACGGACTATGCGTTATTGTACTAATTGTGTCTTTACTATTTAATAAATATCCTGTTGAATATTTTGAAACTAATTTGACTGTATGGCAGCAACAGCACCCATTCAAATTAGTTACAAAATATTCAACAACTTACCCGTACAGGTTTCAGCAAATTGATAGTCAGGGCATTTGGGGATCGATCAATCCCAACACGGCGAAGTGTGGGTGGAGCTTAGCTAGAGGTGGATGCGCCATAGCTAAAACTGGAAGGGTCTATTTGTTTGATCATACAATTTAGACAATGATCTTCCTCAAATGGGAGTAGTGGGGGCGGGAGTGGTTGTGGTGTAGTAGGGCTTATATGATTCTGGATCACTATCTACACCAAATGAGACCAAAAGCATTTCTATGAAAATAATTTCCAGATTTGAGCAATATATCGATCCGACCAATCAGACTCTAGGTCTTTAAAGGGTTTTGTTTAGATTCATAACATTTATACAGGTTTACCTGTAGTTTGTTAAACTTATGAAGAACTAACCTCGACGACAATTGATAACGTTCTCCAAAGAATCATCCATGAAGATTGGGTTGCCTGTACACGGATCTTGAACGCAGTGAGCCTCTTCAAAAAGAGGACATCGCTGACCTTTACACACACTTGTTGGCCAGTCAAATTTCATCAAGGTGCCATCTTGACACTTTTTCACAACTTCTGTAAAATAAATAAAAATGTTTCGATAAAGACAATTTTGAATTTGTGAATCATGTATTAAATAACACGGTGAAATGAACAATGTACTAAAGTTCAATCATGATTTCTGTTAAGGACACACTGAATTCGATGCACGTAAAGTATAACCAAGTACCAGATCATGTGACTACTCCTAAATACTTGGAACAATTCCAGTTACTGACCATGTAATGGTAGAGGAACAGCTGCTCCTCCCACCACCAACCCACCATCCCCACCCCACCCATTTATTAAATAGTAAAGCCATTAAATACACACAATTCGTACACTTGACAGACATCTAAATGTTCATGATGGAGCTAGGTACGTCATTCAATATGCATTTTGATTGTGACATCAGCCATGAGTGACAGATTGGATCCATCCATTCTAAATGAAGCTTGCTCTATCTCAGACAAACAATCACAAAACATTTATGATGCATGATTACTGTATTCTGGAGCTGCAGTAGTAGAAACATCCTACAGAGCTCTGCAATCAGTCCTTCTTTCAAACATTTATATCAAACATTTATGAGTGAATGACCAACGTGTGGTCAAAACATGGGACACAAACGTAAGTGTTTTTTACATACATACATATATATACATATCCTCTTCTGCTGGTCAGGCTAGATAACCTGTAACAGATTTTCACATTCTTCTTGAACCTGGGTTTCATTAACCTGTTTAACTGATTGGGTGCGGACGGGTTGAGATCAGGAACTGGGTTGTGTAGGTGCTCTCATGATAGTGCTTATCCAAGCTTCCTTTAAACGTGTTGAGCATTGGAGCTGATACTATATGGTCAGGTAAGCTGTTCCAATGATTATTTACTTATATGCTAAAAAAACATTTCTTGCAACACTGCAAAAGCGCTGCTTGGTGAACTTGTAACTGTTGCCTCTTGTGCGGTCACCTACATCTATGCTCCAGATTGACTTTATAAATATCCTGTGTTTATTTATATGCCTCGATGACGTCAACGGGTAGCCATCCATATAGTTACTAAACTTGGTAGCTTAAGCATTCTTAGTCTATCTTCATGTGGTATGTCACTTAACGCTGGAATAATTATCGTTGCTCGTCGATGAACATTCTCAAGTGACTGCACGCCTTTTTTATAGACTCGAGACCACACCATGTTTCAGTGTTCTAGATGGGGTCGTACAAGGCTTTTGTAGAACAGTACTAATCTGACACGCTCCAGGAAGTCAAATGATGTATTTCATCTTGACTAGTTTGTTGACTTTGTTGACAACTGTCTCTGCATAATGCTTGAACTTCAGTCCATTGTCAACAAAAACTTTAAGATCTTTTTCACAGGTGATCTTTTTGTTGCATATTAACCGTCTGTCTGCTGAGTTTCTGCAGACTATATTTGTGCTAATGATGCCAGGGGACACAGCAGCACAGAAAGCCTTGGAATTTGCCCTAAAGGGAGCCAGCAAATATAACGTCAGGGCAGGACGTCATTGCATAAATATGCTAAGCGTACTATGAGGTGACTTCAAGAAAGCACGACTTGTTACACTAAAATCAAAAATAGACTTGGGGAAGGTAATGATTTTGGCCGAGGACAAGACAGTGCTTAAGAGCGAAGGACTGCTTGCAGCTGTAGGATGTTTATTCTACTATAGCAGCAGAATATATATATATATATATATATATATATATATATATATATATATTAAATCTGGATATGCTGAATATATTGAACACAATTTGACTGAAAGTTGTTGATGGCTAAGCCAGCAAGGACTTTCAGACAAATTATTTTCAAAACATTCAGCAGGTCCCCGAGTTATTGCCCATTGAAATTATTATCTGGCGACTTGAAACGGTCAGCCAGTTAAGACCTGTTTATACAATTACAAGATGGTGGTTCTTTAAAATGAGTGATCATAAAACTCGATACATTGAGTAATTTGTCTAAAATTTGGTTCCATAATATGGAAGCAATAGGGGGTTCCGATCTATCACTCAAGTATCTGACATCACAATCCAAATAAATTGTTTGTTAACTGACATCAAAATGAAATGACATAGGTCCGTCATGAAATGGGCAAAAAAGGTCTGATAGGAACTGTCTGAATGGACCTTTCCAGTTTTAGCTATGCCCGACCCATATCTATCTAAGCTCCGCACACACCTCATCCGTTTTGGGATCGATCGACTTCTGAGCTCTACGACTATCAACTTCCAGAAAACTATACAAGTAAGCTGTTAGATATTTTGAAACTAATTTGACTGGGCGCAGTTGCTGCCTAAAATTAGTTTCAAAATATTCAACAGAATGTTTATTAAATGGTTAAGACATACAACGTGTCTGACTAGTAAGCGTTAAAGACGGCCTATATCGAGTCATTCATGACGTATTATGACGTCATCACACACACATCACTTATTCGATTATGATGTCATATGATGGATTGATAAACTTGGAAAGGTCCATTGCAAACATTTGTGAATTTACAATTTAGTAAACATTCTGTTGAATATTTTGAAACTAATTCACTGGGAGGTTTACTGTAATAGGCAGTAGCAACAGCTCAAAATTAATATAGTTCCAAATATTAACAACTTATCCATATACCTACGTTGAAATTGAGATGCAAGAAATTCATGGTTCAACATGTTCCAATCGATTGAAACAAGTGTACGGAGTGGGTGGAGCTGAACTAGAAATGGGAGGGGAAAAGCTAGAAATGGGAGGGGCACAGAGAGAAATGGGAGGGGCATAGAGAGCAATGGGAGGGGCATAGATAGAAATGGATAGCTCTATTGAATTTAAAACGCATAATGTATAACATCAGCGCTTCAATTATAATCATGAATTCATAATATGGTCAATATACATTGGTATATTATATTGCTTCGACTCACTAGAAACATACTATGACCTCCACTTTTAGAAGACTGTGGATAAAACGAGTTAAGAAACAACAATGAATCGAGAAATCCAATCTATCAGTCAAGTGTACGCTGTCATAATCAATTATGTCACAGGTAGGCTGGCGTCACAATCAAAATGTGCTTTGAATGGAATATCTAAGTCCATCAGGAAGTCTGTCATGTGTACAAATTTTATGTCTTAACTACTAAATAACCATTGTGTTGAATACTTTGAAACAAATTTGACTGGGGAGCATAGGCAGCAACATCACACAGTCAAACTAGTTGCAAAATATTGAACAGCTGACATGTATAGTTTTCTGGAAATTGAGATTCAGGGAGTTCAGGGTTTGATCGATCCCAAGATGGGCGAAGTGTGGATGGAGCTTAGCTAGAGATGGGCGGGGAATAGCTAAAACTGTATTCATCCATTGAATATAAAACAGGTTTTACATACTATTTAAATATTTATATGTTACTTGCCATTTGTAGGTTTAACACACTTCCTTTTGCAATTGCCCTTTCCGCGGAAGTTGTTGGCATTTCCCCCATTTCTATTGATGTAAAACTTCTTACATTTATTGGTCTCAGCATCGTAATAGAAACGTCGGGTAGCATGACCTTTGTCAACTGGATCGCCTCTGTCCAGCGGTAGGCTACATATGTCCGTGACAGCAGTGGCACCTGAATCAAAAAGTAAATTAAATTGTTTCCCTATAAAGATTGAGTAGTATATCACGAGAGATTTTCATATCACCAAATATCAATGGACCTTTCCAGTTTTAGCTATGCCCCGCCCATCCCTAGCTAAGCTCCACCCACACCTCGCTCGTGTTGGAACTGATCGATCCCCAAACACCATGACTATCAATTTCCAGAAGGTATACAGGTAAGCTGTTGAATTTTTTGAAACTAATTTGACTGGGTGCGCTTTCTGCCTGTGGCAGCAACAGCGCCTAGTCAAATTAGTTCCAAAATATTCCACAGCATGTTTATTAAATAGTAAAGACATACAATTCATACAACCTGACAGACTATTAAGCTCTTAGGAAGGACTAAATCGAGTCATTCATGATGTAATAATTATGACTTCATACAACACGTCACATAGTTGATTATGACATCATATGATGGATGGATAAACTGGCAAGGTCCATTGAAATTGTATTAGGGAATAATTTAGAATTTGATATTTACATAGCATGTATTGCTACGCAAATTATAAATTGTATAGTTGTTGGTAAAAATGTATAGCAATTAACTCTTTCACTGATAAATCCTCTGTATCCCAATCCCACAGCAAACAAACAGGAAAGCTGTTGATATTTTGAAATTAATATGACTGGAAGCCATTGCTGCCTAAGGCAGCAATGGCTTCCAGTCATATTAATTTCAAAATATTCAACAGAATATATTAATAATAGAACTTAAGAAAATCAATAATAAATTGAAATTCCTTACAAATTTTGCATAGCAGATATAACTATGCATGTTGCAGAATGTATAGCAAATGCCTCAATATGTGTAGCAAATTGAGATGCGATACCAGATAACTTATTCCCTGTATTAGGGAATCAAAAAAGCATCCGCTTTTGTTTCTAGGAGAATTCTTAATACTTACCAGATGTACTATTATGATAATGTCTATTATCTAGTCTAGCTCAAAATAAACAATTAAAACTCCGCACTCTCCTGGTCCTACCCATACTGTGTCCGGGAATTACCATAGCCGCAGGTACCGAGTCAATTCCCAATCACAGTCAGATTCATCTTATATTTGCCTTGACAAACAGCGAAAGCAGCTCAGCCTCACCTCAGCGGGGCAGCTGAGGAAGGGCCATAGTACATCTGGTAAGTATTAAGAATTCTCGTAGAAACAAAAGCCTATGCTTTTTTGATTCTACTTCGAATAATACTTACCAGATGTACTATTATGATAAACTCCAGATTTCGACAGCCAGGAAATGCCGGTGGGAGGAGGTGAGCCTCGAACCAGCACTCATCTACCATCCAACAGAGAAGGTTGTGAAGAGACTAGAACCCTGGCATACGCTTGGGTTCTGCCATCTGACTCATAGAGTGCTAAACTTCCATGGTCTAGACCGCGCTCCCACCCCACCCTCTTTTGTCCGCACAAAGTTTAGAGGGCTGTCAATGGGGATGCAACACCCACCAGACCCGTGTCAGCCCCAAGTCTCAGCTAGGGCAGTCCAGTAGAGTGCAAAGAAGCTACTACAACTTCAAATTTTGAAAAAACATCAGTATATCGATTAGATTTTCAAATTGGAATGAGTCTAATGTCTGTTTGAGAGGATAAGTATACTCTTGTACCAGACTATTCACCTAAGCAGTCTGGTATTTCGACTGTAAGTAAACATATTTATAGTCACTTAATTAATGTAAACACTCACCATTTTGAGTGCTTGATCTTTTCTTGTTCATCACAGGAGCTCGGCCCAATCCACGGTCGTACTCAGTCATGTGCATAGCGATTGTTCAGTGTAAGTGGAAGACTTTGTGATGTGTTCGAAGTAGTGGTCGGAAGTGGCTTAGTTTAGATTCGACAAATTGGCGACGGCTACCGGATTAAGTGCGCTGGAGATGTCGCGAAGGTAGAAATCAGTAAATGACGACTCGGCATGCCATTGTGCTACAGACATCACCTCCTCTAATGAGACACCCTTATAAAGGGCCGATGCTGCTGCTAGTGCTCGGACCTGATGGGCATTCGCACGATCAATCTGCTTTCCTGTAGCGATTTTGTGCGACATCTGAATAGCATCAACTATCCAACGAGAAATAGTATCTTTCGAGGCGCGTAAATGAGGAGCTTTGAGACATAACCACAGAGATTTCGGGTCATCTCTCCACTCATCAGTACGTTTCTTATACATTTTCAGACATCTGACAGGACACCAAGCAGAAGAGTTTGGGTCATGTCTAGTTAAACTTGGCAAATTGATCGGCTGTCCTGGATATTTAAGTGACTGATTCTTTGCCAGGAAACAAAGACGTGGAAGTAGTCTTAAACCTTCACCCGTGACGACAAAACGGTCTTGTTCGGCAGAAAGCGCATGTATTTCGCTTCTCCTTCTCGCCGACGCTGCTGCAACCAAGAAAACTGATTTAATAGTTAACAGTCAATAGATCTAATCGGTCATTCTCCACTCCTTCAATGGCCAGACTGGGAATGACTGAAGCTAATGCAGACTTATATGCTGCTAGGGTTGAAGGTACAAGTTTGTAAACTTCGTATAAATGACAGATAAAATCTGCTACGTGTTGAACAGATGCAGAAAAGGGATTAATATCTCTTCCCTCACACCACTCTGCAAATTTGTTGATTCTATAATTATATGTTTTCGTGGTTGAACCTCTTCTGGCTGAAGCAACAAACTTCACTGCTTGCTCAGAAAAGCCACCCTCAATTGCACGCTGCTTGATAACATCCATGCAGTCAATTTGAACATTTCAGGTCTGTCGTGAAGGTACAGACCCTTGTTCTGAGAGATTAGATCTCTTCTGTCTGGAAGAGGGATTGGATTGCAGACCAGAAGGTCCAGCAGATCCGTAAACCATGATCAGCCTGGCCAATAAGGGGCGATCAGTAGTACTTGGCACATCCCCTCTCTTATCTTTGCCAGAACTTTTGGGATGAGAATTGTTGGAAGATACGCATACGCGTACATTCCCTTCCAACTTATCGCCAGTGCATCTACCGCTAGAGCTAGCGGGTCTGGGATCGGAAACACGTAAGTGACCATCTTTGCGTTTTGATTCATCGCAAACAGGTCGACATTTGTCTTGCCCCATTGTTTGAATAGAACCTGCGCTACCGACTGGTTGAGCTGCCATTCCATCGGACGACAAACCATCCTTCAACTGAGAGCATCCGCTAGGATGTTCAATCTTCCTGGATTGTGTGCTGCCCGAAGAACAACATTCCTCTCTTGGCACCACAGCAGAAGGTTCCAAATCATCATACACAACTCTGGTGATCTCGTCCCGCCCTGGCGGTTCAAATAAGACACCACTGTTGAGTTGTTTGTCCTTATTAGGACAATTTGTCTTGAATTAGACTCTCGAACTTTCGAAGTGCCAATACCACCGCTAATAGTTTGAGCACATTGATATGTTTCTGCGCATTGGTCCGATCCCATTCCCCTGACACTAACTGATCGTCCAATACTGCTCCCCAACCCGTCAATGATGCATCCGTGAAGATGGACATCTGAGGTTGAGGAGGTTGTAGAGGAACACCTCGCAGGAGATTCTGTTCCGATAACCACCACTGAAGGTGGAATATCAATGGTTCTTTTACTGGTATCCTCAGAGATAACGGATCTGTTCTCTGAGACCAGAATGACATTAGATACATCTGAACTGGCCTGCGCCTGAGTGCCGCATATGGAACCACCTTCTCCAGAGATACTAGTAAACCCAGTATCGTGAGAAATTGGCGCGCCGTCAGATAGGCTCCTAGAGAAACTGACTCCAAAACTGCAATCAGGCTCTTGACTCTGCTCTCCGCCGGAAAAGCTACGCCGTCCCTGAGATCAAAGAATATTCCCAGATAAACAAACTACTGGGATGGAGTCAGTTCTGATTTCTCCAGATTCACAATCCATCCTAGATCCTTTAATAAGGCTAGGACTACCTGAAGATTGCTGCGCAGTGACTGGATTCCCCGCCTTTAGCAGCCAGTCGTCTATGTAAGTGTGAACAGCTATGTTTCTCCTGCGAAGTAAAGAAGTCATGGCGAGAACCACTTAGGTGAAGACCCTCAGAGCAGTGGTCAGGCCGAATGGAAGCGCATTGAATTCCCAAACATTGTCTTGGAATGCAAAGCGAAGGTATTTCTGAAAAGGAATTGACATTGGAATATGAAAATATGCATCCTTCAGATCTATCGACACTGCCCACATGCCTTTTCTCAGCCCTGTCATTACTGCTGCTACAGTCTCCATCTGAAACTTGGGAGAAAGAATAAATTTGTTCAACGGTTTGAGATTTAGAATTGGTCTCCATCCTCCGGTATGCTTCAGAACGAGGAACATCATCGAATAGAAGCCCAGAGAAGACTGATTGCGGACTAGATGAATCGCATTCTTCTGACGAAGAGATTCTATTTCTGAGGAAATGGCGTCTAGACGATCTGATTCCCTTGGAACGGGAGTCCATATTGGAGTCGATGTTAACGGAACTAACGATTGATGGATGAGCCAGTCCGGATCGTAGCCGTTTCTTATCCATTGACAGACTAAACAATCGCGCATGACCTGTTCCCATTGGCTTAGGAACAGTTGAAACTCGCCTCCGACGGAAGAAATCTGCACACAGCTGTCGGTCAAGATTGCACGAGAAGACGCTAAATCGCTTGGGTGAAGATTCTCGACTCCATTCGTTCTTAACGTTACCGGATCTGGTTCCGCCGGAATCCCGTCAGGAACGACCTCCACGGCCGCCCCGCGGCTTCTTGTAACAGCCTCTTATTAGAGGACTTGTATGAGGACGAACGGCCAGGTCCTTATGATCCGGATGGCCTATGGGCATCACGGCCAGAAGGACGGAAGGGCGATCTTGGACGCTGCCTCTGCTGCTCCTGTCGATGTTGCCGGTAGGACTGCTGCGGCTGTGACTTCCACGACTTGCCGACCACTTCTTGCTCCGCAACCATTGACGCAACCTTGGAGAGAGCTTGCCATGCCGAGCCGCCGAACAAGCCTGGACTGATGAAAGGCGCAGAAGACAATGCAGCCCTCATCTCCGGTCCTGGTTCTACACAATCGAGAACCAGTCTCCGTCGCTCTGCCAATGTCCTTGTGATCACCCTGGCCAGGCAATCTTGAGACAGGCGCATGGTGTCCCGAATAACTCCGGGAGCAGCCTCTGGCACATGTCCACCCTCCGCCGCGCAGGCCAGCATACCCTGCAGGACGGTACATCCATGCGAGAGCGCAGCCATGGCTGCCCTCGCCGCATCTTCAATGAGCGTTAGCTCATTGAACGGATCTTTATTGGTCTGTGAAACCAAAGGACGAGACCGCCCCATAGCCTTCCCAGCTAATGGCCTATTCAGCGCCTCTCGTTCCCCGACGGAAAGCCGTGGAACCCGGGCATACTGATGGTAGGCCAGCTCCAGAAAATGGACCCTACTCCTTATCCCCTTCGGGGCCTTGGGCAATGCATACTCCGGCTGAACCAGACGGTATGCCGCAACTTCCAGCATGTCGGAAGTCTGCGTGTCCAACGGGAGTGTTGGCATGGCAGAAGAGCCACTTGACAGAGCGCTAGCCGCTCGCTCTGACATCCGCTCCATCGCTGGATCGCGCTGAGATCCAAGATCAGATGCCAACCCGAGACGGTCGGACATCCATCCAAGAACCTGCACCCATTCAGCTTCGGTGCAGAAAACGGACTCGTCCATTAAAGAACTTCTGTTTTCACCCTCCCTCTCTCCCTTGGATGAGAGGGCCACCGACGATCCATGCTGAGAGCTATGTGACACCACTCTACCAAGACAGAGCGCATCCATAGCTCGGCTACCAGCGGCACCAGTGTCCAACGAATCGCCGGACCCGGATTCTTCGCAGTCCATAGGCTCCAGCACGGGAGTCTGGACCACGACCGCTTTACTTACGGCAGGTGACGGCACTCCGATAGGAGCCGCACCCAAAGCCGCCCGGATACCGGCAGGAACCGCAAAACACGGCTCCGCCAACACCTCTGGTTGCACAAACAGCGGATGGAAAATACCCGACGGAACATCGATATCACCATCCGCCTGGCAAACCCGTACAAATCCCGAGGGAGACCCCTGGGAAGTACTAGGCATTGCCGTCATCGAAATATCTGGCATACCGGAATCTTCCATAAGAAGAAGATCTTCCTCCTCTATCGTCGGCTCTTGAGCCAAGGACAGAGAAGGGGCAAGTTCTTGACCCTCCGCAGAACTAGCCGGACCACCTAAGGGTTGTCCTGCACTAGCTTGCATCGACGGGACCGTGGAATGAAGACTCAAACATAGCCTTAAACTGGGCCGCCCATACGCCCAGAGCTGTATCCATGCGGTCATTCAGACGACCTTCCAGTCCCTTCAGAGACGCCTGGTCCAGCTTCGCCGCCTTGTCCCTCGCGATCCTCTCCAGACGCGCATGTCGATCCCGATCAAACTCTGCCACCATTGCCGACGACAACTTGGTGCACACATCACATGGGCTTCCCACCTTACACTTCGCGCACGCTACACAGTGATGTCCTGAGTACTTGCGCTTCATGAACCTGTTGCATTTCTGGCACGTGTCCTGGTTCTTTGGTTTCTGCGAACACAGAGAAGAATTAAAACGCTGCACATGACAAACGATGACGAGCAATACGCACAATCGACTTGATAGTAAAAGAATTTCTTAGAACACATTAACTTTCTCTTAAATTAATGATAATCAAGCCTTTAGGCAGGAAATATTTGAAACTTTTTTGAGTGAAAATTAAAAAACACAACTTAGCAGTTAACTAACGTTAAACAACCAAGAATACAACGCCGATCGCTACAAACACCCTCGACAATGAAGTGAGAGATAAAATTTGGCGAAAACCGAGTGCCTAGACATGCCAAGCCAAGCATGACATAATTCATGGGCGCCGCCATCTTGGCTAAGGACGCATCCATCTTTAGAGGAACCGAGTCGCAAGAGAAATTAACCGAGTACCCAAATTAAAACTAAAAGTTAACCAAATTAAAACTAAAAGTTAACGGGTACAGAAACGACTCCAACAATGGCTATCATTTTAAAACAATGTGCCAATTTAAGGAAATTTCAAACAGTCATTATGGCACGAATGTATAAATTCTAGATTGATACAACCTGCCCCTGTGATGATTTTCCTAGTTCCTCCATGAAGCCACCGATAGTATTCCCACAACAAACGCTAAACCGCTTAAATTATTGAAAATTTGAGCACTCTACACATGCGACTTTACAAAAGCGCAAAATAGACGAATCTGACTGTGATTGGGAATTGACTCGGTACCTGCGGCTATGGTAATTCCCGGACACAGTATGGGCAGGACCAGGAGAGTGCAGAGTTTTAATTGTTTATTTTGAGCTAGACTAGATAATAGACATTATCATAATAGTACATCTGGTAAGTATTATTCGAAGTAGAATGGATCTGTACAACACAATAACAACACAACATTTTGGGCAGACATAATTCAGACAGAGTAATGAAAGTAGTATTTACAGTATGGCTCATAAATAATGCTTCCAAAACAAAAACGTGCTAATTAGTGGAATTTTGAACACGATGTAAGAACTCTTCTGTTGAATATTTTGAACGTAATTATATTGGAAGAATCCAATTATGTTGAAAATATCAAAACAGAACATTTTATTCTGTTTTGGAAACACGTTAAGTAATTTCCGAGCTTTACCTGTACTTTAGGGTGGTGCCTTCTGTGAATGTTAACTATTTGTCTTCATATTGCAGTGGCTATGCTAAGAGGTTTTCCTTGGGTCTATGTGCACTGTGGCATACTAACATGACTAAGAAGTTTCAATGGATGCATATATTCATGAATACACAGGGCTTTAGATTTACCTCATGGGCACACCACCTACCTGGTCCGGGATCCATCAATGCTCCTAGAAATTAGAGAATTCTGAAATCTTTGAGATTGATTTTGAGCCATTTTAGTTTTAATAGCACTATAAGACCTCTGCATGGCCATAAAATCCCACAAGATCCATCTCTGAGTATTTAATTGACTGTAAATCAGTTAATTAGTGTTTATATCAGCCAATAGAATTTGAATTTGGGCTCACTAATATAGGCGGATTTCATTTAGGTATGACTTGTAAAGTCATAGCTAAGAGGTAATCTAAAGCTCTACAGTACGTCGCACAACAATAGACTGTGTATACCTACCATTACAGTTAATAACGTTGCCCTTGTCATCTCGGAATGTAACAGCACATTCATCGCATGGGTCAGCGTAGCACTCGGCTTGTGGCATTGCGTTACAGGTAGCAGCGCTACATGTCTGATCGCATATCTTTGGTGTACTGTCATCAGGACATACTAAAAAGTCATAAAGAAAATAAAATTTACTTCGTCATCTGAGCACAAAAAATTCACCTTTCAGGGTAGCCATCTATCAATCTGACGTCATATGATGTCGTAATCAGCTAAACGGCATGTAGAATGACGTCATAATCATTACATCATAAATGATTCTATATATGCTGTAACTCTTAATAGTCTGACACATTATATGAATTGTATGTCTCTAATATTTAATAAACATGCTGTTGAATATTTTGAAACTAATTTGACTGCACTGTTGCTGCCCAGTCAAATTAGTTTCGAAATATTCAACAGCTTATTTGTATAGTTTACTGGAAATTGATAATCAAGAAGCTCAGAGATTGATCGATCCCAACACAAGCGCAGTGTAGGTGGAGCTCAGCTAGAGTTGCGCGGAGAAAAGCTAACAAGCGTTTTAGTGAAACTCAACATACGTCCGCAGGCATACTTGTCTGAGGAATGCTAAATGTGAACAGTTTGGCTTTGAAAATTGTGAGTGTATGCTCAAAACTCTTCAAGATCTGGACTGGACAAGAAAATTTTGACAAATTTTAGCTTTTCAAGGGAGATAAATCTGGCAAATATGAACGGATTTTGTCGAAACGAAATCATGATACTTCGTCTATCCCTAACACGTCTGCTGAAGAAAAATTGTGAGTGTAGGTTCAAAGCTCTTCAAGATCTACTCCGGACAGGAAAATTTTAACAAATTTTAGCTTTTCAGGGGCGATAACTCAGGCAAATATGGCCGGATTTTGCCGAAGCAAAATCATTGCGCTTCGACTATCCCTAACATATCTGCTCGAAAAAAAAGTTGTGAGTGTAGGTTCAAAACTCTTCGAGATCTGCTCCGGACAAGAAAGGTTTGACAAATTTTAGCTTATCAGGGGAGATAAATTGGGCAAATATGGCCAAATTTTACCGAAACAAAATCATTGCACTTGTCTACCCGTAACACATCTGCTTAAGAAAAAATTGAGTGTAGGTTCGAAACTCTTCAAGACCTACTCCGGACAAAAAAACCAGACAGATGGACGCATGGATGGCAAGATTCACACACGGATGGACGGTCGACGAGCGTCATCACATAATACGACCCCGCTTACGTGGGTGTATAAAATGGAAAGGTCCATTGATAGGCCACACATGAAAAACACCTTTTACAATGTAAGATATACGATCATGAGAGTTTTGAAGATAATTCGACAGGGGGATCTACTTACAGTAGTAACTTGTATGATAAAATTGAGATAGTTTGCAGCAAAGGTCATAATCTATGTTGTATGGTCATTGTTAACAAGCTTCTATATCTTAACATTCTTGTAAAGTTTCTTGGAGGCATCAGACTATTATTATTATTATTATTATTATTATTATTATTATTATTATTATAATATAATTATACCTGGTCTTTCACGGCTGGATCCAGCTCTCACACCTGAAACAATATGAATAATATAAAGATAAGTTTTTCTTTGAGCTAACTTAATTAAAGTGTCCATGCCATGACTCATTTTACTTCGCATAAATATGTCATATATACATCAATTTTTCAGAAAATACAACGATTCGCTCGAAACCGTCTTAGATAACAACAAAAGCACCTTTTACTCAGTATCTGTCAAGCTGACACCAACATGCCTATCGATTTTCAACTGAAAATTGATCACCGGTATGGGACATAATCACGCCAATTTATTGGTTCAATCTCCATGTCTTATAAGACAACATTTATCTCCTTTGAATTATAATTTCAATGAAAATTAGCAGTGGCCCAGATTTGGCACACACGCCTTCAAAAAGTGATTTGGGGTGCATTAGTTTGCTTAATAAAAATATATGTGTATGATCACATCTAGCAGGAAAAACTAGTCTAGAACCAAAGTGAGATACTGCCAACCCTAGGGCTAATGCCAGCGATACAGCTTCCAGTATCTGCCTTGTTTGATATTGAGCCATATGCAAAGTTACGTTAGTGTAACTGGAGTGACGTAGATGTAGACAATTCCCGAAATTAAAAAATGTGAAATAAAAATTCTCGTTTTGCATATTTTCAAATTTAGATTTCTCGCCTAATTCTTAGTGTATGTGCGCACTGCTTATATGCATGACACAGATTTTATATCAGCTATCTGCTATCATACAAAAAAGCATTAAAATTATTTTTCATGTAGATTTTAAATCACCACCATTCAAGTGCTTTGTAATAAATTAAATTGGCTTGAAATTGAAAGTAATTACATTAGACAGCAACGACTATAGGTGGAATTATTTTCTGAATTTTCAAAAACACCCTTATATGCGTTCAATGAAATTTATATACTAAGATTTCGGGACTGATGACAGAGAAAACTAAAGATATGTTAGAGATAATTAATACTTTCAAGTCTACTTCTGTAACTATAGGCCCAATGGGGCTGTATCGCTCAGCTGGAATTATTGTCCACTGGCACAACTGAACAAAATGAGATCTACACTGGAAAAATTTACCAATCTAATTTCTGCAAAGGTTTAGCCAAGTTTGATTAAAATTGGCTTAGTGGTTAATATGTAATCTTTTTATGATTTTCTCAGGAGACGTAGGCAAAATTGTGATTGATTCATGGCGGACATTTTCTTTTGATGTATCAACTCTCCATGGCCAAATTTGAATTGGGTTTAGGCCCTAATCATATCTCTCAAATTTCGGGCCGATCCGAAATTGAGCCCGAGATCATATTTCGTGAGTATGGAATCGATCCACTGCAAGCGGTTTCGGAGACTTAACATTTCTAAAAATCAGCCAAAATCAAAGATGGGTGCCGCCCAAATTCGCCAATCAGCTCCCTTTGAACAAACTTGGATCCCTATGGCCTAAGGATGCTTCCTGTTAAAGATAACTGAAATCAGTTCAAAAGTTCTCGAGAAGGGGAAAGATCCAAGATGAACACCAAATGATTTATCCGACAGGTTCGAAAGTGACAAATTTGAAATCAACATACCCAGAAACCTATCTAAAACAAATTTCAAAAAAAAAATCCATCAAATAAAAAAATCCAAAATGGCCGCCAAATGCGCTACAGTTTGATTGGTCCACACCGGCCATGTTTTTTGCCATATAAACTGTCCTTGAACAAAATTTAATGGACCTTAGTTACTAATTATATCTCCCAAAGTAGTTGTTTTTGCGAATACCAGGTCATCCAAGATGGCCACCAAACCTTCTCTTAAACAATCTTGGCTTAGCTCTTGACCTAGATGATGTTTTATGAGTTTTGAATCGATTCCCCAAGCAGTTTCGGAGAAGATTTTTAGACGTTTCTAAAAATCAGCCAAAATCCAAGATGGCCGCTGGCCAAATTGGCCAATCAGCTTCGTTTTAACAAAGTTGGATCCCTATGACCTAAGGATGCTTCCTGCCAAATATAATTGAAATCGGCCAAGTGGTTCTTGAGAAGACATTTTAATTTTCAGATTGCTTTAGTATGTATGTTTTTGGTGGGAAAACGATCCAAGATGGCCACCAGTTTATCCGACAGTTTCGAAAGTAGCAAATTTGAAATTCGCATACCCAAAAAACTAAATAAAACAAATTTCGCTTAGCGAATTCAGCAAATAAAAAAATTCAAAATGGCCACCAAATGCGCTACTTGGTTCACGGCAGCCATGTTTTTTGACATATTCACTTCCCTTTAACATAGTTTAATGGCCCTTAGTCACAAATTATATCTTCCAAATCTTGGCCCGATCCCGTCAGCGGTTCTGGAGAAGTCGTTTTCGCGATAACTAAGTCATCCAAGATGGCTGCCGAACCATTTGGCCAATCACATTCTCTTGAACAAATTTGGCTTAGCTCTTGCCCCAGATGATGTTTCATGAGGTTTGAATCGATTCCCCAAGCGATTTCGGAGATTATTTAAGACATTTCTAAAAATCAGTCAAAATCCAAGATGGCTGCTAGTCAAATTGGCCGATCGGATTCGCTTGAACAAATTTGGCTCTCCATGCCCTAAGGATGCTTCCTACCATAAATAATTGAAATCGACCGAGTGGTTCTTGAGAAAAGTCGTTTAAAGAAAAAGTTGACGGATGACGGCGGGATGGTTGCCACAGCATAAATTTACTTGGCCATTCTCGCCAGGTGAGCTAAAGATCGAATTAATCTTTTTTGATAAAAAGGAAGTATGACATCCTTATAGAGTAGGATGAAGTAGGACCCATGGGCACAATGTAAGACAATTAGGACCATTACAGAACAGCTAATAATTAAATGTACACATTTCCAAAACAAAAACAGAAACATGTTAGTACAATTTTTAACACAATGTAACAAATGTTCAAGTCAATATTTTGGACGTAATTTGATTTGATTAATATTTGGAAGCCATTCCTGCCTATGTAGCAATGGCTTCTACTCATATTAACCTCAGCATATACTTTCATAATGAACCGTCCCATTTTTACCTATGCCACAACTCCATCTCTAGCTAAGCTCTATCCACACATCGCTCGTGTTGGGATCGATCGATCTCTAAACTCTCTAACTATCAATTTCCATAAAATTATACAGGTAAGATATTGGATTGTTTGGAACTAATTTGACTGGGCGCTGTTGCTGCCATAGGCAGTCAAATTAGTTTCAAGATATTTATCAACATGTTTATTAAATAGTAGAGAATATTCGTACAACATGCCAGACTATTAAGACTTAAAGACAGGCCAAATAGAATCATTTATGACATAATGATTATGACGTCATCCTGCATGTCACTTAGCTGATTATGACATCATATGACATCAAATGACAGATGGATACTCTGCAAAGGTGAATTTAGATACAGAAACGGTTTCTGAGAAGTTGCCCCTACAAAAAGTGAAATGTTTAAATCATTAGCATTTACCTCGTGAGTTACACTCTAGCGACGTGCGTGTAATGGACTTCTCATCTTTGGTACCCTCTGCATCGACACACCAGCAATAGCTACCAAGGCATTGTTTGTAATTCCATCTGTCATTGTAGCATGTTGGAAGGAACTTGCCTTTTACCAATGGCGCATCAGTTAGACTATCTGTGGGTGCAAATATAAAATACAACTAGAACACATATATGGTCTTATTATCAGATTCAAACCATTCAATCGTAAATTTCTCAAGACACGAATTTAGACATATATGTCACAATATGTCCCATGACCAGATGGATAATGAGAACATTGCTGTTAATGGTCTAAAATTAGTCTAGGATTGAGTCTTTTGACTGATATTAAAGGTTAATGTGTGGTCATCAAGGAAGCAACCATGACAGATGAACAGTAGGTAACCTCTAACAATAATGCCAAAGGAAAATCTCTGTGTGATTATACTATTGTTTAACCATCTGTCGACAACATAGTTCATGAATCCATTTCTTCAGTCAATCATATGGCATCATAATCAACGTGTATGCTGATGTCATAATCATGATGTCATGAATGATTCCATTAAGCCCATCTTTAACTCTTACCACTCTTAAAATTTTTAATTTTCAAATTAAATTAAAAGCTGAACTGGTGTAGATTTTTCAACACATTTGGTGGAAGATGGTGCTGTCGTAAATCTTAATAGTCTGACACGCTGTACGATTTGTATGTTTTTGTTATTTAATAAACACGCTGTTGCATAATTTGAAACTAATTTGACTGAGCGCTGTTGCTGTCATAGGCTGCAACAGCATCCTGTCGAATTAGTTTCAAAATATTCAACAGCTTACCGGCATAGTTTTCTGGAAATTGATAGTCAGGGAGTTCAGGGATCGATCGATTCACAACAATGAAATGAGCTATAACAAAGATTATAACATCGTCTGATATTTTATATGATTATGAGTATATAGTTCTATATGGTCGTGGTTAAAAGTAATCACTGTGATACAATATTAAATTAACCCTTTGACCCTCTAATTTGTTCACAAAAAGTTCAATTTTCTCATAGAAAATGTCGATTTGCAGACTATGAGAAGACTATTTTTGAAAATTTACCACTGGAATGACTGGCTCAGTTATCGAGCCAGTCATTCCACTGGTAAATTTTAAAACAAGAACGCTGAAGCGTACAATGTCTCGCCTCTACAGGCATGGATAGTGTTGATTGGCAAAGCAAACTTGGCATGGTTTGTAATACACATATTCAGTAATGCACCAACAAATAAGTGTAACCAATCAAACATGGACATTTTTTACCAAACTGTGGATAGTCTGATCTTGAATTTTTTTTCCAAAATTAAACTAGTAATGGTGCAGATAGTACTTCTCTCATAGTATATAACTCTGCTGTAAATGTTTGTTGATATCTGGTGAGCCATTGTTGAAAAAATGGCCAAGACCAAAATCATGAAAAAAATTGCTAAAATGACCTCAAATTAAACCTATTGTTTGTAGATCACATCCCTGTACAGTAAAGATCACTTCTGTAAAGTTTCATTGAGATCGGATGAGCCAGTCTTGAAAAATAAGTTTGACCGAGGCCATTGCCCTCAGATTGATTCAAGAACAAAGAAATTTGTTGTACTGTAGTCTACTAACTACAAGCTTCAAAATGATATGTGACATGACCACATTTGCTAACATTTATTTTCTGCCCACCATTTCCCCCACCCCTGCCCCTGGGGGGTGATATTAAAATTCCAATGTGTCATGCACATCCCTGGCCATATGTGTAATCATACAGAAAGTTCCAAGTTTCTATCTGAAATGGTCTAGGAGGAGTTGCGTTACAATAGATTGGTGCCCACTTTTGACCCGGCACCCCCACCCTCAGTTTGACCCAAGATCAAAATAATTCCCTGTACTGTAGTCTACTCATCATTGTCTTGAAATGACATGAGACATGACAAGCTTTGTAAAAATTTAATTTTTTACCCCACATTTCCCACCCCAGCCCTCAAAATTTCAAATATTTGTGAGACCCATTTTTTGGTCCTGTGTTTTCAGGTCTGCATAACCAATTGTTCGGTTGCGCAAAATCAGTTTGTGTAACCAATTGGTTGCGCAAATTGGTTACGCCATTTTTTATTCAAACCTGCTTTATTTGAACATATTTCATCTGTATATTAAGTTAATAATGAATTTAAAGTGCATGTTGCTAAATTATCATTAGCTTATTGATTACAGCATGGACTTATCCACTAATTACCTAATTTACAGATAAAATATGTTTAAAAAAACATGGTTTCATAAAAAATCATTATCTGGTCAAATGGCATCTGCCGCATGTGAATTCACCTCATGGTCAATTAATGAAACATGATGTTTTCTTGATGATGATGTGCAGGGGTCGAAATTCGCTAAATTTCACCAGAATCAATTCGGATTCTCATAAATTTGCTCAACAGGAATCCATATGAATCCTCTTTTGGATTCCTGTATAGAAAGCTCAACGGGAATCCAATACAATGAGGGTTTTTCATTTCCATGTTATACACTGGATAAATACATTGTCTTAAGTACTTATTATATATAAAATTGTATATTTCAGAAGTTGCCCTGAGCACATTTCACTCTCATGATTCTGATTTTATGTCCATGTTGACAAACAGACAGAGATCATACCTGATACTACAAACTTTCCTTGAATTCATGAACAATCACACCATGATACAACTCAGTTGCCATAGAAATGGCTGATCCTAATTATCATATGGAACCCCAGCCATATACATAAAAATATGGGTAGTAATTAATACTTATATGCCTATCAGGATCTCATTGTATTGGTCACTCAGGAAAACTTTTAGTATGATACTGTGCATACAAGGAGTATTTATTGTAAACCAGTTATTCTTATTCTAAGTGACAGATATTATTTTCAAAGTAGAACTGAGATTTCATATTAATGGATGAATCCAATCTGTTCCTCAACTATTGACCTCAATCAATTACATCACATATAGGTTGATGTCACCAGTCACTATTATAATTGACAGACAATACTAACTCTGATAGCAGTCTGTCAGTAAGTATTAATTGTATGTCTTTGCAATTTAATAAACATTCTGTTGATTGTTTTGAGGGGAAGTTTGTTTCAAAGTATTCACCAAGTTAGCTGTATAGTTACCATGAAATTGAGATTCTGGGGCAAAGCTTGGAGCAGAGCTTAGCTAGAGATGGGTGGGGAATAACTAAAAGTGGATTCATTCATTGTGATATAAGTACTGTAATATTTCTCAAGTAAATTTGTCAAAAAAAGAGATTGAGTTTTTGTTTTATGTCCATTCATTCATTCCATTTCCAGACCAAGAAGAATATTGCGGAAAATTTACCCCTGAAATTACAAGCTCGATAACCAAGCCAGTCATTCAGTGTTAAGACTCGAAAAACAATACTCCCATGGTCTGCAAATGTACATTTTCTCTGCCAAAATATCGGTATTTGTATGACAACACTCATTGGTAACATCTTTCCAGCTTGCAACAATTTCAGGGTTCATACACCTTGGGCACAATAAAATTCCATACTTTTTCCAAACATATATTTCAAAATTCCAGACCCACTATAATAATTAGTGACTAATGACCCAATATTTATAAATACCTTAACACCCTCCTCTCACCCCATCCACAAACCCCACTACAAAAACAAAGAATTGAATATCTTACATTGTTGTGGCTTACCTAGTTGAGCAACCCTCACCAGCCCACCCACCACCACCTTGAAAGCAATGACTTCCAGTCATATTATTTTCAAAATATTTAAAAGAATATGCTTCAATTTGTAAAGAATTCCACCTGTATCAAAGAACCACCGTCTTAATGGCCCCAAAAACAACAGGGGTTGAAATGTTTATAAAATTGTACCTGTGACCGGTAGATTTTTTTGTAACTGTCACCAAATATTTGTACTTGTACAAGCAGCGTACATTTCTAATATAAAACAAAACCTGCAAGTCCGCCACAATAAAAAGCGTAACCAGCTCTTAAGGCATTTAGTAGATAGCCTGACCCTTCTTAACTTGTACGCTTTAAATTGACAATTTAGTGCAAATGTGGTTTACTAGAAATAAGAGTTACTACGCACCGGTTTTCCTGACATATAGTCCTGTTTTCTCGGTCGCTCCAAAGCAATGAACCACTTAAATATCGGGTGGTATTACTGTCAGAACCTTCCAATAATAATATATTGGGTCATATAACCCGTCAAAGTGGGCGCTAACATATTGTTTTACTGCGTTTAAAAGCAGCACAGTGACTAGATTTTTCATTCACCATTAGCCATCAATATTAATCGCGAGAGTCGCACAGAGATTGGTTGAAATAAACCATGTGATTAATTCGTTATGAATGACAACGAGGCACGTGATCAAAATTTTACTACGATAGCAATTTTCATTCATGCCCATTGAAATCGGATATCCCGCGAGCCAATCAGAAACTACGAGTGCACATTATCGATTGTTATTAACTACGACTCTGCAGTCACGGGAGACATTTCTCATTACCGGTGTATTAGCAGACCCCCCTCTAGGCTGATTCGTGACATAATTTTTATTGTTGAAATTAGTAACCGGGATCGTGGCATTCTGCAAGAATGGAATGTTTACGTTTTTGGAAGCGTTTATTTATGAGAATCCAGTTGGATTCCCGTATTTTTCAATTTCGGGAATATTACAAGAATCGGATTCCCAGAGAATTTCGAGCCTTGAATTATTGTGTCATGGACAAATACACACTGACACAGTAGCTAGGATCTATGAATGTAACAGTTTAATTTAACAGATAAATTCTTAAACAGCTGTCTCTACAAACCAACTGAAACTCAAGGAGAATAGACTAGTTCCCAGCCTATGTAGTAATGCTAGCAGAAATACAACGGATGTTTGTCTCTGACACACGTGTGCTGTCGCTTATTTATAGAATTTGACAGACAGATGTTTTGATGGTCGAAAATGCTCAATTCCATTGTAAATAGTATGTTTCATATCAAAAAGTTGTTGAAACTTTTCTGTTTTCCACGATCAGAGATAACTACCGTTCTGGGCTTTGTCACTTACGCGACCATTTTTTCGTTCACGGTAATTTTACTTCACGTAACCGACACGTGAACGAAACGATCGTTCTTGCCAAATTTTGAGGGCTGCACCCCCAGGGCTGTACCCCTGGAGCCATGTCAAAATTTAAAGTGTCATGCACAACCCTTGCCATATGTGCAATCATCCCCAAAGTTTGAAGTTTCTATCTGAAATGGTCTAGGAGGAGTTGCATTACAATCGATAATTAACGGCCAAAACTGCACTCGCAAAACACATTAAAAATGTCATGTCCAAAACCGTGAAAAAAATAGTTAAAATGCCCCAAATTTAAATCTATTGTTATGTAGATCACATCCGTGTATAGCATAGATCACCTCGGTAAAGTTTCATCGAGATTGTATGAGCCAGTGTTGAAAAATAAGTTGATCAAAAAACCTTAACCAAAACTGCACAAATGACGGCCGCCACCGCCACCACCACCAACGCCTCTACCAATGCTGCCGCTGGAATTAGTGCTCCCTATGTATTGCTTTCTGCTTTGCAGGCGAGACAAAAATGTCTTCTCTTGGTCTGCAAATGGACATTTCTCAAGACCACTGCAGAAGCTGTGTTTGCTGATATGAGCCTTGGAGTTAAAACATCCAAATATCACTTACACTTTTTTCATTCAGAAGTAACTAGAAGGAAATTAAATAGTAAAGCAAAGAATAATGGATATTTTAACAATATATCCGAAGGCCATCCACAAATGTTACCGTTTAACATCCATGATGACGCAGATTACTGGGCTGCTACTGGGTCAATACTGGACCATATTGGCCTGGTATTGGTCTACTACCCGCCCTGTAACCTGCGTTATTAGGGATGTATCTAGCAAATAACTACTGTATGTTGTTACTTACATGAGCAGTATCGCTGGCAAGTATCCTCGTTTGGAAACCTGTTACTATTACCATCGCAACCACTATATTTAAACACAGCACATCTCTGCTTTTTCGGACTGTAATACCAAGCGTTGACATGTGCCTTGCAATTCCCTTTGTCTTGCTTGATGAGACATATGTCCAATAGTCTGGACGATTCTACAACAGAAGATAACAAGAGCAATCAGAGATAGCACACCCTACATTGTACAAAGTTTACAAATTTTCCGGATCTTTTATAGATTTTCCGAATTTTATCAGATTTTCTGAATCCGACACATCCAATTTTGTGGAATCCTAGTACATGGTCACTCTACTTCATGTATTACGATTTTATCCAGATCAGAGCAGTAGTTTCTGAGATATCCACATATCACTTGATCAGATCCGCATCCAGGTTCTTTTATTCAGATTATGACCAAAGTCTGGAATTCCCCTTGCACAGCAAGTTTCTTTCTTGTGTTAAATTTTTAGCCTTATCGGATCACTAGTTTTTTAGTTACACGTCCGGAGATACACGTACACACTCATTCGTGCACGCATGCGTGCACAGACAGACAGACAAACAAACATACAGACACAGACAGACAGACAGATAGACAGGCAATACCCTCTCCATTTATGTGGTGAGGGTAATAACACTTAACCCTTACCACTCTGGTGTTAAACCTTTAAATTTTCAAATTAAATTTGAAAATGAACTGGTGTTATTTTTTCAACAAATTTGGTGGGAGACAGTGCTGTCGTAGACAGCAACATCTTCCACCAAAATTGTTGAAAAATTAAAACAAGTTTCTTTGCTATTGACACAATAAAAGATAGAATATTGACATCACTGTGGTAAGGGTTAAACATTGTACTCATTGTAAATACCCTTACAAATCAGTGTCCGACCATATTAGATACATCGCCTAGGCCTAAGATTAAATAAGATTATAATGATTGGTGATCCACCTAGCTCAGCAACATATGGACACCTGTCTTTGCTAAACGATAATCATATAGGTAACAGTGTGCACGCCATGACAAACTAGTTACTGGCCAATACCGGGTCAATACAACCCAGAATGTGGCCCAGTCCTAGCTCTGTAACCTGATTTACCCTATGTGCACCTGAAAATGCGCTATCCCAAGATATGAGTTAATTTGATTTTTACTACCCCGCTCCTTTAGAAACCATTGCTAATATGTGTTAGAATCGAGTTTAAACTTTTAAAACAATATAACAGTAATTTAGACAAAATAATTTTTTTACTAAACTTTTGACATTTGAAATGTCAGTGTCTCAATTTCAGGATTACTATACAAGAAAGCAGTTGAATATAGTCTAGAGCTCACAGTCAAATTAGTTTTAAAATATTCAACATAATATTCATTGCATCATAAAGAATTTGTCATTTCTGGTCTGCTGGAATCGAAGGGTTAAGAAACAATCCCAGATTATATGGGCGGTTGAAGTAGCATTGTTCATAAGAGTTATGCTACGATTCAATCATTTTGCCCATTTATCATAGGTTGGGAGGATAATAACAACGTATGTGGATGTTGAGTTGGGACCCGAGACCCACATGAAAAGGTGTGTCCTCACCCTGCTAGGTTTATTCCTGTTGGTTCCACGGTCTGGAGTTGGTGAATCCAATGGGATTCTTTGGACCTCCTCCATGGTGTTGATTCTGGGTCTGCGGAGTCAGAGGAGAGTACCTGTATAGTGCGGTGACTCATGTGGGCTGTTGTATGCTTGCGTTTATTGAAGTGACATGAGACAGGTGTGTCATAACTTTCTTTTTTTTGTGGAGATTAGTTATGGTGTTCTTGTATCCTTGTTTTGAATGGTCTCAAAGTCTATCCCACATATTGTTTGTGGCATAGTTTGCAATTTAGCAGGTAGACTATGTTGCGTGTCTGACAGTTGCCTATGATTTTGCATCCATTGGATAAGCCAGTGTGGTAGCTCTTGAAGAATCTCGTTTTCTCCATGTTGTTGCAGATGATGCAATTTTTGGTAATGCATTCTATGAAGGGGTTGCGGTGTGGGCGTAAAGTATCGATGGGGTCTAGTAGTTTGGCCTGGAATGTGTGATCCTTGATAGTTTTATGCCTGCATCTCTGGCTGGCTTGAAGGAAGGGCCAGTATTTGTTTATCACTTTTTTGAGAAGCGTACCCATGCGTGTGCATTCGCAGATGAAGATTGGCAGTATTGCTGTTGTACCTGCCTATAGGGCTCTCTCCTGTAACTTGGGGCAGTGTTGTTCCTTGCTATGGAGGAGCCCTGGGCCCTATGGGTGCGAGGGCGTGGCTTTGGTCTGCGGGTTCTAAGGCTGCTAGAGCGTTGGCGTTCTTTGCGTCTTGCCTCAGTGGTGGCTATGGCATTTTGTGCTTCTAGTGTGACGGTGGCACTGGTTGCTTTAGTGAAGGCCGTTTTGTAGCCCTTGGTTTTATGGTACACTACTGCCAGTTTCATGGCAGTGTGCGTTGTTAATAGTTTAGTCAATTTGTGACTAAAGTCCGAGTGGACATTGTTCCACTCGGCCATGAAGACTGAATCTGCATCGTCTGGTTTCAACGGAACTGATGCCAACAGCATAGGCGGGATAGATTTCTTGTTCACCGCGTCTTGGAGCTTCTCGTGTTGGTACTCCAACCTGGATTGCTTACATGAGGAATTTCGCCATAAATTGTATGTGCTCACATGTTCGCTCGGGATCCCTGGTCTGGTGTGACCAGGGGCATTTCCCAGCGGTTTTTTGGTGGCTTGTAGAAGGGAGGGCTTCCTTGGGCTCCTCTATCCTTCTACGTTTTCTGTCCCATAGAGGGACCTGGATCTGCGGGTCCACTGGGCTGGAGCCGGTGGCCTTGGAGGCCTCTAGCAGCGTCACTGGTCTCGTGTTGGTGACGTCAGTCTTGGAAGGCTCCCTCAGTAGTTCAATGTCGATTGAGCCAATAGTTAGCCCATAAATGGTGGGCATGACTACCTCAACCTCTGGTACTTTCAGGTTTTCACTAGCAGTGTTCATAGCGATCGTTCAACAGGTTAATGACTACGTATTGAAGACAGTAGTTTTGTTCTTTAGCCTGACGCTTGATTACGATTTGTGTAATCCGGAGTCTGAATGGTCTGGGCTTTATTTGTGGGCCCCTGTCATACCCTTTTTAGCTGCCTGGTGTTGCCGGCCTTTAGTGGATGGCTTTGTGGGTATGCGCATGTGTATGTGCAATGGAAGGGTGGGTGGGTGGTCCGGCGGCTTGGCAGTTTTAGCGGCTTTTTGGCGGCTTCTTTCATTTTTGGCAGCCTGGCAGCTCTTATGGTGGCCGGTTGGGTTCCCGTTGGTGGGGTAACCTATGTGGTTATAAATCAGGGTGGTGGTGGTTCTGTGGTAGTATGTGGTTCTTTTGGGGTGTATTTTGAGTTTCTTGTGGTCATTGGTTGGGGGGTGTTCTTGTGGCAGGTGGGCATAAGATCATTAGGGGGTTAGGGGTTAATGTCCTCAGTTTGCTTATGTGAGGGCATGATTCAGACTTTATGGCGTTTCGTTCATGAAATTTTGAACTCATCAGAGGCAATAGTGCCTTTTGTGGCCTGTTTCATATAGGATTCATGTCCCATATGTCCAATTTTTGCATGGTGTGTGCGTGGGTGTTTGTGCGCATGCGTGGTTTGATGTGGATGGTGTATGTATGTGTGTATGTGATGGCTTGGCAGAAGGTGAACGGTGCATGGAGTGGACTTTGGAGAATAACAGTATTACTATATTTGTACAGTATATAATTCAAGATATTATGATAGGACCTATGGTGCCCGTATGCAAACGATGTACAGAAGTGAAGATATGGAATGGTGTACTTGAACAAATTGAATAAAATAAAATTGTAAATTAAAACTTGAAAAATTTGTCTTGTTGTTTATATATAGAAGGTCCTTCTTATGGCATATAGAATCAACACAACACAGTTCAGAAAGTCCGGAAAAATCTTCAATCTAGTTCAAATGTTGGTCATAGACCTCTCAGATTTCTTTGTTATCCGGCACGTGGATACTGAGCATCCATATGTGCTAGTACCCATTTGCAACAGTCTGTTTCTGTTCCATTCGCTAGGCAAAATTTGAGAACTATGTAGCATCTGTGACAGTTGATGTTAAACTGGTCACAGATGTTGCCTTTCACTTTGCTTTAAAATGGATGAATCCAGGTAGATTACAGGAAGCGCAGACCCACATACATTTGCCTGTCTGGGGGGATTTGTGGCGCTTCAGGCCGCACGCATCTGCATAAGTTTTCTTGCAGATGCGACACTCATGTCTGGCCATGTTTGTTCTAATGAAGTTGTGAGGGGTTGTTGGGGGTGTTTATGATGTCAGCCGCCTCGGTTGACAGGGACGTCATAGGTATGACATCATAAATGGTCAGTTTAAGGAGGGAAACCACTGTGGCCAATGAAAAGGTATGAAAATGGCTTGGACTCACTGGGCTCTAAAAGGATAATAACAACGTATGTGAATGTCGAGTCGGGACCCGAGACCCACATGAAAAGGTGTGTCCTCACCCTGCTAGGTTTATTCCTGTTGGTTCCACGGTGTGGAGTTGGTGAATCCAATGGGATTCTTTGGACCTCCTCCAGGGTGTTGATTCTGGGTCTGCGGAGTCAGAGGAGAGTACCTGTATAGTGCGGTGACTCATGTGGGCTGTTGTATGCTTGCGTTTATTGAAGTGACGTGAGACAGGTGTGTCATAACTTTCTTTTTTTTGTGGAGATTAGTTATGGTGTTCTTGTATCCTTGTTTTGAATGGTCTCAAAGTCTATCCCACATATTGTTTGTGGCAGTTTGCAATTTAGCAGGTAGACTACATTGCGTGTCTGACAGTTGCCCATGATTTTGCATCTATTGGATAAGCCAGTGTGGTAGCTCTTGAAGAACCTCGTTTTCTCCACGTTGTTGCAGAAGATTCACTGTCCAACACGTTAGCTGTCTCACCATTACTATCAGTGCCTGATTCCACGTTTACAACGCTACGATGAGTGATATTTGGTTAAAAATATATGGCACAATATATAGCCAGTAATATACGATATACACGTACTGTTAGGCCCTATGACCTGACAGCGGCTGTTATGGTCATACGCCGCTCTCAGACTTTAGCGCAGAAATCAAACACATTATATAATACAGGGTGGGAATATCGCCTCCAACAAGGGATTACTTCTATCACATTAACAATTTTAACCGACAAGAGAAAATAATAAATTTGTTACGAAAGTGTCAAAATTCTGTTGAATATTTTGAAACTAATTTCACTGAAAGCCAGCTTCCAGTCAAATTGCTTTCAAAATATTCAACATCATACTTATATAATGACTGTAAAAGTGGAATTCTGGGATTTCAGGTTCAAATGAGTAAAATGTGATAATTCATTGGTTTTGATTTGGGGCACACTTTCCTGATAATGCAGGTTACTAGGCCAATATTGGCCCAGTATCCTGCATTATTATTCTTGTTTTAGTAAATGTGATGTCACTGATAATGAGAAAGTTATAGATTGTCGCAGGAGAGCCGCAGACACAAATATATACATGTATATATATATAATATATATATATATATATATATATCCATTTCGTTTACCTCTGGTCGCGAAAAACCAATAATTTTGAAGATAAACAATCTGATAAACTCGACCATCGATGCATGCCTTTATTTACAATTTTAGAGAAAACTAACTTCAAGCACTGTCAGTAACAAGGCTGAGTTAAGATGCCGAAACAGTCAAATATATAGGCATCACACTTTCTGATTGGCAGTTTCGTTATTCCGTGTTATCTGTCTACTTTTTAGTCTGTGGCGCACAAGAAATGTGCATAGATTGATGTATTGCACACACAAAAATATGTTATTTTCTAAACGGTTCACGCCATCTTTGCTAAATCTCATTAAATATGCGTGTATTCTTGACCAATCAGACGGTGATACTCGTTGCCGAAAACGGGTAATAAGGTTACGTACTCGGATACTCCTGGAGTGAATTCAGGTAGGCGAATGTTCGGTGAACATTCGCGTTCTGCGCAATTATCATTTACGGCCAAGAAAAAAGCTAAAGGCGATGCATGTACTTAACACATATACGGCTCCAATTGCAATTTAAATTTACATGTACGGGTCCTTGACAGCCTGTAGACTGATTCCACTTATGTTTAATGATGCGTAGTAAGAATCTTTGTCGCGTTACTGAATACATTTGATTGAGTGTTTGACTTTTTCCGTGACAGGTTTAAAATATTTCATGATGCGTTTAACATATTGTAGGACGAGTTTGACTTTCCATTAGACGCGCCTATAAAATAAATTTAAATGCCTTTGGTGTTTGGCCACACCTGTAAACGCTACGAGCTTTTGACACTAAAAAGACGCATTTTTGTTTCGTTTTTGCTTCGTCAAACGGTAAAGCTAACTAAGATCTGTACTGTACCTGCATTACGACTTGGCCTGTTTTTGTAACCTGGCCATGCGTTCACGGGCTGTGGATTGCATTCCTCTATATGTTGCAACTGTTTATCGATACAGCGCCTGTAAGCACCCTTTGTCTGACCAGAAGATGTGGCTATGTCCTCCATGTAGCTCTTCAATTGCAGCTCGCAATCAGAAATGCCTGTTTCATGACAAAAAACATAGCAATACTTTGTCACTTAGAAGCAGGGCCTAGAGATGATTAACTCTTTCACCATTAAATTCCCTGTATATAAATTACACGGCTCCCATCCAGGAAAGCTGCATAATATTTTGAGATAAAATTTTTAGATTAAAATGACTGGAAGCCATTGCTTCCAGTCATATTAATCTAAAAATATTTAACAGAATATGTATTATTTTTTAAATAATCAGTTTACTTTTTGTCAATGAAAGGGTTAATGCAGTATAACATATGTACACAGTCAATCATAGCCAGAAATGTGGTTGCAATGCAGCCCTCGATATTCACCACATGAACCAGCAAAGCCATGGTCAAAGCAGCGGCAGGGAATAATTTATCTGGTATCGCATCTCAATTTGTTACACATATTTAGGCATTTTACATTCTGCAACACTATGCAAAATTTGTATAGAACTGCAATTTATTATTGATTTTCTTAAGTTCTATTATTAATCCTTTCAACGATACATTCCTGAAAAAGAAACTTCTTTACTATGTACATGTATAGCATATTCTGTTGAATATTTTGAAATTAATATGACTGGAAGCCATTGCTGCCTAAAAGCATATTCTGTTGAATATTTTGAAATTAATATGACTGGAAGCCATTGACGCCTTAGGCAGCAATGGCTTCTAGTCATATTAATTTCCAAATATTCAACAGCTTTCCTGTTTGTTTGCTCTGAGATTGAGATTCAGGGGATTTATCAGTGACAGTGACAGAGTTAATTACTATACATTTTTACCAACAACTATACAATTTATAATTTGCATAGCAATACATGCTGTGCAAATATCAAATTCTAAATTATGCCCTGAGTGGTCAACTTAATTTGCCATGGAAGAAAATTGCCGACCTAGCTACTTAAATGTGATCTTATCATGGATACAAGGTATCAATCATGATGTTATATTAACGCAAGCTTCCACAATTCACCAAAAGCAGAACAAAGATTATAACTGTTGAAATGTAAAAAAAATGCTGTAGTAGTGCCATGGTGAACCGGTTCTGCCACAGCATTTTTGTGCCATGGAAAAATTGTCAGAATTTCAAGAACTGCAATGCAACCATGCAGCTCGCCTGTTTTATATCTTTGTACATACGAAGATCCTTGTCAGAAAGGTAACCAAAGTGTATTACCGTAATGTCATAAATGTAGTAATAAAGCTATATATGAAGTCTGGTAACCATAAGCTTGATACAAATGTAGTTTAGCTGTAGCATAAGAGTTACTCTGTATGGACTAAGTCAAACGAATACAAAACTTAACCAAAAATAACAACGTTCTTGAGCTGAAAATATAGGGAGGAATTGGATACATGCACTTGTACTACTGATAAAAATGCAGTAACAAATCTATAGATAAAGTTTGGTTACTCTCACCCTGATGGTTTATAGCTATAGCTGATCTAAACAAAGGAGTTAACCTGTATGCACTAAGTCAAGTTAAACCTAAAACTTAATGAGAAATAACAAAATCCCTGACCTGGCGGACATCTTGGATTTCGGATTATCATCAATTTTGATTGGTTTCTTCTTCAGACCTAGTTTCAAAGTGATCCGCTAAACAGAAATGGAACAATTATTCGGAATAAACGAAATCACAGATTTCTTTTTTCACGAGAGAATTGATACTTACCACCCTGATACTCTATGATATTTCCTAAATATCGACCTACCTTCAATAATATTCAGAATTAAAAAGAAACCGCCCCCACTGGGCAGGTTACTCAACTGACAGACCAGCGGATGTGCAGCCCAAACTCGCGCATGCGCGGGGCTGTCTCATTTTATTCTAAAATATTGGCTGACCTAATTGCAACATAAAACGTCGATAGACTGAGCCTCTGTGGGGCGGAGGCCGGGATTGTATCAGGGTGGTAAGTATCAACTGTCTTGTGAAAAAAGAAATCCGTGATTTTGTTTATTTCACATCAAGAGTATACTTACCACCCTGATACTCTATGATATAGCCAGAATTCGTAAGAGAATTCGCCGGGAGGAAGGCGAACGTCAGAAGACCAGCTCATCCCTGGAAGAGCAAGCTCTTTTGCTTTTGGAGTACAAAAAACATCTGAAATTGTGTATGTAAAAACAATCAGGAAATGATTTTGACATCGGATAACACGACAGATGTTGAGAGTAATGACCGTTTAACATTCGCTCCTACACACCCCACCCCGCCCCTCTTTTAAAGAGGGAGCGATGACCTCAATGTCCTATACCCTCTCTATGTACTCATGCTAAAGTACTATAAGAGATCGGACGAAAGCTTCATTTCATATACTCTCAGATGGAACCAGAAAGAACACAAACCATCACCATTTTAGTAAGTAATAAAGAATGTGACAAAAAATAACCATCACCAAATATAGGACTAACCTATTTTGACGAGATTCCCTTTAATCACTGCTGGCGATGATAGGTACAGTACGGAAAAGAGGAGATTCCCCCATTACATTGCACTGTGTGTGAGTATGCATGATTACTGTATTCTGCGGCTGTAGTAGTAGAAACATCCTACAGATGCAATCAGTCCTTCTTCGCTTTTGCCCACTGTGTCTTGTCCTCAGCCGAAATCCTTAGCTTCCTCAGGTCCATTCTTGACTTGAGTGTACCGAGTCCTGCTTTCTTGAGGGCACCTCGTAACACGCTTAGCAGATTTATTCAATGACATCCATTCCTGGCTTTGTATTTGCTGGCTCCGAGTAGGGCGAATTCCAAGGCTCTGTGCTGTTGTCTCTTCTGGCATCCTTAGCACATGGCCAAACATGGACCATCTTTGCTGGGCGACTTTTACAGACAGTGGCGACGTATTACACATCTTGCATAGTGCATCGTTGGAAATTATGCTGTCTAGCCATCGGTGTCCAGTGATGGTGTGTAGGTGTTTGCGGTGGCAGACATCGAGTGTGTCTAGAGCTGCCTTTGGAGCTGCCCAGCTGTTACAGTTATACAGCATCAAGGATACGCAGGTTGCATTGTATAAATGTAGCCTCTTTATCAAGGGCATCTTTGATCTACGAATCCATAGCTTCCAGAAGGACTGGAAAGCTATGTTTCTCATGAAGCCAGATGCAAAAATGTCAGCAGTATTGCAAAGCAGTGAGCCAAGGATTTTACTTTTCCTCCATGCTTCGCCGCCATGAAGTGGGTCGTCATTTTTAATAGTTTCAGGCTCAGTGCCCAGTATTGACACTTGGGGATTTGGTCTTTCCCGCACAGATTTCAATGCGGCAGCAAGGTAGCAGGTGAAATAAACGAAATCTAGGATTTCTTTTTTCACGAGAGAGTTGATACTTACCTCCCTAATACTTTTGATATTGCTAAATATTGGCTTTCACTCAATAAACACTCAGATTTAAAACAGTTAGGTGCCCCTACTGGGCAGGGAGTCAGAGCGTAGTCTGGCGGATGCCAGCCCCACCACCGCGCATGCGCAGACTAGCACTTCCTCTGACTAGATTATTGGCTGACACACATGCAACTATTAAGAGCCTGAAGACCGAGCCTCTGTGGGGTGGAGAGGCCGGGTCCGTATCTAGGGAGGTAAGTATCAACTCTCTCGTGAAAAAAGAAATCCTAGATTTCGTTTATTTCACTTCAAGAGTATACTTACCTCCCTAATACTTTTGATATTGCCAGAATTCGAAAGTGAATCTGGCGGGAGGGAGGCGAGGTCAAAAGACCAGCTCATCCCTATACGCTTTTCTGCGTTTAAGGCACTTAAACTTCTGAAACTGTAAGAAAAAACAGTCAGGATTTGACTAACCATCGGATAACACCACCGATGTATGAGAGATGACCGAATGTCATATGCGCTCCCCCCCCCCTCCTTCCTGGGAGGAAGAGTCGACTGACCTCAATGTCCTATACGCTCTCTACGTACAAGTGCCATGTACTACAGGACAGAGACGAAAAAGCTCCATTTTCGTAACTCTCAACAATGAACCACACAAATACACAAACCATCACCATATTAATAACGGGTAATCGTGACAATACAATCAACAACGGACAACACATGAACAAGACTGACCTTGTTGAAAATGGCTGCTGACATCATCTTCCCATTGGTAAAGACTGATGCAGGCCCAAAAAAGTGGGTGTTTCCATAAATTAATTGTGATATATATAAGTAATGAGGAAATCACCTCAAAAAATATAAACCGATTTATTTTTTCAAAACCGACAAGGCGAGAGGATTAGAGGTGTCACGGAGATAATGGTCTGTAAAACTTGACTCACAGTGCCACTGAGCCACCGACATAATATCATCCACAGGGACCCCATTAAATAGGGCCGTGGATGTCACTACGCCGCGGACACTGTGAGCCTTGGCCACGTCAACCTGCTTCCCGGTGGCGGATTTATGGCAAAACTGAATGCATTCCACAATCCACCTGGAAATGGTGTCCTTAGAAGCCCTCCCATGGGGTTCAATATATGACAACCATAACGCTGACTGGTCGGTGCGCCATGCCGCCGTACGTTGTTTGTACCGGCGCAGCGCCCGGACGGGACACCATGCTTTAGAATTAGGATCATATCTAGTTAAAGCAGGCAAAATAATAGGTTGACCTGGATATTTCAACGACTGATTTTTAGCCAAGAAATTAATCCTAGGTAGCAGCTTAAGGCCTTCCCCTGAAACCACAAAACGGTCATCCTCGGCTGATAAGGCATGAATCTCACTCCTACGCCTAGCCGAGGCCGCAGCAATTAAAAACACAGTCTTCAGTGTTAATAGTTTCATAGAAATGGAACTAAGTGGTTCAAAAGGCTTATCACCTAGTACTTGAAGCACTAGCGATAAACTCCAAGACGGAATCACAGGTGGATTCCTTGGTCTTAGATTGCCCATGCCTTTAATTAATACATTCAATGTATTTACTTCATCACTTCCCCTCTTAGCCAAGCAAGGAATAACAGACATTAATGCTGACTTATAACCAGCAATAGAGTTAGGCTTGAGGCTATAGGCATCATAGAGGTGACAGAGGAAATCAGCTACTACTTGAATAGATGAATCCATTGGATCAATACATCTTTTTGAGCACCATTCTGCAAATCTGTTGATTTTATAATTATATGCTCTGGAGGTTGACCCCCTCCTGGCTTTGGCCATAAACATGGCTGCTTGCTCAGAAAAGCCCTCCTTAATTCTAGATTCCTTGACAACATCCACGCAGTCAATCTGAACATTGACGGATTGTTGTGAAGGGCCTTGCCCTGGAAGATAATATCGTCCATCAGAGGCAGAGGAACCGGATTGCAGACCAGAAGGTCCAGCAGATCCGTATACCACGATCGGCTTGGCCAATCCGGGGCGATCAGAAGCACTTGGCATTCCTCTTGTCTGATTTTCTGAAGAATTTTTGGAATCAGGATTGCTGGAGGGAATGCGTATGCATACATTCTCCCCCAGCTGATAGCTAACGCATCTGTTGCGAAAGCGCTTGGATCCGGAATCGGAGAGACGTACGTCGTCATCTTCGCATTCTTCTTCGTTGCGAACAAATCGATGTTGGGTTTCCCCCAATGGTCGAACAGACGATCCGCCACACATTGATTTAGTTGCCATTCCGTGGGTAAAACACTCATCCTTCGGCTCAATGAGTCTGCTAGCAGGTTTAACCTTCCCGGAATATGAACTGCTTTCAAGGTAATCTGGTGATCCAGACACCAACAAAGCAGTTTCCATGTCATCATACAGAGACTGGGCGACTTCGTTCCGCCCTGGCGGTTTATGTAAGTCACAACTGTTGAGTTGTCTGAACGAATAAGAACAATCTTGCCCTGAACTTTCTGTAAGAAATGTTCCAGGCCCAGGACTACTGCTCTTAGCTCCAGTAGATTTATATGTTCCTGTGACTGTTCCAGATTCCAAAGCCCTGATATCGTGGATTCTTCCAGGCAAGCTCCCCAGCCCTCCATCGATGCATCTGTATACACAGTCACCTGAGGGTGGGGAGGGGTTAGCAAAACCCCCGGCAAGAGATTCTCTGTATTCAACCACCATTGCAGGTGGTGAATCAGAGGCGCCAACACTGACACATTCGAGTCCAGCGAACCTGTACTCTGGGTCCATTGTGTCATGAGAAACAACTGGATCGGCCGCCTGCGTAAGGCGGCCTGAGGAATGACTGGTTCCAACGAAACCATCAACCCCAGCATTCTCAAGTAAACCCGTGCCAGGACATGACGACTGTCGCACACTGACTGAATCAACGAGATGAGTATTTGAACTCTCTCCTGAGTAGGATAAACATATCCTGTCTCTAGATCGAAGAACATCCCCAGGTAAACAAACTTCTGGGATGGAGTCAGCTCTGATTTTGGGAAATTGATCATCCAGCCCAAGTCTGTGAGAATTTTCAAAACAATCTCCAGATTGGCGGACAAACTTTCCCGGGTGTGCGCTTTCAACAGCCAGTCGTCTATGTACGTGTGGACTGCTATGCTTCTCCTGCGGAGGTATGCTGTGATCGCAAGAACCACACGGGTGAAAACCCGAGGAGCCGTGGAAATTCCGAAGGGCAACACCCTGAATTCCCACTGTCTGCCCTGGAATGCAAATCTCAGGAAGCGACAGAAACTCCCGTGGATGGGGATGTGGAAATAAGCGTCCTTCAAATCTATCGACGCCGTCCACATCCCCCTCTCCAACCCCGCCAACACCGAGCGCACCGTTTCCATCTTGAAACTGGGCGTCTCGATGAACTTGTTCAATGGCTTGAGGTTGAGAATCGGTCTCCACCCACCGGTGCGTTTTGTTACTAAGAACAGGGTTGAATAGAAGCCCGGACACCTTTGTGCCGGCTGAATAGCTCCTTTTTGTATGAGGGAATTTATCTCCTCCTCGATACACAACCTTTGCTCTGGATCTCTCGGAATGGGAGTCCAGATTGGCACCAGAGACAGTCGCGACGGCGGGCCTGTCACCCACTCTGGATGATACCCGACGGAAAGCCATCGCAAGACTAAACGGTCCTGAGTTAACCGTTCCCACTCTTGCATGTGGCCGGCTAGCCGGCCTCCCACCGGCCCACCTAGGGACCGCGGTGGACACGAGGCATGCAAGAGCGGCACTGTCTCCGCCGCCATACACACCGGAGTGGTTCTTACCGCGGTAAGCGTCCTGTCAGGACCGATAACCACGCCCAGATCCTCGCGCGCCCCGCCCCGCCCCGCGCGCACCTCGGTGCGCGGGCGGCTGCCTGGCTGACGGCGGCTGAGGAACCTGCGCCCCCCTCGCTGCTGGCCGAATCGCACGCGGCCGAGGCCGACGCTGCGACGGTGGCTGGCCACTGACCTGGCCAGCACCACCTCGAGCCTGCAGGGGACGATACGCCGGGGCCGCGGCGCGAGCGTTAGCACGACGCAGCACATCAAACTGCTCGCGCAGCGCCCTCTGGTTATTCACCAGGGTGACCGTCTCCTGGAGGTGGCGACATCCCTCACCTCCAAAAAGACCAGGGCCCGTCATAGGCGTACGCAGTAGCCTATTGTACAGGTCCTGAGACGGGCACAGATTGTCCAGGGCAAACGTGCGTCTTGCCCTGACACTCCTGGTCACCGCCCGAGTCACACAGTCCAGCGCCAGGTTAACACCATCCTGGATGGTTCGCTGGACAGTGACCGGACTTGGCTGGCGCGATGCGGATGCCGTTACTACCCCCTGTAACAGCTGGGAGACGTGGGACAGAGCGGCAATCGAAGCCCTCCCACTCTCCTCCGCATCACGCAACGCGGTATTCGCCGAACGCAACGCGTTCGCGCACAAGACACCCGTGTCAGAACGGGTGCCTGGCCGCGCATCCTCACCCAAAGCCGCGCGGTCATCCACGCCGGGCTTGGGTACCAGACCGTAGCGCTGGTAATCCAGGGGCACGATGCGACAACGCCTGGCCACCTCGCGAGGGGCCTTCGCGAGACGTCCACTCGACTTAATGGACGCCTCCGCCGCCTTGAACATGTCAACGACATGCTCCGCCAGCGGCAGAGAAGGCATAGCGTTAGCAGTCGGTTTCCCAGCTAACCACGGCGTGTGAACACGCTGGCTAGCCGACTGCTCCACGGGCAGATCAGGCCTAACGCTCACCAACCACTGGCAAGCGTCATACCAATCCTCCTCCGTGGCTAACTGCGAGCGCTCTACAAGACGGGGTCCTTCGTCTTCCTCCTGAGCGCAAGCAGTAGAGCTTGACGGCGGGTATGCTGATACACCTGGCAAGCCAGGGAAAACACGCGGGCCTGACAGCACCGGCATGAGAATATCACTGGTTTGACCAGGAGCAGGCACCGTGGCAGAGCGCGGGGTATATATAGGCTCACCACGGGCCCGGCCAGCACCAGCAACACCCTCGGCAAGCCGAGGTATGCGGTACCGCTGGCCATCAGCAGCGCCCTGGGCCACCACCTGAGCCGCGGACTTTACTCCAGGGTGAGTAAAACCGTGGAACAAGGCGCCTGTATTCCCCGCGAGGGGTGCACAAACGTCTTCATCCATGTCCACGTCGTCAGACGGCGACCCTAGCAGGTAATCCTCATTACCCTGGTCAGAAAGATTAGACCCCGGGTTAGCAAAGAGAGCTAACCCGGGCTGACCAGGAACGGTGCCATAGGAGGTACTGGCCACCGCGGCGTGCGGATACCCCTGGACTGATAAGCAGCCCACGGGTTCCAGCGACAACCGTCCACGGTCCCCTATCGGCGCGGCAATAAGCCTGCTGCCAGGGCCGTGGAACGCCCCCTCTAATGGGGCCACCTCTGAATCGTCGGACAACGGAAGCGGACTAAGGAAAATCGATCCAGAGGCGGGGATTACCTGCTCCGAAGCCGATGATGAGGACAGTAAAGGATTTGGTCCAGGAAGCATGCCACGAAGCAACCCTGGAACCAAATCCTTTATTGTCCTCTTCATCTCTCCCAACATCTCGGTCCGGAAGGCCTCCATATCCACCGCGGACGAGACCTTCCCCATACCCTTCCTACTTACAACCTCTCGTTTCCGCTTCTTCTTCTTCTCCTCCTCTACCACCTTGTCCGTCGCCTGTAAACAGCACAAGAATTCGGACATTAACTCGCCCCCCCAGTGCTTACATATGTCACAATTAACCAATGGACCACAAGGGCTACATTGACAGCACAGATGCGGCCAGAACTTATCCGGCAGAAAACGACCACAGGACGCGCAACCCGGTCCCTGAAACAGGGCAAAGGACAAGGAGTATGAGCAACTAGTTAAGCTTAGAAACTCAATCCAACTCAAAGAGAAGGAAAACGATCATAAAGATCAAAATACATCAGAAACCAGCATAGCGCTTGAATTGCTTGATAAACACATAGCCAGGCTGATTATGACGTCATTAATCCCGTGACAGGAAAAATTCGATCCCAACAAAACATCCAAGTGCAAGGACGAATTGTATGCTGAATGGATAAGTTGACTACACAACCATCAGATACATATAGATAACTCTTTTCTGGCAAAAATGTTAATTATCTCCCTTTGTTTGTTTACAATAATTAACATCACCACATTATCAATAACTAGATACCTGACACTTTGTATAGACAAACCATCCAACGTGACGAACCGGAGAACTCCACCATCTGCACGCCTCTTAACTCTCTCCACCTCATGGCGAAGGAATTGGATCAAGAGGGCAAAGTGAGAAGACCTTTATACTAGGCCTCCAACTCACTGGACATATTTTTCATTTGGTTAGATAACCTAACAGTGTTAGTAGGAAATGGAACCATGGTGGAGAGAAAACTAACTCTCAGCAACTGTGATTGTCTCCACCTAGCGTCATACAGACCTGTGGACATAAACAGAAAGAGAAATTAGTCCTAGGAAGCACCGAGTTGACCTAACCCAACTAACTAAGGCGCTTATCACGGTAAACGCGAGTCCCGGAAACACAATACACCGGGAAGAAAACTCGCTAATTTTACTAGAAGTCACCTGATTTAAAGGTCCTAAGTCCTTCTGTGGCGAATTGAAACCTCCCGCCATCCAAAAAAGTGACTATCACACCAAAAGATACACGAAATAACAGTTTAAGAGCAAAAAAGCTTAGACTAAAAAAAAACATGTGTGTTCTCTTTGCCAATAATCTAGCAAAGAGGAAGTGCTAGTCTGCGCATGCGCGGTGGTGGGGCTGGCATCCGCCAGACTACACTCTGACTCCCTGCCCAGTAGGGGCACCTAACTGTTTTAAATCTGAGTGTTTATTGAGTGAAAGCCAATATTTAGCAATATCAAAAGTATTAGGGAGGTAAGTATACTCTTGAAGTGAAAAGCACCAGAGATTAAACGAAATCTAGGATTTCTTTTTTCACGAGAGAGTTGATACTTACCTCCCTAATACTTTTGATATTGCTAAATATTGGCGTTCACTCAATAAAACACTCAGATTAAAAACAGTTAGGTGCCCCTACTGGGCAGGTAGACAGAGGTAGTCAGGCGGATGCCGGCCCCACCACCGCGCATGCGCCGACTACTACTTCCTCTGACTAATTTATTGGCTGACACACATGCAACTGCTAAGAGCCTGAAGACCGAGCCTCTGTGGGGTGGAGAGGCCGGGTCCGTATCTAGGGAGGTAAGTATCAACTCTCTCGTGAAAAAAGAAATCCTAGATTTCGTTTATTTCACATCAAGAGTATACTTACCTCCCTAATACTTTTGATATTGCCAGAATTCGAAAGTGAATCTGGCGGGAGGGAGGCGAGGTCAAAAGACCAGCTCTTCCCTATACGCTTTCACGCGTTTACGGCACTTAAAAACATCTGAAACTGTGTGAGAACACAGTCAGGATTTGACAAACCATCGGATAACACAACCGATGCATGAGAGATGCCCGAATGTCATATGCGCTCTCCCCCCCCCCCCCCCCCCCCCCCTCCTGGGAGGAAGACTAGATGACCTCAATGTCCTATACGCTCTCTACGTACTAGTGCCACGTACTACAGGACAGAGACGAAAGTACTCCATTTTCGTATACTATCTATGAACCACAATCCACACAAACCATCACCATATTAATAATAACGGGTAACGTGACAATACATTTAACAATGAACAACACATAAACAAGACTGACCTTGTTGAACTTGGAAGCTGTCATCACGTTCCCAGTAGAGAAGCCTGATGCAGTCCCGACAAGTGGTAGTTACCATAACTTAAATGTGATGTATATAAGCAACGAGGAAACGCTCCTCATAAAACATACAGGCGATTATTGTTTCAAAATCGACAAGGCGAGAGGATTTGAGGTGTCACGGAGGTAATGGTCTGTAAAACTTGACTCACAGTGCCACTGAGCCACGGACATAATGTCATCCACAGGGACCCCACTAAACAGGGCAGTGGATGCCACGACACCGCGGACACTGTGAGCCTTGGCCACATCAACCTGTCTCCCGGTGGCGGATTTGTGACAAAACTGAATACATTCTACAATCCACCTGAAAATGGTGTCCTTAGACGCCCTGCCATGGGGTTCAATATATGACAACCATAACGCTGACTGGTCGGTACGCCACTCCGAAGTACGCTGTTTGTACCGGAGCAGCGCCCGTACGGGGCACCATACTTTAGAATTAGGATCATATCTAGTTAAGGATGGCAAAAAAATAGGTTGACCTGGATATTTCAAAGACTGATTCTTAGCCAAGAAATTAATCCTAGGTAGAAGCTTAAGGCCTTCCCCTGTAACCACAAAACGGTCATCCTCGGCTGATAAGGCGTGAATCTCACTCCTACGCCTTGCCGAGGCCGCAGCAATTAAAAACACAGTTTTAAGACTCAACAATTTCATAGAAATGGACATAAGTGGTTCAAAAGGCTTATCTCCTAGTACCTGAAGCACCAGAGATAAACTCCAAACTGGAATCAGTGGTGGATTCCTTGGTCTTAGATTGCCCATGCCTTTAATTAATACATTTAATGTACTTACTTCATCACTCCCCCTGTTAGCCAAGCAAGGAATAACAGCCATTAAAGCTGACTTATAACCAGCAATAGAGTTAGGCTTGAGGCTATAGGCATCATATAGGTGACAGAGGAAATCAGCTACTACTTGAATAGATGAATCCATTGGATCAATACATCTTTTTGAGCACCATTCTGCAAATCTGTTGATTTTATAATTATATGCTCTGGAGGTTGACCCCCTCCTGGCTTTGGCCATAAACATGGCTGCTTGCTCAGAAAAGCCCTCCTTAATTCTAGATTCCTTGACAACATCCACGCAGTCAATCTGAACATTGACGGATTGTTGTGAAGGGCCTTGCCCTGGAAGATAATATCGTCCATCAGAGGCAGAGGAACCGGATTGCAGACCAGAAGGTCCAGCAGATCCGTATACCACGATCGGCTTGGCCAATCCGGGGCGATCAGAAGCACTTGGCATTCCTCTTGTCTGATTTTCTGAAGAATTTTTGGAATCAGGATTGCTGGAGGGAATGCGTATGCATACATTCTCCCCCAGCTGATAGCTAACGCATCTGTTGCGAAAGCGCTTGGATCCGGAATCGGAGAGACGTACGTCGTCATCTTCGCATTCTTCTTCGTTGCGAACAAATCGATGTTGGGTTTCCCCCAATGGTCGAACAGACGATCCGCCACACATTGATTTAGTTGCCATTCCGTGGGTAAAACACTCATCCTTCGGCTCAATGAGTCTGCTAGCAGGTTTAACCTTCCCGGAATATGAACTGCTTTCAAGGTAATCTGGTGATCCAGACACCAACAAAGCAGTTTCCATGTCATCATACAGAGACTGGGCGACTTCGTTCCGCCCTGGCGGTTTATGTAAGTCACAACTGTTGAGTTGTCTGAACGAATAAGAACAATCTTGCCCTGAACTTTCTGTAAGAAATGTTCCAGGCCCAGGACTACTGCTCTTAGCTCCAGTAGATTTATATGTTCCTGTGACTGTTCCAGATTCCAAAGCCCTGATATCGTGGATTCTTCCAGGCAAGCTCCCCAGCCCTCCATCGATGCATCTGTATACACAGTCACCTGAGGGTGGGGAGGGGTTAGCAAAACCCCCGGCAAGAGATTCTCTGTATTCAACCACCATTGCAGGTGGTGAATCAGAGGCGCCAACACTGACACATTCGAGTCCAGCGAACCTGTACTCTGGGTCCATTGTGTCATGAGAAACAACTGGATCGGCCGCCTGCGTAAGGCGGCCTGAGGAATGACTGGTTCCAACGAAACCATCAACCCCAGCATTCTCAAGTAAACCCGTGCCAGGACATGACGACTGTCGCACACTGACTGAATCAACGAGATGAGTATTTGAACTCTCTCCTGAGTAGGATAAACATATCCTGTCTCTAGATCGAAGAACATCCCCAGGTAAACAAACTTCTGGGATGGAGTCAGCTCTGATTTTGGGAAATTGATCATCCAGCCCAAGTCTGTGAGAATTTTCAAAACAATCTCCAGATTGGCGGACAAACTTTCCCGGGTGTGCGCTTTCAACAGCCAGTCGTCTATGTACGTGTGGACTGCTATGCTTCTCCTGCGGAGGTATGCTGTGATCGCAAGAACCACACGGGTGAAAACCCGAGGAGCCGTGGAAATTCCGAAGGGCAACACCCTGAATTCCCACTGTCTGCCCTGGAATGCAAATCTCAGGAAGCGACAGAAACTCCCGTGGATGGGGATGTGGAAATAAGCGTCCTTCAAATCTATCGACGCCGTCCACATCCCCCTCTCCAACCCCGCCAACACCGAGCGCACCGTTTCCATCTTGAAACTGGGCGTCTCGATGAACTTGTTCAATGGCTTGAGGTTGAGAATCGGTCTCCACCCACCGGTGCGTTTTGTTACTAAGAACAGGGTTGAATAGAAGCCCGGACACCTTTGTGCCGGCTGAATAGCTCCTTTTTGTATGAGGGAATTTATCTCCTCCTCGATACACAACCTTTGCTCTGGATCTCTCGGAATGGGAGTCCAGATTGGCACCAGAGACAGTCGCGACGGCGGGCCTGTCACCCACTCTGGATGATACCCGACGGAAAGCCATCGCAAGACTAAACGGTCCTGAGATAACCGTTCCCACTCTTGCATGTGGCCGGCTAGCCGGCCTCCCACCGGCCCACCTAGGGACCGCGGTGGACACGAGGCATGCAAGAGCGGCACTGTCTCCGCCGCCATACACACCGGAGTGGTTCTTACCGCGGTAAGCGTCCTGTCAGGACCGATAACCACGCCCAGATCCTCGCGCGCCCCGCCCCGCCCCGCGCGCACCTCGGTGCGCGGGCGGCTGCCTGGCTGACGGCGGCTGAGGAACCTGCGCCCCCCTCGCTGCTGGCCGAATCGCACGCGGCCGAGGCCGACGCTGCGATGGTGGCTGGCCACTGACCTGGCCAGCACCACCTCGAGCCTGCAGGGGACGATACGCCGGGGCCGCGGCGCGAGCGTTAGCACGACGCAGCACATCAAACTGCTCGCGCAGCGCCCTCTGGTTATTCACCAGGGTGACCGTCTCCTGGAGGTGGCGACATCCCTCACCTCCAAAAAGACCAGGGCCCGTCATAGGCGTACGCAGTAGCCTATTGTACAGGTCCTGAGACGGGCACAGATTGTCCAGGGCAAACGTGCGTCTTGCCCTGACACTCCTGGTCACCGCCCGAGTCACACAGTCCAGCGCCAGGTTAACACCATCCTGGATGGTTCGCTGGACAGTGACCGGACTTGGCTGGCGCGATGCGGATGCCGTTACTACCCCCTGTAACAGCTGGGAGACGTGGGACAGAGCGGCAATCGAAGCCCTCCCACTCTCCTCCGCATCACGCAACGCGGTATTCGCCGAACGCAACGCGTTCGCGCACAAGACACCCGTGTCAGAACGGGTGCCTGGCCGCGCATCCTCACCCAAAGCCGTGCGGTCATCCACGCCGGGCTTGGGTACCACACCGTAGCGCTGGTAATCCAGGGGCACGATGCGACAACGCCTGGCCACCTCGCGAGGGGCCTTCGCGAGACGTCCACTCGACTTAATGGACGCCTCCGCCGCCTTGAACATGTCAACGACATGCTCCGCCAGCGGCAGAGAAGGCATAGCGTTAGCAGTCGGTTTCCCAGCTAACCACGGCGTGTGAACACGCTGGCTAGCCGACTGCTCCACGGGCAGATCAGGCCTAACGCTCACCAACCACTGGCAAGCGTCATACCAATCCTCCTCCGTGGCTAACTGCGAGCGCTCTACAAGACGGGGTCCTTCGTCTTCCTCCTGAGCGCAAGCAGTAGAGCTTGACGGCGGGTATGCTGATACACCTGGCAAGCCAGGGAAAACACGCGGGCCTGACAGCACCGGCATGAGAATATCACTGGTTTGACCAGGAGCAGGCACCGTGGCAGAGCGCGGGGTATATATAGGCTCACCACGGGCCCGGCCAGCACCAGCAACACCCTCGGCAAGCCGAGGTATGCGGTACCGCTGGCCATCAGCAGCGCCCTGGGCCACCACCTGAGCCGCGGACTTTACTCCAGGGTGAGTAAAACCGTGGAACAAGGCGCCTGTATTCCCCGCGAGGGGTGCACAAACGTCTTCATCCATGTCCACGTCGTCAGACGGCGACCCTAGCAGGTAATCCTCATTACCCTGGTCAGAAAGATTAGACCCCGGGTTAGCAAAGAGAGCTAACCCGGGCTGACCAGGAACGGTGCCATAGGAGGTACTGGCCACCGCGGCGTGCGGATACCCCTGGACTGATAAGCAGCCCACGGGTTCCAGCGACAACCGTCCACGGTCCCCTATCGGCGCGGCAATAAGCCTGCTGCCAGGGCCGTGGAACGCCCCCTCTAATGGGGCCACCTCTGAATCGTCGGACAACGGAAGCGGACTAAGGAAAATCGATCCAGAGGCGGGGATTACCTGCTCCGAAGCCGATGATGAGGACAGTAAAGGATTTGGTCCAGGAAGCATGCCACGAAGCAACCCTGGAACCAAATCCTTTATTGTCCTCTTCATCTCTCCCAACATCTCGGTCCGGAAGGCCTCCATATCCACCGCGGACGAGACCTTCCCCATACCCTTCCTACTTACAACCTCTCGTTTCCGCTTCTTCTTCTTCTCCTCCTCTACCACCTTGTCCGTCGCCTGTAAACAGCACAAGAATTCGGACATTAACTCGCCCCCCCAGTGCTTACATATGTCACAATTAACCAATGGACCACAAGGGCTACATTGACAGCACAGATGCGGCCAGAACTTATCCGGCAGAAAACGACCACAGGACGCGCAACCCGGTCCCTGAAACAGGGCAAAGGACAAGGAGTATGAGCAACTAGTTAAGCTTAGAAACTCAATCCAACTCAAAGAGAAGGAAAACGATCATAAAGATCAAAATACATCAGAAACCAGCATAGCGCTTGAATTGCTTGATAAACACATAGCCAGGCTGATTATGACGTCATTAATCCCGTGACAGGAAAAATTCGATCCCAACAAAACATCCAAGTGCAAGGACGAATTGTATGCTGAATGGATAAGTTGACTACACAACCATCAGATACATATAGATAACTCTTTTCTGGCAAAAATGTTAATTATCTCCCTTTGTTTGTTTACAATAATTAACATCACCACATTATCAATAACTAGATACCTGACACTTTGTATAGACAAACCATCCAACGTGACGAACCGGAGAACTCCACCATCTGCACGCCTCTTAACTCTCTCCACCTCATGGGGAAGGAATTGGATCAAGAGGGCAAAGTGAGAAGACCTTTATACTAGGCCTCCAACTCACTGGACATATTTTTCATTTGGTTAGATAACCTAACAGTGTTAGTAGGAAATGGAACCATGGTGGAGAGAAAACTAACTCTCAGCAACTGTGATTGTCTCCACCTAGCGTCATACAGACCTGTGGACATAAACAGAAAGAGAAATTAGTCCTAGGAAGCACCGAGTTGACCTAACCCAACTAACTAAGGCGCTTATCACGGTAAACGCGAGTCCCGGAAACACAATACACCGGGAAGAAAACTCGCTAATTTTACTAGAAGTCACCTGATTTAAAGGTCCTAAGTCCTTCTGTGGCGAATTGAAACCTCCCGCCATCCAAAAAAGTGACTATCACACCAAAAGATACACGAAATAACAGTTTAAGAGCAAAAAAGCTTAGACTAAAAAAAAACATGTGTGTTCTCTTTGCCAATAATCTAGCAAAGAGGAAGTGCTAGTCTGCGCATGCGCGGTGGTGGGGCTGGCATCCGCCAGACTACACTCTGACTCCCTGCCCAGTAGGGGCACCTAACTGTTTTAAATCTGAGTGTTTATTGAGTGAAAGCCAATATTTAGCAATATCAAAAGTATTAGGGAGGTAAGTATACTCTTGAAGTGAAAAGGCCGGGTCCGTATCTAGGGAGGTAAGTATCAACTCTCTCGTGAAAAAAGAAATCCTAGATTTCGTTTATTTCACATCAAGAGTATACTTACCTCCCTAATACTTTTGATATTGCCAGAATTCGAAAGTGAATCTGGCGGGAGGGAGGCGAGGTCAAAAGACCAGCTCTTCCCTATACGCTTTCACGCGTTTACGGCACTTAAAAACGTCTGAAACTGTGTGAGAACACAGTCAGGATTTGACAAACCATCGGATAACACAACCGATGCATGAGAGATGCCCGAATGTCATATGCGCTCTCCCCCCCCCCCCCCCCCCTCCTGGGAGGAAGACTAGATGACCTCAATGTCCTATACGCTCTCTACGTACTAGTGCCACGTACTACAGGACAGAGACGAAAGTACTCCATTTTCGTATACTCTCTATGAACCACAATCCACACAAACCATCACCATATTAATAATAACGGGTAACGTGACAATACATTTAACAATGAACAACACATAAACAAGACTGACCTTGTTGAACTTGGAAGCTGTCATCACGTTCCCAGTAGAGAAGCCTGATGCAGTCCCGACAAGTGGTAGTTACCATAACTTAAATGTGATGTATATAAGCAACGAGGAAACGCTCCTCATAAAACATACAGGCGATTATTGTTTCAAAATCGACAAGGCGAGAGGATTTGAGGTGTCACGGAGGTAATGGTCTGTAAAACTTGACTCACAGTGCCACTGAGCCACGGACATAATGTCATCCACAGGGACCCCACTAAACAGGGCAGTGGATGCCACGACACCGCGGACACTGTGAGCCTTGGCCACATCAACCTGTCTCCCGGTGGCGGATTTGTGACAAAACTGAATACATTCTACAATCCACCTGGAAATGGTGTCCTTAGACGCCCTGCCATGGGGTTCAATATATGACAACCATAACGCTGACTGGTCGGTACGCCACTCCGAAGTACGCTGTTTGTACCGGAGCAGCGCCCGTACGGGGCACCATACTTTAGAATTAGGATCATATCTAGTTAAGGATGGCAAAAAAATAGGTTGACCTGGATATTTCAAAGACTGATTCTTAGCCAAGAAATTAATCCTAGGTAGAAGCTTAAGGCCTTCCCCTGTAACCACAAAACGGTCATCCTCGGCTGATAAGGCGTGAATCTCACTCCTACGCCTTGCCGAGGCCGCAGCAATTAAAAACACAGTTTTAAGAGTCAACAATTTCATAGAAATGGACATAAGTGGTTCAAAAGGCTTATCTCCTAGTACCTGAAGCACCAGAGATAAACTCCAAACTGGAATCAGTGGTGGATTCCTTGGTCTTAGATTGCCCATGCCTTTAATTAATACATTTAATGTACTTACTTCATCACTCCCCCTGTTAGCCAAGCAAGGAATAACAGTCATTAAAGCTGACTTATAACCAGCAATAGAGTTAGGCTTGAGGCTATAGGCATCATATAGGTGACAGAGGAAATCAGCTACTACCTGAATAGATGAATCCATTGGATCAATACATCTTTTTGAGCACCACTCTGCAAATCTGTTGATTTTATAGTTATATGCTCTGGAGGTTGACCCCCTCCTGGCTTTGGCCATAAACATGGCCACTTGCTCAGAAAAGCCCTCCTTAATCCTAGATTCCTTGACAACATCCATGCAGTCAATCGGAACATTGACGGATTGTCATGAAGGGCCTTGCCCTGGAAGATAAGGTCGTCCATCAGAGGCAGAGGAGCCGGACTGCAGACCAGAAGGTCCAGCAGATCCGTATACCACGATCGGCTTGGCCAATCCGGGGCGATCAGAAGCACTTGGCACTCCTGCTGCCTGATTTTCTGAAGCACCTTTGGAATCAGGATTGCTGGAGGGAATGCGTATACATACATTCCCGCCCAGCTGATAGCTAACGCATCTGTTGTGAAAGCGCTTGGGTCTGGAATCGGAGAGACGTACGTCGTCATCTTCGCATTCTTCTTCGTTGCGAACAAATCGATGTTGGGCTTCCCCCAATGGTCGAACAGACGATCCGCCACACATTGATTTAGTTGCCATTCCGTGGGTAAAATACTCATCCTTCGGCTCAATGAGTCTGCTAGCAGATTTAGCCTTCCCGGAATATGAACTGCTCTCAAGGTAATCCTGTGATCCAGGCACCAACAAAGCAGTTTCCAAGTCATCATACAGAGACTGGGCGACTTCGTTCCGCCCTGGCGGTTTATGTAAGTCACTACTGTTGAGTTGTCTGAACGAATAAGAACAATCTTGCCCTGAACTTTCTGTAAGAAATGTTCCAGGCCCAGGACTACTGCTCTTAGCTCCAGTAGATTGATATGTTCCTTTGACTGATCCAGATCCCAAAGCCCTGATATTGTGGACTCTTCCAGACAAGCTCCCCACCCCTCCATCGATGCATCTGTATACACAGTCACCTGAGGGTGGGGAGGGGTTAGCAAACCCCCCAGCAAGAGATTCTCTATATTCAACCACCATTGCAGGTGGTGAATTAGAGGCGCCAACACTGACACGTTCGAGTCCAGCGAACCTGAACTCTGGGTCCACTGTGTCATGAGAAACAACTGGATCGGGCGCCTGCGTAAGGCCGCCTGCGGAATGACTGGTTCCAATGAAACCATCAAACCCAGCATTCTCAAGTAAACCCGTGCCAGGACATGACGACTGTCGCACACCGACTGTATTAAGGAGATGAGTCTCTAAACCCTCTCCTGAGTAGGATAAACATATCCCGTCTCCAGATCGAAGAACATGCCCAGGTAAACAAACTTCTGGGATGGAGTCAGCTCTGATTTTTGGAAATTGATTATCCAGCCCAAGTCCGTGAGAGTTTTCAAAACAATCTCCAGATTGGCCGATAACGTTTCCTGGGTGTGTGCTTTTAACAGCCAGTCGTCTATGTACGTGTGGACTGCTATGCTTCTCCTGCGGAGGTATGCCGTGATCGCGAGAACCACACGGGTGAAGACCCGAGGAGCCGTGGAAATTCCGAAGGGTAATACCCTGAATTCCCACTGTCTGCCCTGGAATGCAAATCTCAGGAAGCGACGGAAACTCCTCTCTATGGGAATGTGGAAATAAGCATCCTTCAAATCTATTGAAGCTGTCCACATTCCCTGCTCTAACCCCGCCAACACCGAGCGCACAGTCTCCATCTTGAAACTGGGCGTTTCTATGAACTTGTTCAATGGCTTGAGGTTGAGAATCGGCCTCCACCCTCCGGTGTTTTTTGTTACTAAGAACACGGTTGAATAGAAGCCCGGGCACCTCTGCGCCGGCTGAATAGCTCCTTTTTGTATGAGGGAATTTATTTCCTCCTCGATACACAACCTTTGATCTGGATCTCTCGGAATCGGAGTCCAGATCGGCACGAGAGACAGTCGCGATGGCGGGCCTGTCATCCAATCGGGATGATAGCCAACAGAAAGCCATCGCAAGACTAAATGGTCCTGAGTCAACCGCTTCCACTCTGGCAAGTGGTCGGCCAATCGGCCGCCCACCGGTCCACCTAGGGAGAGAGGTGGACATAAGGAGTGCGAGAGTGGCACTGTCTTCTCGGCCAGAAACACCGGAGTGGTTCCCACCGTGGTAACCGGCCCATCAGGCCCGATTACCGCGACCAGATCCCCGCGTGCCACGCCCAGCACCGCGCGCACCTCGGTGCGTGGGTGGCTGCCTGACTGGCTGCGCCTGGGGAGCCTGCGCCCCCCTCGCTGCGGGCCGAATCGCACGCGGCCTAGGCCGTCACTGCGATGGTGGCTGGCCTCTGATCTGGCCACCTCCACCTCGAGCCTGCAGGGGACGATACGCAGGGGGTGCTGCGCGAACGCTCGCACGACGGAGCACTTCAAATTGCTCGCGCAGCGCCCTCTGGTTGTTGACCAGAGTCACCGTCTCCTGGAGGTGCTTGCATCCCTCACCTCCAAAGAGACCAGGACCTGTCATAGGCGTACGCAGTAGCCTATTGTACAGGTCCTGGGACGGGCACAGATTGTCCAAGGCAAACGTGTGCCTCGCCCGGACACTCCTGGTCACCGCCCGCATCAAGCAATCCAGAGCCAGGTTGATACCATCCTGGATGGCTCTCTGGACTGTGACCGGGCTTGGTTGGCGCGATGCGGATGCCGTTACCACCCCCTGTAACAGCTGGGAGACGTGGGACAGAGCAGCAATCGACGCTCTCCCACTCTCCTCCGCATCACGCAGCGCGGCATTTGCCGAACGCAACGCGTTCAAGCACAGGACACCCGTGTCAGAACGGGAGCCTGGCCGCGCATCTTCGCCCAAAGCCGCGCGGTCATCGACGCTTGGCTTGGGCACCACACCGTACCGCTGGTAGTCCAGGGGCACGATGCGGCAATGCCTGGCCACCTCGCGAGATGGCATAGCGTTTGCAGTCGGCTTACCAGCTAACCACGGCCTGTGATCTCACTGGCTAGCCGACTGCTCCACGGGCAGGTCTGGCCGAACACTCACCAGCCACTGGCAAGCATCCGACCAATCCTCCTCCGTGGCTAGCTGCAAGCGCTCTACAAGACGGGGGCCTTCGTCTTCCTCCTGAGCGCACGCAGCAGAGCTTGACGGCGGGTATGCTGATACCGCTGGCAAACCAGGGAAAACATGCGGCCCCGAAAGACCCGGCATGCTAAGCTCACTGGCTTGACCAAGAGCAGGCGCCGTGGTAGAGCGCGGGGCAGACACCGCCCCACCACGGTCCAGACCAGCACCAGCGACACTCTCGGCAAGCCGAGGTATGCGGTAACGCTGGCCTTCAGCACCGCCCAGGGTCACCTTCTGGACCGTGAATTCTACTCCTGCGTGAGTAGAACCATGGAGCACGTCGCCTGCATTCCCCGCGAGGGGTGCACAGACGTCGTAGTCCATGGTCACGTCCCCAGACGGCGACCCTAGCAGGAAATCCTCTTCCTCTTGGCCAGAAAGGTTAGACTCCGGGTCAGCAAAGAAAGCTAATCCGGACTGGCCAGGGAAGGTGCCATAGGAGGTATTGGCACCCGCGGCGTGCGGATACCCAGGGTCTGATGAGCAGACCGCGGTTTCCTGCGACAACCGATGTCCACGGCCCCTCGGCGCAGCACCAAGCCTGCTGCCAGGGTCGTGGAACGCCCCCATAAACGGGGCCACCTCTGAATCGTTCTCAAACAACGGAATCGACCTACGGAAACTAGATTCAGAGGCGGGGATAACCTGCTCTGAAGCAGATGCTGAGGACAACAAAGGAGCCGGCCCAGGAAGCATGCTGCGAAGCAACTCTGGGACCAAATCCTTTATTGTCCTCTGCATCTCTCCCAACATTTCGGACCGGAAGGCCTCCATGTCCACCGCGGACGAGGCCTTCCTCTTACCCTTCTTCAAAACACTCTCTTTCTTCGCCTTCCTCTCCTCCTCCACGCCCTTCTCCTTTGCCTGCAATGACAAAAAGTCAGACATTAGTTCGCCCCCCCCCCCCCATTGCTTACATACGTTGCACTTAAGCAGCGGTCCACAGGGACTGCAGCTGAAGCACAAATGGGGAACAAACCGATCCTTCAGAAACCGGCCACAGGACGGACAACCCGGTCTCTGAAACAGGACACAGGACGAGGACAATGAGCAAGTTAGTCAAGGATAGCTTTTTAAAAAACTCAAAACCAACTAAAGAGAGGGAAAAGATCATAAAGATCAGTAACCATAAGAAACCAGCGTTGGACAAAACTTTAAATGTAAATAAAGAGCAAGGCTGATTATGACGTCATCAATCCCATGACAGAAATTAAATCGGTCCGCAACAAGCATCTAAGTGCAAGAACGAATTGTATTCCTAACATAACGTCCTCACTTGGATATTCAGACTACACACCATCAGATACACAATGATAACACTGGTAAATAGTCATTATTTTTTCAAATAATTCATATCACCTCATATCATTAATTAGATACCTGACACCTGGTATAGACAAACCATCCAACGTGATGCACTGGAGCACTCCACCAAGACTACGCCTCTTAACTCTCTCCACCTAAGGGGAAGGAATTGGATCAAGAGGGCAAAGTGAGAAGACCTTTATATCAAGCCTCCAACTCACTGAGCATAGATTCTTTGGTTAGATAACCTAACAGTATTAGTAGGAAATGGAACCGTGGTGGAGAGAAAACAAACCCTCCTGTGCTGAGATGTCCACTAATAATGCAAATCCATACCTGTGGACATAAACACAAAGAGAGATTAGACTTATATAGCACCGAGTTGAAAAAACCAACTCAAACCGGCGCCCATCACGGTAAGCGCGAGTCCCGGAAACACATTACAGCGGGGAAAAACTCGCTAGAATATAGTTGAAATCACCTGATAAAGAGATCCAGCTCCCTCCTCCGGAGAAGTCGCCCTTTCTGACATCTTTCTCTTTCTTTCCAGGTATATTCAGACTATTTTACACAGGTAAACGAGTGAAAACTTCTTAACAAGCACAAACGCATGTGAACTCTCTGCCAATAAATTAGCAAAGAGGAAGTAGTAGTCGGCGCATGCACGGTGGTGGGGCCGGCATCCGCCTGACTACCTCTGTCTACCTGCCCAGTAGGGGCACCTAACTGTTTTTAATCTGAGTGTTTTATTGAGTGAACGCCAATATTTAGCAATATCAAAAGTATTAGGGAGGTAAGTATATTCTTGATGTGAAAAGACCATCTCCCTGTTGGGAGCCGATTGATGTCTCAAACTCTACAGACTTCACTGACTTGACTCATACTCTCAGCTTGGTGTCTGCAAGCAGTAGTCTCATTAGTCGTAGCTCATCTTCGATGCAACTGGCCTGGCGTAGTACATCTAGGATCTTTGAGCGTTTAATTGTGTCGAAGGCTCATGACATGTCAATGCCCATTTTGTGGAAGTCCCAGTGTTTGGACATGACTACCGACACAAGCATGCGTTGAGCCCATACAATGTCTGTGCAGCTGCCTCCATGTTTGAAGGCACGTTGACATGATCTGGTGAAGTAATCGATCTTGTCTCGGATGCGGCGTAGAGTAACATTGGATAGGATTTTCCGTATGCTGTTGAGGAGCACAATGGGCCGCAGATTGGCTGGGGCCCAGGCGGCTTCTTGGGCTTGGGTAGTGGTGCCTTGGCTTACAGCGTCGATGGGAAGGTGGTGCACAAAAGCTGAATTGATTAGGTGCATTATCGGTTTTGAGATAATGTTACTTGCATATTTGAATAGTTCATTGCTCATGCCACCAGGTCCAGATGCACGTCCATTTTTCAGGGCTTTATGTGCCTTCTCAACTTCTGCTGTTTTAATTGATGTTAGTAATGGCCTGGGGTCTCCTGAGAATGGGTGCAAGGGCTCATCATCATTGTCAGTGAACTGTTCCTTGAACCATTCTCGGATCGCCTCAGCTTTTCCCTGGTCAGTCCCGATAAAGTGTCCTTCAGAGTTGTGTACAGTGAGTGGTGGTGTGTAGTCAGTAACTCTCAGGGCTCGGGATGCCCGAAACATTTTGTGACAGTCATCCGTGGCAGTGATTTCATCTGCTAGGGAGTCTGCCTATTGAATAGCAAGATCTTTTAAGCGTTTGCTAATGTGGCGCAGAATAATATTGCGCTCCCGGCATAGTTTAGTGCGGTCTTCACTTTGGCCACTTTGATAGATGCGCAGCCATAACGCTTTCTGCTCTACTGACAGTTTTACTACTACAGGGTCGTCAGTATACCTAGTTTGGTTATTTGCTGGTAGTGGATGATTCCATAGATTTCAGTATTTTGGTTAGGGCTTCATTTGGATCGGAGCTGACATCGATGTTAGCTATCTGCTCACCATGGAATTTTTTTGTATGACATTTGAGTGTCAGTGTCGCTGATGAGCTTGGGTAGGTTGTAGGTGATTCTACCCTCTTGCCTGGTATGGTGTTTATAGATTAGGTAGAGATCGTTCATCTGAAGGCGTGTAATGACTAGCTTATGATCAGAATTGAGGTCTGTGCCTCCATATGAACGAGCATTCTGGAGTAAGGGTTTTGCTTCTGTCTTGGACAGTATGAAGTCTATTTGGTTGAAGACAGCTGTTGTAGCCTTAGAACCTTTTGGGGCTTTGCGATCAGTAATGTGTCTAGTCCATGTTGTCTGGTGGCGGCATGAGTGTTTGAAAGCTGTATTTGTGACAAATAGGCCATTGGAACTAAGGAATGCCACCAGTGCATCTCCATTGCTGTTGCGTGTGCCCTCTCCATAGGATCCCATGCATAAGCCAAGTCCTGAACTTTTGTCTGCAATTCCGAGTTTACCCAGCTTGGAGTTGAAATCTCCACACACGAACAGTTGCCATCTAGCTGGGATTGTAATGGTGGAGCTCAGTTTTGCATAGAAGGAATCTAATATTGCTGGATTCTATTTGGCTTTTTCGATAGTTGGGCCGTATGCGTTGACAATTCGACACTTAGTGGTGGTGTGTTTTCGCGTAGGTATAGCCAGGTCGATGAATGCAACATGATCACTGATGTATCCAAAACTAAAGACATGATCCAAGACCCGTGGTCCGATTACGAAGCCTAAGCCCCAGTATGTGGCCTGTTTTTGCTCCATGAGCACCAGTTTATGGCCTGTCTGTAGTTGCTGCTCTGAATGTTTAGCAGCTACTTTAGTCTCTTGAATGCATGCAATATCGATGTTATAGTGTTCACAGTCTGCACCTAAAGTTTGCCTCTTTGATGTTGCACTCAGACCACGTACATTCCACGTAGCTAGGGTAAGCTCCTGGGAAGATTGCGTCGTCCGAGGATGTCGAGCACAGTTTCTTGTTTGAAGGGTAGACATAATTAGAGTTGCCGCTGTATGCAGATGTCAGCCCGCAATCCTTGATGATTTAGTTTCCCAACAAAGTTGGTACTTACGGAGTAGACCAGTGTGAAGGTGTCATCTTTCTCCCACACTGTGTGTGAGTCAATGGCCTTATATACAAATATATACAGATTTAACGTTTATGTAAAATTGATACGGCAAGCGGATTTGACGTGTCACGGAGATAATGATCTGTAAAACTACTCACAATGCCATTGTGCTACGGACATAATGTCATCCACCGGCCGTGGCCATGTCAACTTGTTTTCCCGTGGCGGCTTTGTGGCAATGCTGGATGCATTCCACAATCCACCTAGAAATAGTATCTTTAGAAGCTTTCCCATGGGGTTCATTTGTAAGATAGCCATAAAGCCCTAGGGTCAGTCCGTGATTCCTGTGTACGTTGTAAATAACATGTTAATGCATGGACAGGACACAAAGCCTGTGAATTAAGATCAAACCTAGTCAAAGCGGGTAAAACTATAGACTGACCAGGATATTTTAAAGACTGGTTTTTCACCATAAAGTTAACTTTAGGTAGAAGCCTAAGGCCTTCCCCTGTAACCACAAAATGGTCTGGCTCTGCTGACAAATCATGTATTTTACTTCTTCGTCTGGCAGAAGCTGCAGCAATCAGAGAAACTGTTTTAAGCATCAACATTTTCATGGAAATGGAGCTTAGTGGTTCAACGGGTTTATCTGCTAATACTTGAAGTACTAACGATAAACTCCAAGACGGAATCACTGGAGGATTCCTTGGTCTTAGTTTATCCATGCCTTTGATTAAAGTATTTAGATTACATACTTCATCACTTCCCCTATTAGCCAAGCAAGGGATAACTGACATTAAAGCTGACTTGTAGCCAGCAATAGAGTTAGGCTTGAGGCTAAAGGCATTAAAAAGGTGACAGAGGAAATCGGCTACTACCTGAATAGATGCATCCATTGGATTAATACATCTTTTTGAGCACCATTCAGCAAATCTGTTGATTTTATAATTATATGCTCTGGAGGTTGACCCCCTTCTGGCTCTTGCCATAGACATGGCTGCTTGCTCAGAAAAGCCCTCCTTTACTCCTAATTCTTGACAACATCCACGCAGTCAATTGGAACATTGACGGGTTGTTGTGCAAGGCCTTGCCCTGGAAGATTATGTCGTCCATCAGAGGCAGAGGAACAGGATTGGAGACCAGAAGGTTCAGCAGATCTGATACCATGATCGGCGTGGCCAATTTGGGGTGATCAGAAGCACTTGGCATTCCTGCTGCCTGATTTTCTGGACAACTTTTGGAATCAGGATTGCTGGCGGGAATGCGTATGCATACATTCCCTCCCAGCTGATAGCTAATGCATCTATTGCGATAGCGCTCGGATCTGGAATCGGAGATGTACGTCGTCATCTTCGCATTCTTGTTCATTGCGAATAAATCTTGCCCCAGGGGTTGAATAGACGGTCCGACACACATTGATTTAGTTGCCATTCCATGGGAAGAATGCTCATCCTTCGGCTCAATGAGTCTGCTAATAGATTTAGCTTTCCCGGAATATGAACTGCTTTCAGGGAAATCCAATGATCTAGGCACCAGCAAAGCAGTTTCCATGTCATCATACAGAGACTGAGCGACTTCGGTCCACCCTGGTGGTTTATGTAAGTCACTACTGTTGCATTGTGTGATCAAACCAGAACACTTGCCACTGACCGTCTCTAGGAAATGTTCCATGGCTAAGACTACTGCTCGCATTTCCAGCAGATTGATATGTTCCTTTGACTGATCCAGATTCCAAAGCCCTGATACTTTGTTTTCTTCCAGGCAAGCTCCCCATCCCTCCATTGATGCACCTGGGTACATCGATAACTGAGGGTGGGGAGGTGACAACGTCACCCACGCCCGGAGATTCTTTTTTTTCATCCACCATTGAAGGTGGTGAATAAGAGGTTCCAACACTGACACCTTTGAGTCCAGGAAACCTGTACTCTGGGTCCACTGTGTCATGAGAAATAACTGGATCGGCCGCCGGCATCAGGCTGCCTGTGGAATCACTGGCTCCAAAGAAACCATTAACCCCAACATTCTCAAGTAGACCCGTGCCAGGACTTGACGACTGTTGCACACTGACTGTATGACTGAGATGAGTATTTCTACTCTCTGTTGAGATGGGTAAACCTACCTCTAGATCGAAGAACATGCCCAGGTAAACAAACTTCTGGGATGGTGTCAGCTCTGATTTTTGAAAGTTGATTATCCAGCCTCGCTGATATACTTTCTTGATTGTGTGCTTTTAACAGCCAGGCGTCTATGTACGTGTGGATTACTATGTGTCTCCTGCAGAGGTATGAGGTCATAGCTTGGACCACTCGAGCGAAGACCCTAGGAGCCGTCGATATACCAAATGGGAGAACCCTGAATTCCCATTGGCGGCCCTGAAATGCATATCTCAGGAACCGACGAAAGCTCTTCGCAATGGGAATGTGAAAATAGGCATCTTTTAGATCTATTCATGCTGTCCACATTCCCTTCCTCAATTCGACTAACACTGTTCTTACAGTTTCCATTTTGAAAGTTGGTGTGAGGATAAACCTGTTGAGAGGTTTGAGGTTGGGAATTGGTCTCCACCCCCCCAGTGCTTTTTGTCAATAGGAACATGGTTGAATAATAACCAGGACATTTTTGTGCGTGTTGAATTGCGTGTTTTAGTACGATGGATAGAATTTCTACCTCTATACACAACCGTTGATCTGGATCTCTTGGGTTTTGAGTCCAGATCGGAACCAGAGCCAGTCTGGATGGTAACCGACTGAAAGCCATCGTAAGACTGAGCAGTCATGAGTAACCCGCTTCCACTCTTGCATGTGGAAGGCCAGATGGCCTCGCACGTGCACCTAAGGATTGAGGAGGACCCGAGAAGTGCAAGAGAAGCCCTGTCTCTGGTGGCTGTCCTAGCAGCACTGGTGTGGTCTCTATGAGTGCCGACCCCAGCACTGGTTCGGCTCTCACGACCAGAAACCCGCGCCACGCGCACCTCGGTACGCGGGCTGCCTGGCAGGTTGCACTGGAGGAGCCTGTGCTCCCCCCTAGCTGGCTTACGCTGGCGTTGCCGTGGCTGATGCTGCATAGGTGGTTGGCCTCTGACAAGGCCAGCACCACCTCTAGCCTGCTGAGGGTGGAAAGCAGGGCGTGCTGCTCAAACACACTCCCTGCGGAGCACCTCAAACTGCTCTCGCAGCGCCCTCTGGTTGTTCACCAGGTTTACGGTTTGTTGGATGTGCAGGCATCCTTCACCTCCAAACCACCCTGGACCTGCCGTCAGCGTCTGAAGAAGCCGAGTGTACAGGTCCCTCGAGGGTCACAAATTGTCAAGAGCAAATGTGCGCCTCGCCCGTAAACTCCTGTTATGGATCTCGTCATGCAGTCCAGAGCCAGGTTAATGCCGTCCTGGCTGGCTCTCGGGACTGAAAGAGGAGAAGCTTGGCGGGCCATGGATGCTGCTACTACCCCCTGTAGCAGCTGGGAAACGTGCGAGAGAGCCGAGATGGCTCCTCTCATACTTTTCTCCGTGTCCTGCAGTGCGGAATTTGTGTTGTGCAGGGCGCTAGTGCACAAGGGTCCAATGTCAGACAGGGACCCAGGCCGCGTGTCTTCGCAAGGGCTTTGGTATGCCGCCGTACTTCTGATACAGATCAGAACTTCGCAAGGCGTCCTTTCGGCTGAATGGTCATCTCTACCACAGCGAACATATCAAAGATATGCTTTGCATACAGCAGAGATGGCATGGTGATCGTCACCGGTTTTCCGTCCAACCACCGGCGCTGGTCCTGCTGGGAGGCCGGTGGATCCACCTGGAGTTCCAGCTTGATGCTCACCAGCCATTGGCAAGCATCCAGGCAGTCCTCCTCGGTGGCCACCTGTGAATGTTCGACGGGCCTAGGGCCTTCATCGTCCTCAACCACATTCACTGGTGGGGTAATGGCCAGAGCTGAAGATACTCCTGGATAGCCAGGGAAGCCATACAGACCCGCAAGAGCCAGCATGGCTTGCGCCGTGGCTATTCCAGGAGCTGGATCCACGGCGCCATGGGGGGGGGGGGCTAAATGTATGATGTCATAGTCTGGGCCTTCCTCACAGTAACTCTTGGCAAGCCGAGGGATACGGTATGGATGGCCATTGGCTCCTAGCCATTGAGCTGTGAAACTCCGGGAGAAGTAGTTCCATGGAAAAGATCACCCATGGGCCCCCGCAGGGGCCCCATGGGTATCCATTTCCATGGCCATCGGCTCATCGTTAGGCCATAACAGTGTCCTCTTCTTCCTGCCCAGAAAGATTAGACGCCAAGCTTGAAAAAGGATCAAACTCGGCCTGGGCAGGATGGGTATCACATGAGGCACTGATACCCTTAGCCTTAGGGTGCTCTAGAGCATTCGATAAGCGGATGCCCAAGGCCATGGCTTTCACTCCCGGGTCCACGGGCGAGGCAAGCTTCAGCGCCTGACCACCAGGAGCCGTCTCTGGGTCTATAACGAAAACTGGCTTACTAAGAGAACCAGACCCAGAGACGGGAACACTCTGTCCCGGAGCAAATGAGGAAGACAATGACGAACTTGAACCGGGAAGCCAGCTGCGTAGCAACTCCGGGACAAGATCCGTGATTGTCTTCTTCATTTTTCCCATCATCTCAACACGGAAGGCCTCCATGTCTGGCATGGATGCCTTCCTTTTCTTACCACATTCTTTTTCCAGACGCCTCTTCTCATCTGCCGCCCTGTCCTTCACCTGCTGATTTAAAAAATCAGTTATAACCTCCACCGACCATGACTCACACACATGGCAATTTAGAAGGGGGGGGGGGGGGGGCGCATACTGCACCTAGTGCAGTCATGAGGGAAAAAGCAGGCCTTCACGAAACGGTGGCAGGCAGGGCATTTGTTCTCAATTACCCTCTGAAATGACACAAACGGTAACAATTAGTTGTTAGTTATGACGAACCAAAAAACCAATTGCAGAAGGCTAATAAGTTCCCATAAGGAAAACTTTGACCATCATATGAAAGATAAGCCAGGGCCATTGAAAAACTATGGGCCTGATTTAATGTAAACAAATCCTAAAAACTGCTTATTCATCTTAAAGAAGACAAGGGAGACATTAGAATTTTAACTTGAATACTTGAGAGGCGAATGCTAGACTCCACAGCTCAATACAAAGATTCATTAGTAGTTGAACTTTATAAACACAATGAACCTAGCAAACCATCAAGAGAGATAAATAACTCAACACTCAGACATAAAATTTCCAAATATTTTTAGAAATAAAATGACTGAAAATTTTTCTCTCCATACTAAACCTCAGAAGACAACTCCTGAAGAACGAGTGAAGTCTGCTGAACAACAACAGGAATACTCGATCCCGAATCCAAAACCCTGTGGTGGGGGAGAATGCGGAAAAATTACTTCTTATGGTAATAATTCCCTCTGCAAACTCATAATAAATTATTTGGCCCCAGAAATCAAGTATAAATATTGTTCAAATAAAGGATACACTTCAGAAATCAGCTCATGTGTCTGAAAATACAAAGCACAACATGCATTAGATAATATATAAGCCTCCCCCAAAAAGAGCTAGCCTAATAAAGACGTATCCACGAGTTAGCGCGAATCCTGGAAACACCATCCGAGTCAACACGCAAATTTTTTATCAATAAATTTACTAAAGTACACCTGATGGCTTGCACCAGGAGCATCCTCCGGCGACTTGGCAGTGTCAGACATACTAATATTAGTCAAAATTAAGTTGCAAAACAGCTTAAAGCTTAAAAAAGATTGAAAGCAAAAGCAAGGCTAGAAAGCCTGTTGCAATGGCAGGTCAATATTTTAGAGAATGAGACAGCCATGCGCATGCGCGAGTTTGGCCCGCACATCTGCTGGTCTGTCAGTTGAGTAACCTGCCCAGTGGGGGCGGTTTCTTTTGAAGTCTGAGCATTAGTGAAGCTATGTCGATATTTAGGAAATATCATAGAGTATCAGAGTGGTAAGTATACTCTTGATGTGAAAATCAATTTTCAAGATGGCCACCGGTGGCTGGCAGCCATATTGAATTTAGGATCATCATCGATTTCGATAAATTTATTCTTCAGACCTAGTCCAGTCATCCTATGAAGTTTCACAGCCATTTGATACACAGTAACCGAGTTACCATCCGGAAACCAATTTTCAAGATGGCTGCCGGTGGCTGGTGGCCATCTTGGATTTCGGATCATCCTCAATTTTGATAGGTTTCTTCACCAGACCTAGTCCAACCACCCTATGAAGTTTCAAAGCCTGAGTACTGAGTAATTATCCAGAAACCACTCTGCCATCCGTCCACCTGCCCGCTCACAGGCGCGAATGGCACTATCACATAATACCCTGCCAATTTTTTGACGGGGTCTAAAAAGTAATGAGACGACAAAGAAGCTACCAACATACCCACAACTTATCTTTTATAGTGCACACACACTGTCAGCGAGGGAATTCTAAACGAATCTGCCTAGTCCTCTGTCCTCTGTAAAAGGGTGACTAATTCTGCTGTCAAATTAGTTTTTACTATTGTACTATGTGTGGAACTTCTAATCTGCATCTTCTTGACTATTGAGTGAGTACATAAAATAAGAATCGATGTATAAATGCTAGTAATGACCCACTAGAATCATTTTATGCATAATTCTGGATATAATATTTTTTCAGATCCATCAATTATTGTATCATTAACCCGTATGTACTCTGATGTCAAAATTGTAGTCTTAAATTAAATTAAAAGATCAACTGGTGTTCATTTAGACAGCAACATCGTTCATCAAAAAAGTTGAAAAATGTACACCAGTTATTGACACAGTAAAAGGTAGAATATTGACATCAGAATGGTAAGGGTTAACCCTTTAACCTTTGAATTTATTCAATAAAATTTAAATTTTCTCACCGAAAATGTCCATTTGCAGACCAAGACTATTTTCGAAAATTTACCACTGGAATGACTGGCTAGGTTATTTCAGTGTACATTTTCAAAAATAGTCTTCTTTTGGTCCGCAAGTGGGCATTTCTCAAGAGCACTGCAGAAGCAGTTTTTGGCTGAGTGTTAAACAGGAATCGTCTTTTGTTTTCACCCATACCACATGTGCTGTAACATACAGTAGCTCACCTGTGACGCAGTCAACCACTTCATTATTAGCATTGTAAAACTCTGCTTTACACTCGCCACATGGATTGACGCGGCATACGGCTTGCGGGTTGGAAGGACAGTACACTGACAAACAAATCTCTGGGTTACACCGGTACACATCCTCACCCTCGTTACACACTGCAAGAAAAGGGTTCCAAAGTACTAAATTATCTTGTAAATGTTTAGATTGGTCTATCTACTGGCTATCTTTAAACAAATTAGCCGATTTCGGTCTACTTAAAGCCCAAGCCATATTAGTCCTGAAAAATACAAAATTGGACATGTGCTCAGTTGTGCTCTCAGTTGCTATAGCAAGGTCATATCAACACATAAGATTGGGATAATTGTGGATGTGTGTGTTTTACTTTCATAGGTAATCACAATTTTGACATATATATATATATATATATATATATATATATAATGCTATAAAAAGTAATCTTAAGTGGCCCGAGTCAAATCATGTCATACACCCTTTAACACAAAAATTTGTTCAAGAAAATTTCAATTTTCTCATAGAAAATATCCATTTGCAGACCAAGAGAAGACTCTTATTGAAAATTCACCGCTTTGGTAAATCTTCAAAAACCAGTCTTCTCTAGGTCCTGCAGAATCCATTTTTGGCTGATATGAAGGTTAAAGGGTTAAGAAATTTATCTGGAAACAAGATTACCAGGGTAGATGTGACTATCCAGGCTACGATTCAGCTTGTTTACTTTTTTACTATGTATTTACTAGTTTTACAGGTACTATTGTATAATTCTACTTTTTACTATGTATTTACTAGTTTTACTATGTATTTACTAGTTTTACTGCTGTATTTAGAGAACTAGAACTTCAGCCCATTTTACTGCCTTTTCAATATTTGTGTCTAAGCTGGTGAAATGTGTGAATTTACAGGGTTCCACAATGCATAAGACTGAATTCATAGTTCACATGGTAAACAAAACACCATTAGGTGGACCACTATAAAACTAGCCATTAAGTGGGCTGTGGTAAAAATAAGCAATAGTAAGTTAATCATCAATCCTACAATGGATTATAGACCATGATAATACAATTTAACAGTAATGTTAGCAAATGTGGCTCCATGCGTGCTGAAATTTGCATTTCATCACCCTGATAAGCGCACACAATGGGAGTTGGATGTGAACTGATTGGCTATTGCATAATATAGATACTATTTTATTCTCAATTTGAGTGAAATAATGCCAGTAGGGCCTTTTTTATTCACAACTTGAGTGAAATAAAGCCAGTAGGTCCTATTTTAGTCAGATTTTAAGTGAGATAACGGCAGTAGGGTCTATATTAGTCACATTTTGCGTGAAATAAAGCCAGTAGGGCCTATTTTAGTCACAACTTAAGTGAAATAAAGCCAGTAGGGCCTATTTTAGTCAGGGTAAATTGTTATTTATGGTTAATAGAGGAATCCAGTTTCAGCTATGCCTCGCCCATCTCTAGCTTAAGCTCCACCCACGCTTTGCCCATGTTGGGATCAATCGATCCCTGCATTCTCTGAATCTCAGTTTCCAGAAAACTGTACAGGTAAGCTGTTGAATAGTTTGAAACTAATTTCACTGGGTGCTGATAGGCAGCAACAGCACGCAATCAAATTACTTTCAAAATATTCAACAGCATGTTTATTAAATGATAAAGACATACAATTTGTACAACTTGATGGACAACTACCTATGATGGACTAAATCATGTCATTCATGACGTACTTGATTTAGATTATGATGTCAGCCTACATGTGACATGGTTGATTATGACGTTATATGATTTACTGAGACTGGATTACCTGGATTGCATAATATGGTCATATTAACTACGTTAATCTCAACTTGAGCACAATATAGCCAATAGGGATTATTGTAGTCACTAGGCACCAACAGGCAACACATCTAAACCTAGTCCTAGCAACATCTTAAGTTTCGATTATTTCAGTTTTTATTTTCCTTTTCAAAACCCTTCGGGGTTGGGGTGGTGGGGGAGGAGCTACGCATCCCTTCGGGGAAGCACCTCTAATAGCGAGTCATTGCTCAAATACACCCAGGTGTAAGCGGCCAGTAAACCATGTAGTCATGATAAATTATGATATTTCATCACTTGTAGTGCTTTAGTGACCTCTTTATGTGCTTATTAATGTGCCTGTGTCAAACACTTAATTCACCTTTCCAGAGTATCCATCGATCATCTGACCTTGTATGACATTATAATCAGCTCAGCGCGTGTATGATGACGTCATAGTCATTACATCACAAAGGGTTCCATATAGACCGTCACCAAATCTCAAATGGTCCAACACGTTGTATGAATTGCATGTCCTTGTAATTCTTGCTATTTAATAAACATGCTATTGAATATTTTGAAACTAATTTGACTGGGTGCTGTTGCTGCCTTAGGCAGTAGCAGCACCCAGTCAAATTAGTTTCAAAATATTCAACAGCTTACCTGTGTTTTTTTTGGAAATTGATAGTCAAGGTGTTCAGAGATCGATCGATCCCAACATGAGTGAGGTGTGGGTGGAGCTTAGCTAGAAACAGGCGGGGCATAGCTAAAACCGGAAAGGTCCATTGGGTATACACATTACAGAGATCCACTTCTAGCTCAGCCCTGCCCATTTCTAGCTAAGCCATGCCCTTTTCTAGCAAAGCCATGCCCATTTCCAGCTAAGCTTCATCCATTTTGCAAGCGAATATGAATAGATTTATACACCTTGAATGATGAATTCCCTGAAACTCAATTTTACTATAAGTTGTTGAATATCTTGAAACTAATTTGACTGGGAGCTGTTGCAGCCCATCATCAGTTCTCAGTCAAATTAATTTCAAAATATTCTACAGAATATTTATTAAATTGCAATTTCACCAGAGACTAAACGAAATCATGGATTTCTTTTTTCACGAGAGAGTTGATACTTACCTCCCTAATACTCTTTGATATTGCTAAATATCGGCTTTCACTCAATAAACACTCAGAATAAAAACAGTTAGGTGCCCTTACTGGGCAGCGAGTCAGAGTGCAGTCCGGCGGATGCTAGCCCCACCACCGCGCATGCACAGACTAGCACTTCCTCTGACTAATTTATTGGCTGACACACATGCAACTATTAAGAGCCTGAAGACCGAGCCTCTGTGGGGTGGAGAGGCCGGGTCCGTATTAGGGAGGTATGTATCAACTCTCGTGAAAAAAGAAATCTGTGATTTCGTTTACTTCACTTCAAGAGTATACATACCTCCCTAATACTCTTTGATATTGCCAGAATTCGACAAGAAATTCGGTGGGAGCGAGGCGAGGTCAAAAGACCAGCTCTTCCCTATACGCTTTTCTGCGTTTAAGGCACTTAAACTTATGAAACTGTGTGAAAACAGTCAGGATTTGAAAAAACATCGGCTAACACAAACCGATGGATGAGAGATGACTGAATGTCATATGCGCGCGCCACCCCCCCCCCCCCCCCCCTTTCCGGGAAGAAGACTCGAATGACCTCAATGTCCCATACGCTCTCTACGTCAACTTGTTTACCTGTGGCAGATTTATGGCAAAACTGAATACACTCTACAATCCCCCTGGAAATGGTGTCCTTTGACGCCCTGCCATGGGGCTCAATATATGACAACCATAACGCTGTTGGGTCCGTCCGCCATTCCTGAGTACGTTGTTTGTACCAGTTTAATGCTCGGACTGGACACCATGCTTTTGAATCAGGATCATATTTAGTCAAAGCTGGTAAAAATATAGGTTGACATGGATTAAACGAAATCTAGGATTTCTTTTTTCACGAGAGAGTTGATACTTACCTCCCTAATACTTTTGATATTGCTAAATATTGGCTTTCACTCAATAAACACTCAGATTTAAAACAGTTAGGTGCCCCTACTGGGCAGGGAGTCAGAGCGTAGTCCGGCGGATGCCAGCCCCACCTCCGCGCATGCGCAGACTAGCACTTCCTCTGACTAGATTATTGGCTGACACACATGCAACTCTTAAGAGCCTGAAGACCGAGCCTCTGTGGGGTGGAGAGGCCGGGTCCGTATCTAGGGAGGTAAGTATCAACTCTCTCGTGAAAAAAGAAATCCTAGATTTCGTTTATTTCACTTCAAGAGTATACTTACCTCCCTAATACTTTTGATATTGCCAGAATTCGAAAGTGAATCTGGCGGGAGGGAGGCGAGGTCAAAAGACCAGCTCATCCCTATACGCTTTTCTGCGTTTAAGGCACTTAAACTTCTGAAACTGTAAGAAAAAACAGTCAGGATTTGACTAACCATCGGATAACACCACCGATGTATGAGAGATGACCGAATGTCATATGCGCACCCCCCCCCTCCTTCCTGGGAGGAAGAGTCGACTGACCTCAATGTCCTATACGCTCTCTACGTACAAGTGCCATGTACTACAGGACAGAGACGAAAAAGCTCCATTTTCGTAACTCTCAACAATGAACCACACAAATACACAAACCATCACCATATTAATAACGGGTAATCGTGACAATACAATCAACAACGGACAACACATGAACAAGACTGACCTTGTTGAAAATGGCTGCTGACATCATCTTCCCATCGGTAAAGACTGATGCAGGCCCAAAAAAGTGGGTGTTTCCATAAATTAATTGTGATATATATAAGTAATGAGGAAATCACCTCAAAAAATATAAACCGATTTATTTTTTCAAAACCGACAAGGCGAGAGGATTAGAGGTGTCACGGAGATAATGGTCTGTAAAACTTGACTCACAGTGCCACTGAGCCACCGACATAATATCATCCACAGGGACCCCATTAAATAGGGCCGTGGATGTCACTACGCCGCGGACACTGTGAGCCTTGGCCACGTCAACCTGCTTCCCGGTGGCGGATTTATGGCAAAACTGAATGCATTCCACAATCCACCTGGAAATGGTGTCCTTAGAAGCCCTCCCATGGGGTTCAATATATGACAACCATAACGCTGACTGGTCGGTGCGCCATGCCGCCGTACGTTGTTTGTACCGGCGCAGCGCCCGGACGGGACACCATGCTTTAGAATTAGGATCATATCTAGTTAAAGCAGGCAAAATAATAGGTTGACCTGGATATTTCAACGACTGATTTTTAGCCAAGAAATTAATCATAGGTAGCAGCTTAAGGCCTTCCCCTGAAACCACAAAACGGTCATCCTCGGCTGATAAGGCATGAATCTCACTCCTACGCCTAGCCGAGGCCGCAGCAATTAAAAACACAGTCTTCAGTGTTAATAGTTTCATAGAAATGGAACTAAGTGGTTCAAAAGGCTTATCACCTAGTACTTGAAGCACTAGCGATAAACTCCAAGACGGAATCACAGGTGGATTCCTTGGTCTTAGATTGCCCATGCCTTTAATTAATACATTTAATGTATTTACTTCATCACTTCCCCTCTTAGCCAAGCAAGGAATAACAGACATTAATGCTGATTTATAACCAGCAATAGAGTTAGGCTCGAGGCTATAGGCATCATAGAGGTGACAGAGGAAATCAGCTACTACTTGAATAGATGAATCCATTGGATCAATACATCTTTTTGAGCACCATTCTGCAAATCTGTTGATTTTATAATTATATGCTCTGGAGGTTGACCCCCTCCTGGCTTTGGCCATAAACATGGCTGCTTGCTCAGAAAAGCCCTCCTTAATTCTAGATTCCTTGACAACATCCACGCAGTCAATCTGAACATTGACGGATTGTTGTGAAGGGCCTTGCCCTGGAAGATAATATCGTCCATCAGAGGCAGAGGAACCGGATTGCAGACCAGAAGGTCCAGCAGATCCGTATACCATGATCGGCTTGGCCAATCCGGGGCGATCAGAAGCACTTGGCATTCCTCTTGTCTGATTTTCTGAAGAATTTTTGGAATCAGGATTGCTGGAGGGAATGCGTATGCATACATTCTCCCCCAGCTGATAGCTAACGCATCTGTTGCGAAAGCGCTTGGATCCGGAATCGGAGAGACGTACGTCGTCATCTTCGCATTCTTCTTCGTTGCGAACAAATCGATGTTGGGTTTCCCCCAATGGTCGAACAGACGATCCGCCACACATTGATTTAGTTGCCATTCCGTGGGTAAAACACTCATCCTTCGGCTCAATGAGTCTGCTAGCAGGTTTAACCTTCCCGGAATATGAACTGCTTTCAAGGTAATCTGGTGATCCAGACACCAACAAAGCAGTTTCCATGTCATCATACAGAGACTGGGCGACTTCGTTCCGCCCTGGCGGTTTATGTAAGTCACAACTGTTGAGTTGTCTGAACGAATAAGAACAATCTTGCCCTGAACTTTCTGTAAGAAATGTTCCAGGCCCAGGACTACTGCTCTTAGCTCCAGTAGATTTATATGTTCCTGTGACTGTTCCAGATTCCAAAGCCCTGATATCGTGGATTCTTCCAGGCAAGCTCCCCAGCCCTCCATCGATGCATCTGTATACACAGTCACCTGAGGGTGGGGAGGGGTTAGCAAAACCCCCGGTAAGAGATTCTCTGTATTCAACCACCATTGCAGGTGGTGAATCAGAGGCGCCAACACTGACACATTCGAGTCCAGCGAACCTGTACTCTGGGTCCATTGTGTCATGAGAAACAACTGGATCGGCCGCCTGCGTAAGGCGGCCTGAGGAATGACTGGTTCCAACGAAACCATCAACCCCAGCATTCTCAAGTAAACCCGTGCCAGGACATGACGACTGTCGCACACTGACTGAATCAACGAGATGAGTATTTGAACCCTCTCCTGAGTAGGATAAACATATCCTGTCTCCAGATCGAAGAACATCCCCAGGTAAACAAACTTCTGGGATGGAGTCAGCTCTGATTTTGGGAAATTGATCATCCAGCCCAAGTCTGTGAGAATTTTCACAACAATCTCCAGATTGGCGGACAAACTTTCCCGGGTGTGCGCTTTCAACAGCCAGTCGTCTATGTACGTGTGGACTGCTATGCTTCTCCTGCGGAGGTATGCTGTGATCGCAAGAACCACACGGGTGAAAACCCGAGGAGCCGTGGAAATTCCGAAGGGCAACACCCTGAATTCCCACTGTCTGCCCTGGAATGCAAATCTCAGGAAGCGACAGAAACTCCTGTGGATGGGGATGTGGAAATAAGCGTCCTTCAAATCTATCGACGCCGTCCACATCCCCCTCTCCAACCCCGCCAATACCGAGCGCACCGTTTCCATCTTGAAACTGGGCGTCTCGATGAACTTGTTCAATGGCTTGAGGTTGAGAATCGGTCTCCACCCACCGGTGCGTTTTGTTACCAAGAACAGGGTTGAATAGAAGCCCGGACACCTTTGTGCCGGCTGAATAGCTCCTTTTTGTACGAGGGAATTTATCTCCTCCTCGATACACAACCTTTGATCTGGATCTCTCGGAATGGGAGTCCAGATTGGCACCAGAGACAGTCGCGACGGCGGGCCTGTCATCCACTCTGGATGATACCCCACGGAAAGCCATCGCAAGACTAAACGGTCCTGAGTTAACCGTTCCCACTCTTGCATGTGGTCGGCTAGCCGGCCTCCCACCGGTCCACCTAGGGACCGCGGTGGACACAAGGCATGCAAGAGCGGCACTGTCTCCGTCGCCATACACACCGGCGTGGTCCTTACCGCGGTAAGCGCCCTGTCAGGAACGATAACCACGCCCAGATCCTCGCGCGACCCGCCCCGCCCCGCGCGCACCTCAGTGCACGGGCGGCTGCCTGGCTGACGGCGGCTGAGGAGCCTGCGCCCCCCTCACTGCTGGCCGAATCGCACGCGGCCGAGGCCGGCGCTGCGACGGCGGCTGGCCTCTGACTTGGCCAGCACCACCTCGAGCCTGCAGGGGACGATACGCAGGGGCCGCGGCGCGAACGTTAGTACGACGCAGCACCTCAAACTGTTCGCGCAGCGCCCTCTGGTTATTCACCAGGGTGACCGTCTCCTGGAGGTGGCGACATCCCTCACCTCCAAAAAGACCAGGACCCGTCATAGGCGTACGGAGTAGCCTATTATACAGGTCCTGAGACGGGCACAGATTGTCCAGGGCAAATGTGCGTCTTGCCCGGACACTCCTGGTCACCGCCCGCGTCATACAGTCCAGCGCCAGGTTAATACCATCCTGGATGGTTCGCTGGACCGCGAGCGGGCCTGGCTGGCGCGATGCGGATGCCGTTACTACCCCCTGTAACAGCAGGGAGACGTGGGACAGAGCGGCAATCGAAGCCCTCCCACTCTCCTCCGCCTCACGCAACGCGGTATTCGCCGAACGCAACGCGTTCGCGCACAAGACCCCCGCGTCAGAACGGGAGCCTGGCCGCGTATCCTCACCCAAAGCCGCGCGGTCATCCACGCCGGGCTTGGGTACCACACCGTACCGCTGGTAGTCCAGGGGCACGATGCGACAACGCCTGGCCACCTCGCGAGGGGCCTTCGCGAGACGTCCACTCGTGTTAATGGACGACTCCGCCGCCTTGAACATGTCAACGACATGCTCCGCCAGCGGCAGAGAAGGCATAGCGTTAGCAGTTGGTTTCCCAGCTAACCACGGCGTGTGAACACGGTGGCTAGCCGACTGCTCCACGGGCAGATCAGGCCTAACGCTCACCAACCACTGGCAAGCGTCATACCAATCCTCCTCCGTGGCTAACTGCGAGCGCTCTACAAGACGGGGTCCTTCGTCTTCCTCCTGAGCGCAAGCAGTAGAGCTTGACGGCGGGTACGCTGATACACCTGGCAAGCCAGGGAAAACATGCGGGCCTGACAGCACCGGCATGAGAATATCACTGGTTTGACCAGGAGCAGGCACCGCGGTAGAGCGCGGGGTATATATAGCCCTACCGCGGGCCCGGCCAGCACCAGCTACACTCTCGGCAAGCCGAGGTATGCGGTACCGCTGGCCATCAGCAGCGCCCTGGGCCACCACCTGAACCGCGGACCTTACTCCAGGGTGAGTAATACCGTGGAAAAAAGCGCCTGTATACCCCGCGAGGGGTGCACAAACGTCTTCATCCATGTCCACGTCGTCAGACGGCGACCCTAGCAGGTAATCCTCATCACCCTGGTCAGAAAGATTAGACCCCGGGTCAGCAAAGAGAGCTAACCCGGGCTGACCAGGAACGGTGCCATAGGAGGTACTGGCCACCGCGGCGTGCGGATACCCCTGGACTGATAAGCAGCCAGCGGGTTCCAGCGACAACCGTCCACGGTCCCCTATCGGCGCGGCAATAAGCCTGCTGCCAGGGCCGTGGAACGCCCCCTCTAATGGGGCCACCTCTGAATCGTCGGACAACGGAAGCGGACTAAGGAAAATCGATCCAGAGGCGGGGATTACCTGCTCCGAAGCCGATGATGAGGACAATAAAGGATCTGGTCCAGGAAGCATGCCACGAAGCAACCCTGGAACCAAATCTTTTATTGTCCTCTTCATCTCTCCCAACATCTCGGTCCGGAAGGTCTCCATATCCACCGCGGACGAGACCTTCCCCTTACCCTTCCTACTTACAACCTCTCGTTTCCGCTTCTTCTTCTTCTCCTCCACTACCACCTTGTCCGTCGCCTGTAAGCAGCACAAGAATTCGGACATTAACTCGCCCCCCCAGTGCTTACATATGTCACAATTAATCAATGGACCACAAGGGCTACATCGATAACACAGATGCGGCCAGAACTTTACATGCATAAAACGTCCACAGGACGCGCAACCCGGTCCCTGAAACAGGGCAAAGGACAAGGAGTATGAGCAACTAGTTAAGCTTAGAAACTCAATCCAACTCAAGGAGAAGGAAAACGATCATAAAGATCAATATACATCAAAAACCAGCATAGCGCTTGAATTGCTAATAAATACATAGCCAGCCGATTATGACGTCATTAATCCCGTGACAGGAAAAATTCGATCCCAACAAAACATCCAAGTGCAAAGACGAATTGTATGCTGAATGGATAAGTTGACTACACAACCATCAGATACATATAGATAACTCTTTTCTGGCAAAAATGTTAATTATCTCCCTTTGATTGTTTACAATAATTAACATCACCACATTATCAATAACTAGATACCTGACACTTTGTATAGACAAACCATCCAACGTGACGAACCGGAAACTCCACCATCTGCACGCCTCTTAACTCTCTCCACCTCATGGGGAAGGAATTGGATCAAGAGGGCAAAGTGAGAAGACCTTTATACCAGGCCTCCAACTCACTGGACATAATTTTTCATTTGGTTAGATAACCTAACAGTGTTAGTAGGAAATGGAACCATGGTGGAGAGAATACTAATTCTCTGGTACTGTGACGTCACCACCTAGCGTCATACAGACCTGTGGACATAAACAGAAAGAGAAATTAGTCCTAGGTAGCACCGAGTTGATATAACCCAACCAACCAAGGCGCTTATCACGGTAAACGCGAGTCCCGGAAACACAATACACCGGGAAGAAAACTCGCTAATTTTACTAGAAGTCACCTGATTTAAAGGTCCTCCGTCCTCCTGTGGCGACGTATTCCTATCCGCCATCCAAAAAAGTGACTAACACTCCAAACAAACACCACTTAAACAGTTTAAGAGAGCGAAAAGCTATTGAACAAAAAAACATGTGTGATCTCTTTGCCAATAATCTAGCAAAGAGGAAGTGCTAGTCTGCGCATGCGCGGAGGTGGGGCTGGCATCCGCCGGACTACGCTCTGACTCCCTGCCCAGTAGGGGCACCTAACTGTTTTAAATCTGAGTGTTTATTGAGTGAAAGCCAATATTTAGCAATATCAAAAGTATTAGGGAGGTAAGTATACTCTTGAAGTGAAAATTTCAAAGACTGGTTCTTAGCCATGAAATTTATCCTAGGTAGAAGCCTAAGGCCTTCCCCTGTAACCACAAAACGGTCTGCCTCGGCTGATAAGGCCTGAATCTCACTTCTACTCCCAGCCGAGGCCGCAGCAATTAAAAATACAGTTTTAAGTGCCAACATTTTCATAGAAATGGAACTTAGTGGTTCAAATGGCTTATCAGCTAGAACCTGAAGCACTAGTGATAAACTCCAAGACGGAATCACTGGGGGATTCCTTGGTCTTAGATTGCCCATGCCTTTGATTATAGTATTTAATGTATTTACTTCATCACTTCCCCTATTAGCCAAGCAAGGGATAACTGTCATTAAAGCTGACTTATAGCCAGCAACAGAGTTAGGTGTGAGGCTATAGGCATCATACAGGTGACAGAGGAAATCGGCTACTACCTGAATAGATGAATCCATTGGATTAATACATCTTTTTGAGCACCATTCTGCAAATCTGTTGATTTTATAATTATATGCTCTGGAGGTTGACCCCCTTCTGGCTTTTGCATGAACATGGCTGCTTGCTCAGAAAAGCCCTCCTTAATTCTAGATTCCTTGACAATATCCACGCAGTCAATTGGAACATTGACGGATTGTTGTGAAGGGTCTTGCCCTGGAAGATAATATTGTCCGTCAGAGGCAGAGGAACCGGATTGCAGACCAGAAGGTCAAGCAGATCCGTATACCATGATCGGCTTGGCCAATTTGGGGCAATCAGAAGCACTTGGCATACCTCCTGTCTGATTTTCTGAAGAACTTTTGGAATCAGGATTGCTGGAGGGAATGCGTATGCATACATTCACACCCAGCTGATAGCTAACGCATCTGTTGCGATAGCGCTCGGATCTGGAATCGGAGACGTATGTCGTCATCTTCGCATTCTTCTTCGTTGCGAATAAATCTATGTTGGGTTTCCCCCAGTGGTTGAACAGACGATGCGCCACACATTGATTTAGTAGCCATTCCGTAGGTTAAACACTCATCCTTCGGCTCAATGAGTCTGCTAGCAGATTTAACCTTCCCGGAATATGAACTGCTTTCAAGGTAATCCTGTGATTCAGGCACCAGCAAAGCAGTTTCCATGTCATCATACAGACTGGGTGACTTCGTTCCGCCCTGGCGGTTTATGTAAGTCACTACGGTTGAGTTGTCTGATCGAATTAGAACACTCTTGCCCTGAACTTTCTGTAAGAAATGTTCCAGGCCCAGGACTACTGCTCGTAATTCCAGTAGATTTATATGTTCTTTTGACTGTTCCAGATTCCAAAGCCCTGATATCGTGGATTCTTCCAGGCAAGCTCCCCACCCCTCCATCGATGCATCTGTATAATCGTTAACTGAGGGTGAGGAGGGGTTAGCATCACCCCCGCCAGGAGATTCACTGTCTTCAACCACCACTGTAGGTGGTGAATTAGAGGCTCCAGCACTGACACGTTTGAGTCCAGTGAACCTGTACTCTGGGTCCATTATATCATGAGAAACAACTGGATCGGCCGACTGTGTAAGGCCGCCTGAGGAATGACTGGTTCCAGAGAAACCATCAACCCCAGCATTCTCAGGTAAACCCGTGCCAGGACATGATGACTGTTGCACACTGACTGTATTACTGAGATGAGTATTTGTACCCTCTCCTGAGTAGGATAAACATAACCTATCTGCAGATCGAAGAACATTCCCAGGTAGACAAACTTCTAGGATGGAGTCAGCTCTGATTTTTGAAAATTGATTATCCAGCCTAAGTCTGTGAGAGTTTTCAAAACTATCTCCAGATTTGCTGATAAACTTTCCTGGTTGTGTGCTTTTAACAGCCAGTCGTCTATGTACGTGTGGACAGCTATGCTTCTCCTTCGGAGGTATGCTGTTATTGCAAGAACCACGCTGGTGAAGACCCGAGGAGCCGTAGAAATTCTGAATGGTAATACCCTGAATTCCCACTGAAGCATCCTTCAAATCTATTGAAGCTGTCCAGATTCCCTTCTCCAACCCTGCCAACACGGATTTCACTGTCTCCATTTTGAAACTGGGTGTGTCTATGAACTTGTTCAATGGCTTGAGGTTGAGAATTGGTCTCCACCCTCCAGTGCTTTTCGTTACTAAGAACACGGTTGAATAGAAGCCCGGGCAATTTTGTGCCAGTTGAATTGCTCCTTTGAGTACGAGGGAATTTATTTCCTCCTCTATACACAACCGCTGATCTGGATCTCTTGGAATTTGAGTCCAGACTGGCACCAGAGACAGTCGCGATGGTGGGCCTGTTAGCCAGTCGGGATGATACCCGACTGAAAGCCATCGCAAGACTAAACGGTTCTGAGTCAACCGTCCCCACTCTTGCATGTGGTTGGCCAATCGGGCTCCCACTGGCCCACCTAGGGAGAGGTGGACATAAGGAGCGCAAGAGTGGCACTGTTTCTTGGTGCAGATGCACTGGAGTGGCTCTTACTTTGGTAATCGCCCCATCAGGTACGATTACCACGACCACATCCTCGTGCACCACGGCCTGCACCAGGCGCACCTCAGTGCGTGGGCGGCTGCCTGGCTGGCTGCGCCGGAGGAGCCTGCGCCCCCCCCTCGCTGCTGGATGAAGCGTGTGTGGCTGGTGCTGCACTGGTGGCTGGCCTCTGACCTGGCCACCGCCACCTCGAGCCTGCAGTGGATGATACACAGGGGGAGCTGCGCGAACGCGTTCTCTGCGGAGCACGTCAAACTGTTCACGCAATGCCCTCTGGTTATTGACCAGGGTAACCGTCTCCTGGAGGTTCCTACATCCCTTATCTCCAGAGACAAGGATCTGTCATAGGCGTACACAGCAGGCTACTATACAAATCCTGGGACGGGCACAAGTTATCAAGAGCAAACGTATGCCTTGCCCGGACACTCGTGGTTACAGACCGGGTTAAACAGTCCAAAGCCAAGTTAATTCCATCTTGGATGGCTCTCTGGACAGTCATCGGACTAGGCTGGTGCAATGCGGATGTCGTTACTACCGCCTGTAACAGATGTGAGATATGCGAGAGCGCTGAGATAGACGCCCTTGAATTCTCCTCCGCATCGCGCAACGCGGTGTTAGCCGAACGCAAAGCGTTCGAGCACAGCGCTCCCGTGTCAGACTGGGAGCCTGGCCATGTATCTTCGCCTAGTGCAGCGCGATCATCCGCGCTTGGCTTAGGCACCACACCGTATAACTGATATTGATCAGCTACAATACGGCATGGTTTTGCCACCTCGCGAGGGGCCTTGGCTAGACGTCCATGTGCCTTAATGGACGTTTCCGCCACAGTGAACATATCAACAATATGATCAGCCAACGGCAGAGATGGAATAGCGGTAACAGTCGGTTTACCTGCCAACCACGGGCGCTGGTCCCGTTGACTGGCCAACTGATCCACAGCGCGACCTGGCCTGACGTTGATTAGCCAGACAAGTGTCAGACCAGTCTTGTCTGTGGCCACCTGCGAATGCTCTACAAGACGAGGGCCTTCGTCATCCTCCTGAGCAATTGCAGGCATGCGTGTGGCTGGAGGAACTGATACTCCTGGCTAGCCCAAAAAAGCATGCAGGCCTGAAAGAACAGGCATGCTAAACTGACTAGCTTGACCAGGAGCAGGCGCCGTGGTATTGTGTGGGGAAATTTTCGCCACACCACACCATGGCCCTGGCCAGCACCAGCTACACCATCTGCAAGCCGAGGTACCATGCATAATGTGGCCCGTATTCCCCGCAAGGGGTGCATGTGTGTCACTATCCATGGCCACGGCGCCAGAAGGAGAACCCAGCAGATAATCCTCTTCTTCCTGCCCAGAAAGATTAGACTCCAGGTTAGCGAAGAATGCTAACCCGGATTGGCCAGGAAAGGTACCATAGGAGGAATCGGTACCTAAGGTGTGCAGATAATCCTGGCCTGATAAGCAGGCACCAGGCTCCAGCGACACCTGTCCACGAACAACCGGCTTGGCAAGCCTGCTGCCAATGTCCTTATAGTGGACATTATCCTCTATTAGGGTCCCCTCTGAATCATGGACAAAAACTGGTAGGTCCCTAGGAAACACAGATTCAGAGGTGGGGATTATCTTCTCCGAAGCAGATGAAGAGGGCAACGAAGGATTTGACCCAGGAAGCGTGCCACGAAGCAACTCTGGGACCAAATCCTTAATTGTTCTCTTCATCATCTCAATATGTAGGGGCCTCCATATCCATAGTGGATGAGGCCTTCCTCTTACCCTTCTCACCAGAACCCTCCTTAACTTTCCTCTCCTTCTCTAGAGCCTTCTCTTTGGTCTGCAAAGATAGAAATTCAGACATTAGCCCCCCCTCCCCCCCACACTTTTTACAGATCTCACATTTAAGCAATGGCCCACATGGGCTGCACTGGGAGCATAAGTGGGGGTCGAATCTATCCTTGATAAACCTTCCACATGAAGGATAACCAGGTCTCTGAAACAAGCCAGAGGATGAAGACAATGAGTATTTCAGTTATTGAATTAGAAAACTCAAAACTAAAATAAACAAGGAGGCTGGGGGCCATAAAGACCCAAGCTAATAATAAACCAGCGTTGGACAAACCTTTAAAAGATAGTAAGGTGCAAGGCTGATTATGACATCATAACTCAAAAAATAAGAAGTTAAATCGATCTGAAACAAACATCCAGGTGTAAGGACGAATTGTATTCATATCCAGAACATCCTAACTGGAAAGGATAGTGTATACAGACTATACAAACATCAGATAAACAATGATAAAATGGCAGCAGATTTCATAAATATTCTCAAATATAATTGAAGTGCCTCATATCATAACTAGAATACCCGAGTCTTTAGCATAGACAAACCATCCGATCTGATGCACTGGAAACTCCACCAGCACTATGACCTCTTAACTCTCTCCACCTATAAGGGGAAGTAAGTGGACCAAGAGAGCAAAGTGAGAAGACCTTCTTCCGAGGCCTCCAACTCACTGTGCATAGATTTTGGTTAGATAGCCTAACAATGTTGGTAGGAAATGGAACCTTGGTGGAGAGAAAAACAAACCATCTGAAGATGTGCTGTCCTGTTCAATCATAGATAGACACCTGTTGACATAAACATAAAGAGAGATTAGAAATAAACCATTTTTTTAGGTGCTCATCATGTTAACGCGACTCCCGGAAACACATTACAACGGAACAAAACTCGCTAAAGTGTAGTTGAATTCACCTAATGATTCGGTCCTGGGCCCTCCTCTGGAGACATAGTGCGTTCAGACATAATCTCAGGTATTTAATTCTTGAATTTATTGAATAAACCAGCAGAAAACTTTATAGAAAAATTTTGCATGTGGACTAAATTGGCAAGTACTAGTCTGCGCATACACGGTGGTTGGGGCTAGCATCCGCCAGACTGTCATCTGACTACCTGTCCAGTAGGGGCACCTAACTTTTTTAATCTGCGTTTTTATTGAGTGAAAGCCGATATTTAGCAATATCAAAGAGTATTAGGGAGGTAAGTATACTCTTGAAGTGAAATCTGCTTTATTGACTACCTGTTTATAATATCCAATACAACATCTGACCGTCTAACGCAGCAAACACTTAGTAAAATTATTTTCTAAATTTTCAACAGCTGTCCTATCCTAAGAGATCACCTGCCTTAAGGTCCCTTCTGTTAAATATTTTGAAAACAATTTGCCTGGAGTGAGCTACAGGTAGCCTAACTTTTCAAAATTTGAGAAAAGAATATGAAGGTCACAGTTTAAAATGTCACCAACTAAATATATAGACACTTAGAAACTGAATAGGAGAGTTTACTTTCACTAAAACAGACAATGATCCACATGGACCTCATACATAATACGATGTTTCTTCTGAGTTAGTGCTTAATTCCATGTTATATCATTCACAGTAATCCCTCAGATGCGCCAATAAGAGAGATATCTGGTATAAAGACCACTTTCTTCAATTTGCAAATCCAATTTAAAAGCAATACATTTGACCCTCTACGTAATAAGAGAGCATGCATTAACTCTAACCCTCAAAGTTGTTCAATAAAATTTTTTATTTTCTCATAGAAAATGTCAATTTTCAGACCAAAAGAAACTTTTTGAAAATTTATCACTAACGACTGGCTCGGTCAGAAACCATTAGAGTTATATATCTGATATGGCTATTATAGTAATGAAAAGCATTTGAAAGTATTTGAAATAGTTTTAGAAACGTATTTGCATTTGTACTTGCATTTGAACAAAGTTGAAAGTATTTGCACATTCATTTGCATTTGAACCAATGTGAAGTATTTGCATTTGCATTTACCAGGTCTGCTCTGGAATCTATAGGAACATTGTTAGTAACTAGAAAAAATTCACATATTGCTTCACTTACCTGGTTTATCAACTGTTGTGGCAGGATCTGTAACATAAACATTATAATACTAAGTTAAGGCTCTATTTTCACCACGTAACAACCATGAAATCTCAGTATCCTCAATAGAAGGGGCGATTTCTAGCTATCCCCATCGACAGACCGTTCGAGTTTTAGCTATGCCCCGCCTATCACTAGCTAAGCTCTACTCACACCTCGCTTGTGTTGTGATCGATCGATCCCTGACTATTAATTTCCAGAAAACTATACAGGTAAGCTTTTAAATATTTTGAAACTAATTTGACTGGGCGCTGTTGCTGGATCCCGGTAAATTAGTTTCAAAATATCCAACAAAATGTTTATTAAATGATAAAGACATACAATTCGTATGTGTTGGACTATTAAGCACTAAAGATGGACTATTTCGAATCATTCATGACAATAATTATAACGTCATCCTACACATCACGTAGTTGATTATGACGTCATATGGTGGATGGATAAACTTGGAAAGATCCCTTTTAGCTAAGCTCGGCCCACTTTGTACATGTGGTTAAATTAAGCACATTGAATTCTGAATTCCAGAATTCAAATTTCAAGGTAATTATACAGGCAAGCTGCTGAATATTTTGAAAATAATCAGACTGGGAGCTGTTGTTGTCTACAGCAGTAACAGTTCACAGACCAATTAGTTTCAAAATAGTAAAGAGAATGTGTATTAAATTGTAAATTCATGAATGGCATATAATTCGGACAATTATTGTCAAGGGCCTTAGTCGCTTTTGCGACGGAACTTCATCATTTGATTGTGACATCAGCTAACAAGTGACTCGAATGACATATTGGATCCCTTCATTTTAGCTAAACATTATTGGTAATTCAAATTTATTTTACATAAAAAAAATCCCCATTTAACCCTTTAATGGTCAAGCTGACCAAAACCGTTTGATGGTGAAGATAATTGTTTTTGAAAATTTATCACTGGAATGACTGGCTCAATAACCGAGCCAATCATTCCAGTGATACATTTTCGAAAATAGTCTTATCTTCACCTGTAAATGGACATACATTTAGGAAAAATTTAATTTTTTTGGAAAATCTTGACCCTTAAAGGGTTAATATGATCAGTATTGCATGAATACACATACAAGCACACACTCACTCAAGTTTATACAGCTATGGAAATTTGGCAGTAATTCAGCTTCAGCTATCTGATAAATAGAAGCATGAATATCAAAATGATCAACTTCGTTTAACCATCGAATTTGTTCAAGAAAATTTCAATTTTCCCATATAAATGTCCATTTGCAGACCAAGAGAACTGTTTTGAAAAATTTACCACTGGAATGACTGGCTCGGTTATCGTGCCAGTCATTTCAGAGGTAAATTTTCAAAAATAGTCTTTTGATCTGAAAATGGACATTTTTCAAGACCACTGCAGAAGACACTTTTGGGTTAAAGGGTAAATAAGACTAGTATAATTTTGACAGTAATTGGCGACTAGAGATCTAGATGTATACACTTTGAATATTATGCAAAATTACCTAGTGAACAGTCTGGCATTCCTCTCACTGTCGTGTTCGCCACTGCCATCCCATTTTTGACATCCACACACCAGCATTGGCCTGTCGCAAGGTTACACTGAACCTGTTTCCACTGTGATGGAGTTGTCAAGCTGCAGCTATTGTTACATAAGGCACATAAGTAAAACAAACATGGACTTTTTATGGAGAAGTAATTAATTTTTCTTTATTACACATGCACTTACCGTGGGTATACAAAACATAAAAACCAATGGATATTTCATTTTTTCGCAAAACACTGATGCGATGGTATTTTCAATGCATTGAACTTGTAAATTTGCAGTCGAAGAGAATATATTAGAAATGTTCTCGTTGGAATAATGACTGGCTCAATCACGGAGCCAGTCACACTCACTCCTGGGTTAATATTTCCACACCCACCCCCGCCCAAAATTATTATTTTAGTCTGCAAAGGCCTTGTATTGACATTGTTTATGATAAAACTATTCTCCATCATGATTTGAAAAGTAAAATTATTATTATTATTATTATTATTATTATTATTAATCTGCGATCTATCGCAGATTATTGTTTTTTCTTAGGATCTTTATTATTATTATTATCATTATTATTATTATTATTATTATTATTATTATTATTATTATTATTATTTTTATTATTCTCAAGGATTGTCGCAAATTATCTCCTCCTACAGTTTTGATCTGATCAACTTCAAACTTGGTCAACTTGTATTACCCCTTGGGATCTAGTTTGCTATTACTTTTCTTCTCAATCGGGTGTATGGTTTCCGAGAGATCCGCATTTCCACGGGCAAAAAGCCTCATAGGAAATGTATGGGAGCAATATTCAGACAGCAACTACTCATAGAGTTTTTCCTTAATCATCGTGAAACTTCACAGACTTCTAGCACGTGTTGCTCTGCATCTCCACCCATAATATTCTTTGGGTACAGTGACCAGATTTGGAGAAAATCCGGCATACGCCAAATTTTTTGGAATCAAGATACTTCATATTTCTAAGGCGGTCAGATGGTTGAAATTTGGCATATGCGTAGATGTATTATATTACTCTTGATTAGTGGAATAAAATCGTTAGCGAACATGTTAACCATTCCGAACTCTGCATTTCCGTGCCCCCATGTCCCCATAGGAAATGCATGAGAGCAATATTCGGATACTGACTGCTCCTAGAGTTTTGCATCTATCATCTTGAAACTAGAAAAACGTCTAGCATGTCTTGACCCACATGGTGACCCAAAATATTTTTTGGGTACAGTGACCCATTTTGGAGAAAATCTGGCATAAAGCCAACTTTTTGGAATCAAGATAATTCATATTTCTAGGTTGGTCAGATGCTTGATATACGTAGATACATTATACTACTATGGATTAATAAAATAAAATTGTTAGCAAACATGTTAACCTTTCAGAACGCTGCATTTCCGTTCCCAACATGTCCCATAGGGAATGTATGGGAGCAATATTCGGTCAGCGACTGCTCCTAGGAGTTTTTCCGGATCATCTTGAAACCTAACATATTTCTAGGATCTGATTAATAACAACGTCTCAAACACTTCGAGTCCTATGAGGTATCCTGACGCTTGTTCACAATAGTGTGAATTCAAGTAAAGTCTGAATGGCCTTTGGGGTCTGAGTGGGTTCCCTATATACTCTCCCTGTGGGCCTCCAGTCGCTTTTTGGTGGCTGTAGGGTGTTGCGCATGCGTGGAGGCATGGCGGCCTTATGGGTGGGTGGTATATGGCGGCCTGGCGGTCAGGCATTTGGCGGACTGGCGGTCTGGAGGCTTGGCAGCCTTTTTTGGCGGCTTGGCGTTATTTTGGCGGCATTTTTTGTGGATTTTATTAGGAATTTTTTTAGGGTGTTATGCTTGTTTTGTTTTGGCATTTTATCCAGACATTTTTCGGGATATGTAGGCGTGGTGCCTATCTGAGGTGACCATTCAAAGATGTGATCTAACACTGTGACATCTCGTGTGTCTCTGTTGGAGAAATATGCTTATCTGTGCGCAAAATGCCACAAAGAAAATGTATGAGAGTGATATTCTGATAGCGACTCCCCTTAAGGTGTTCTGCAGATCATGTTGAAACTTAACATCCTTCCAGAATCTCCAACCCAAAATCAAGGAAAGGGCCATCAAATGTCAAATAAAGGAGAAATTAATGAATATTGTTTGGCCCAGGTAGTCAGAAACAATCGAAATTCACCAGATTTAATTACCTCAATCAACTCCAACAGGTACAGGGAGGTAATTCATGCCAAAACCTAAAATTGATCACTTTGACCCCTGATTGGCCTTGATCTTGGACGGGTCACTTTAAAACCATCATGAGAATCGAAATTCATCATATTGAACTGACACAATCAACTTCAACAGGTAAAGGGAGGTAAATCATGACCAAAAAAAAAAGGTAATTTTTTTTACATGAATTGCCTCCCGTTACCTTTAATTCATTAATTTCTCCTTTATTTGACATTTAATGGCATTTTCCTTGATTTTGGTAAAAATTCCACTACAGCAAATCAGGACACATTATTTTATACTTTAGGGTCAAGGCTATCGGTTTTCAAGAAATCAGCTTTTCCATACCTTGTGTAAAACTATGGGAATTTCAACTATCGATCTTTCAACTGCGTCAACACGTAGACTTTTTATCAGATCTGCATCAGACATGTTCAATGGTCATATGAGAAGAGGGCTTATAATACTCCTCAATGCCCAGTCATCGCAGATTTACAGTTACTTCAGTAAATGAGTTCTAGTTATTATTATTATTATTATTATTATTGCAGCGCGGACATGTACAGCTTTATCTGAGGCAGTTGAAGTAGGCATGGAAACAATGACACATTTGAATCTGTGTCTGAACTTGTAATTATCTTCCGAGCACTAATACACATACACAATTTTTACTTTACTCATTGTGCCAAATCATTTATGAATTTGTTATGCTTTAAAAATCTGAAAAAAAACACCTATTGTTTTACCTGGGAAACATATATCTGTCTGGATCCTGACCCATTTGCACAAACGCCTCTTTAAGATCTAGCTCACATCCACCTGTAACAGTATTGAATATAAGCGAATATCAATGGATGAATCAGATCTGTCAAGTCCTCTAGTACATGAAATCATAATCAATAGACCTGTCCAGTTTATCCATCCATCATATGACATCATAATCAACAACGTGATGTGTATGATGATGTCATAATCAGTACGTCCTGACTAACTTGATTTAGTCCATCTTAAAAGCTTATTAGTCCGACACCTTGTAAGAATTGTGTCTTTACTAATTAATAAACATTCTGTTGAATATTCTGAAACTAATTTGATCGGGCGCTGTTGCTGCCATAGGCAGCAGCTATATGGCAGCAACAGCAATCTGGAAAATTATTTTCAAAATATTCAAAAGCTTATCTGCATAGTTTTCTGGAAATTGATAGTCAGGAAGTTCAGGCATTGATCGATCCCAACATGAGCATGGTGTGGGTGGAGCTTAACTGGAAATGGGCGGGAATAGATAAAATTGGAAAGGTCCATTGCATCATATGTAGGCTGATGTCACAATAAAAATGTGTAATGAATGACTTAACTAGGTCCGTCATGAACATTCAATAGTCCGTCAACTGTATGATTTATATATCTTTACTATTCAATAAATGTTGATAAGTTTGAAACAAATTTGACTGGGTGCTGTTGCAGCAACAGTGCCCAGGCAAATTAGTTTCAAAATATGTAACAGGTTACCTGTATACTGTAGCTCTCTTAATCAAACTGGGATTATTACAGTTCAGGATTTAAAGCATATAAATCGATCCCAACACACACCAAGCATGTGCAGAGCTTAGCTAGAAATGGGCGGGGCAAGCTAGAAATGTATCCGTCTATTATTAACACTAATCACTCTGTCTGTATCTGTATCCATGCCTGGGGTCAGTTACAATTCGGGTTACAGTTCCAGTTACATTTGACTATGTCAGCTACAGTTACATTTGTTGAGCGATGTAAAAAAAATAGTTACATTTTAGTTACTTTGCATAATGTAACTAAAGTTACATTTCAGTTACATTAGTTACTTTGTCTGATAATTATTATGAAGAACTGTATGAACATGAATGTCATCATAAAAAGTGAATGTTGTCAAGAAATTTGAGATATAGAGTAGAATAAAGTTGCTGCCCATGGCATCAACATCTTCCAGTAAAATTAGCTTAAATATATTAATTCAACAGCTTATCTGAATGATGACATGGAAATTGGGATATTGGAGTGGTACATGTACAAGAGTAGCGAATTAAGAGAATCCTAATAAATTTGTTAGAAAAGTTTGAAATGTAACTGAAAAATAACTGAAAACCAACTGAAATTTCAGTTACCTTTGCGATGTAGCTGGTTACATTTCAGTTACAAGCTACTTCAGTTACATGAAAATGTAATTAAGTTACAGTCAGTTAGAGCTACAAGTTACAGTTACCCCAGCCCTGTCTGTATCTATCTGTCTCTGTGTGGCTGTGTGTCCATCGTGATAACTCAAAGTTCTAGAGAAAGAACATTCAAGAAACTAAACGAAATCTAGGATTTCTTTTTTCACGAGAGAGTTGATACTTACCTCCCTAATACTTTTGATATTGCTAAATATCGGCTTTCACTCAATAAAACACTCAGATTAAAAACAGTTAGGTGCCCCTACTGGGCAGGGAGTCAGAGGTAGTCCGGCGGATGCTCGCCCCACCACCGCGCATGCGCCGACTACTACTTCCTCTGGCTCATTTATTGGCTAACACATGCAACTACCAAGAGCCTGAAGACCGAGCCTCTGTGGGGCGGAGAGGCCGGGTCAGTATCTAGGGAGGTAAGTATCAACTCTCTCGTGAAAAAAGAAATCCTAGATTTCGTTTATTTCACATCAAGAGTATACTTACCTCCCTAATACTTTTGATATTGCCAGAATTCGAAAGTGAATCTGGCGGGAGGGAGGCGAGGTCAAAAGACCAGCTCTTCCCTATACGCTTTCAAGCGTTTAAGGCACTTATGACGTCTGAAACTGTGTGAAAACACAGTCAGGATTTGATAAACCATCGGATAACACAACCGATGCCTGAGAGATGACCGATTTGTCATATGCGCTCCCCCCCCTCCCTTGGGAGGAAGATTAAATGACCTCAATGTCCTACACGCTCTCTTCGTACTAGTGCTAAGTACTATAGGACAGAGACGAAAAGGCTCCATTTTCGTATACTCTCTCTAAAGAACCACAACCCACATAAACCATCACCATATTAATAACACTGGGTAACGTGACAATACAAAACAATGAACAACACATGAACAAGACTGACCTTGTTGTACTAGGAAGCTGTCATCATGAATCCAGTAGAGAAGGATGATACAGTCCCGACAAGTGGTTGTCACCGTCGCTGAATGGCGAAGTATATAAGCAATGCGGAGGCACTCTTCACAAACATAAAGCGGTTATTGTTTCAAAATCGACAAGGCGAGAGGGTTAGAGGTGTCACGGAGGTAATGGTCTGTAAAACTTGACTCACAGAGCCACTGAGCCACTGACATAATATCATCCACAGGGACCCCATTAAATAGGGCAGTGGATGTCACGACACCGCGGACACTGTGAGCCTTGGCCACGTCAACCTGTCGCCCGGTGGCGGATTTGTGACAAAATTGAATACATTCCACAATCCACCTAGAAATGGTGTCCTTAGACGCCCTACCATGGGGTTCAATATATGACAACCATAACGCTGACTGGTCGGTACGCCACTCCGAAGTACGCTGTTTGTACCGGAGCAGCGCCCGTACGGGGCACCATACTTTAGAATTAGGATCATATCTAGTTAAAGATGGCAAAAAAATAGGCTGACCTGGATATTTCAATGACTGATTTTTAGACAAGAAATTAATCCTAGGTAGAAGCTTAAGGCCTTCCCCTGTAACCACAAAACGGTCAACCTCGGCTGATAAGGCGTGAATTTCACTCCTACGCCTCGCCGAGGCCGCAGCAATTAAAAATACAGTTTTAAGAGTTAACATTTTCATAGAAATGGAACTAAGTGGTTCAAAAGGCTTATCACCTAGTACCTGGAGCACCAGTGATAAACTCCAAGACGGAATCAGTGGAGGATTCCTTGGTCTTAGATTGCCCATGCCTTTAATTAATACATTTAATGTACTTACTTCATCACTCCCCCTATTAGCCAAGCAAGGAATAACAGGCATTAAAGCTGACTTATAACCAGCAATAGAGTTAGGCTTGAGGCTATAGGCATCATATAGGTGACAGAGGAAATCAGCCACTACCTGAATAGATGATTCCATTGGATCAATACATCTTTTTGAGCACCATTCTGCAAATCTGTTGATTTTATAATTATATGCTCTGGAGGTTGACCCCCTCCTGGCTTTGGCCATAAACATGGCCGCTTGCTCAGAAAAGCCCTCCTTAATTCTAGATTCCTTGACAACATCCACGCAGTCAATCGGAACATTGACGGATTGTCGTGAAGGGCCTTGCCCTGGAAGATAAGGTTGTCCATCAGAGGCAGCGGAACCGGATTGCAGACCAGAAGGTCCAGCAGATCCGTATACCACAATCGGCTTGGCCAATCCGGGGCGATCAGAAGCACTTGGCACTCCTGCTGCCTGATTTTCTGAAGCACCTTTGGAATCAGGATTGCTGGGGGGAATGCGTATGCATACATTCCCTCCCAGCTGATAGCTAACGCATCTGTTGCGAAAGCGCTTGGGTCTGGAATCGGAGAGACGTACGTCGTCATCTTCGCATTCTTCTTCATTGCGAACAAATCTATGTTGGGTTTCCCCCAATGGTCGAACAGACGATCCGCCACACATTGATTTAGTTGCCATTCCGTGGGTAAAACACTCATCCTTCGGCTCAATGAGTCTGCTAGCAGATTTAACCTCCCCGGAATATGAACTGCTTTCAAGGTGATCCCATGATCCAGGCACCAACAAAGCAGTTTCCATGTCATCATACAGAGACTGGGCGACTTCGTTCCGCCCTGGCGGTTTATGTAAGTCACTACTGTCGAGTTGTCTGAACGAATCAGAACAATCTTGCCCTGAACATTCTTTAAGAAATGTTCCAGGCCCAGGACTACTGCTCTTAGCTCTAGTAGATTGATATGTTCCTTGGACTGATCCAGATCCCAAAGCCCTGATACTGTGGACTCTTCCAGACAAGCTCCCCACCCCTCCATCGATGCATCTGTATACACAGTCACCTGAGGGTGGGGAGGGGTTAGCAAAACCCCCGGCAAGAGATTCTCTGTATTCAACCACCATTGCAGGTGGTGAATCAGAGGCGCCAACACTGACACGTTCGAGTCCAGCGAACCTGAACTCTGGGCCCATTGCGTCATGAGAAATAACTGGATCGGCCGCCTGCGCAAGGCGGCCTGCGGAATGACTGGTTCCAAAGAAACCATCAAGCCCAGCATTCTCAAGTAAACCCGTGCCAGGACATGACGACTGTCGCACACCGACTGTATTACCGAGATGAGTATTTGAACCCTCTCCTGAGTGGGGTACACATACCCCGTCTCCAGATCGAAGAACATGCCCAGGTAAACAAACTTCTGGGATGGAGTTAGCTCTGATTTCGGGAAATTGATCATCCAGCCCAAGTCCGAGAGAGTTTTCAAAACAATCTCCAGATTGGCTGACAACGATTCCCGGGTGTGTGCTTTCAACAGCCAGTCGTCTATGTACGTGTGGACTGCTATGCTTCTCCTGCGGAGGTATGCAGTGATCGCGAGAACCACACGGGTGAAGACCCGAGGAGCCGTGGAAATCCCGAAGGGTAACACCCTGAATTCCCACCGCCGGCCCTGAAATGCAAATCTCAGGAATCGACGGAAACTCCTCTCTATGGGAATGTGGAAATAAGCATCCTTCAAATCTATTGACGCTGTCCACATTCCTCGCTCTAACCCCGCCAACACCGAGCGCACAGTCTCCATCTTGAAACTGGGCGTCTCTATGAACTTGTCCAATGGCTTGAGGTTGAGAATCGGCCTCCACCCTCCGGTGTTTTTTGTTACTAAGAACAGGGTTGAATAGAAGCCCGGGCACCTCTGTGCCGGCTGAATGGCTTCTTTTAGTATGAGGGAATTTATTTCCTCCTCTATACACAACCTCTGATCCGGATCCCGTGGAATAGGAGTCCAGATCGGCGCGAGAGACAGTCGCGATGGCGGGCCTGTCACCCAGTCGGGACGATACCCGACTGAAAGCCATCGCAAGACTAAACGGTCCTGAGTCAACCGCTCCCACTCTGGCAAGTGGGCGGCCAAACGGCCGCCCACCGGTCCACCTAGGGATAGAGGTGGACATAAGGAGGGCCAGAGTGGCACTGTTCTCTCGGCGTGAAACACTGGAGTGGTTCCCACCGCGGTAACCAGGCCATCAGGCCCGATTACCGCGACCAGATCCCCGCGCGCCCCGCCCAGCGCCGCGCGCACCACGGTGCGCGGGCGGCTGTCTGGCTGGGTGCGGCTGGGGAGCCTGCGCCCCCCTCGCTGCTGGCCGAATCGCCCGTGGCCTAGGCCTACGTTGCGACGGTGGCTGGCCTCTGACCTGGCCAGCACCACCTCGAGCCTGCAGAGGACGATACGCAGGGGGTGCCGCGCGAACACGCTCCCGCCGGAGCACCTCAAATTGTTCACGCAGCGCCCTCTGGTTGTTAACCAGAGTGACCGTCTCCTGGAGGTGCCTGCATCCCTCACCTCCAAAGAGACCAGGACCTGTCATAGGCGTCCGCAGCAGCCTATTCTACAGGTCCTGGGATGGGCACAGATTGTCAAGCGCAAACGTGCACCTCGCCCGGACACTTCTGGTCACCGCCCGCGTCAAACAGTCCAAAGCCAGGTTGATACCATCCTGGATGGCTCTCTGGACTGTTACCGGGCTTGGCTGGCGTGATGCGGAGGCCGCTACCACCCCCTGTAGCAGCTGGGAGACGTGGGACAGAAGGGCAATCGACGCCCTCCCACTCTCCTCCGCATCACGCAGCGCGGCATTCGCCGAACGCAACGCGTTCGAGCACAAGACTCCCGTGTCAGAACGGGAGCCCGGCCGCGCATCTTCGCCTAAAGCCGCGCGATCATCAACGCTTGGCTTCGGCACCACACCGTACCGCTGGTAATCCAGGGGCACGATGCGGCAACGCTTCGCCACCTCGCGAGGGGCCTTCGCGAGACGTCCATTAACCTTAATGGACGCCTCCGCCGCTTCGGACATGCTCAGCCAGCGGCAGAGATGGCATAGCGGTAGCCGCCGGCCTACCAGCTAACCACGGCCTATGGTCACGCTGGCTAGCCGGCAGCTCCACGGGTAGATCGGGCCGAACACTTACCAGCCACTGGCAAGCGCCCGACCAATCCTCCTCCGTGGCTAACTGCGAGCGCTCTACTAGACGAGGGCCTTCGTCTTCCTCCAGAGCACTCGCAGTTGACGTCGACGGCGGATAAGCTGATACCCCTGGCAAGCCTGGAAAAGCATGCGGGCCCGAGAGAGCAGGCATGCTAAACTCCGCGGCTTGACCAGGAGCAGGCGCCGTGGCAGAGCGTGGGGTAAACACTGCTCTACCACGGGTCTGACCAGCACCAGCAACACCATCGGCAAGCCGAGGTATGCGGTATCCGTGGTCAACAGCACCGCCCGGGGACACCTTCTGGACCGTGAAATCTACTCCTGCGTGAGTAGAACCATGGAACACGTCGCCTGCATTCCCCGCGAGGGGTGCACAGACGTCGTATTCCATGGCCACGTCCTCAGAAGGCGACCCTAGCAGGAGATCCTCTTCCTCCTGGCCAGAAAGATTAGACTCCGGGTCAGCAAAGAGAGCTAACCCGGACTGGCCAGGAAAGGTGCCATAGGAGGCTTTGACACCTTCGGCGCGCGGATACCCGGGGTCTGATGAGCAGACCGCGGGTCCCAGCAACAACCGTTGTCCACGGCCCCTCGGCGCGGCGCCATGCCTGCTGCCAGGGCCTTGGACTGCCCCCAACAAAGGGGCCACCTCTGAATCCACAAACGGATCGGACCTAAAGAGACCGGATTCAGAGGCGGGGATCACCTGCTCGTAAGCAGATGCCGAGGACAACAAAGGAGCTGGCCCAGGGAGCATGCCGCGAAGCAACTCTGGGACCAGATCCTTTATTGTCCTCTGCATCTCTTGCAACATTTCGGACCTGAAGGCCTCCATATCCACCGCGGATGAGGCCTTCTTCTTACCCTTCTTACAACCCTTCTCCTTCTTCTTCCTCTCTTCCTCCATCACCTTCTCCCTTGCCTGCAATGAGAGAAAATCAGACATTAGATCTCCCCCCCACTGCTTACATACGTCGCACTTCAGCAACGGTCCACAGGGACTGCAGCTGAAGCACAAGTGCGGAACGAAGCGGTTTTTCAGAAACCTCCCGCAGGACGGGCAACCAGGTCTCTGAAACAGGACAAAGGACAGGGACAATGAGCAAGATAGTTAAGGTTAGCGAACTCAAAACCAACTAAAAAGAGAGGGACAGGATCCTCAAGATCGCAAATCAAGAAGAACCAGCCTTGGACAAAACGTTAATTGTTAATAAAGGCCAAGGCCGATTATGACGTCATCACTCCCGTGACCAAAATAATCGATCCGCAACAAGCACCAAGTGCAAGAACGAATTGTATAAGAAAACCGGAACATTCCCGTTGAATTGGCATTTCGAGTACACAACAATCAGATATACAGAGATAACTCCTTCCAATTCTAGCATTGGCAAAAAAGGAAATTATCTCCCCTTTTGTTTATCAATAATTAGATACCTGACACATGTACAGACAAACCATCCAACGTGATGAACCGGAGAACTCCACCATAGTACGCCTCTACATTCTCTCCACCGAAGGGGAAGGAATTGGATCAAGAGGGCAAAGTGAGAAGACCTTTATAACAGGCCTCCAACTCACTGAACATAGATTTTTGGTTAGATAACCTAACAGTATTAGTAGGAAATGGAACCGTGGTGGAGAGAAAACATATCCTCTTGTGCCGAGAAGTCCATCAAAGCTTCTATGTGATACCTGTGGACAAAAACACAAAGAGAAATGAGACTTATGAAGCACCATGTTGTAAAAAACCAACATAAACAGGCGCTAATCACGGTAAGCGCGAGTCCCGGAAATACATTAAACCGGGACAAAACACGCTAGCATATCAAAGAAATCACCTGATAAAAAGATCCCGCTCCTTCCAAAGGCGAATCCTCCCTTTCCGACATGCTTCCAACGTACAAGAATCGTCAAATTTGAGTAAAAAACAAGGTAACGCGCAGAAAAGTATAGGTAACACAAAACCGCATGTAACCCTTTGCCAATAAATGAGCAAAGAGGAAGTAGTAGTCGGCGCATGCGCGGTGGTGGGGCGAGCATCCGCCGGACTACCTCTGACTCCCTGCCCAGTAGGGGCACCTAACTGTTTTTAATCTGAGTGTTTTATTGAGTGAAAGCCGATATTTAGCAATATCAAAAGTATTAGGGTGGTAAGTATACTCTTGATGTGAAAATAGGTGGACCATTGTTTAAACGAAATCACGGATTTCTTTTTTCACGAGAGAATTGATACTTACATCCTAAACACGCTATGATATTCCCAAAATATCCACGTACATTCAATAGTCCCTCAGATTAAAAAAAAATAAGGTGCCCCTACTGGGCAGGGAGAAAGATGACAGCCGGGCGAATGCCGGCCCTACCTCCGACCATGCGCTGATTGACACTTCCTTCCCATAATTTATTGCCTGACATAAAGCAACTATAACATGCCTGAAGACTGAGCCTCTGTGGGTGGAGAGGCCGAGTCCGTGTTTAGGAGGTAAGTATCAACTCTCTCGTGAAAAAAGAAATCAGTGACTTCGTTTACTTCACTTCAAGACATAATTACTTACCTCCTAAACACTCTATGACACTCTATGATATTGCCAGAATTTGTCAGAGAATTTGCCGGGAGGGAGGTGAGGGCCAAAAAAAACCTCTCTTCCCTAGGAGAGCCAAGCTCCTTATGCGTAAAAGCACTCACATCTGAATTTGTGTATAAAAACACAACCAGGGAAGATAAGACCATCAGCTCAAAACCGATGCGTGAGAGTAATGACAGTCAGGTCATATGTGCTCCCACCACCTTGGAACAGCAGGAGCTATGACTTCAATGTCCTAAATGCTCTCTAAGTACTAGTGCTAAAGTACTAAAGGGCATCGAATGAAATGCTTCATTTCATAAACTCTCATGAGAGAACCATCACCATTATTAAATGGTAAAGTGACATAATTATGTAAACAACACAAGACTCACTTAGTAAATCTTTGACTTGGACATCATCATCATCCCCTCGGGGAAGAATGAAAACAATACAAAAATGGTTGTTTTCATAATTAAATGAACTGTTTAAAAACAGTGAGAAAGTCTTATTTAGAAAAAGAACACCTGATTATCCTTTTCAGAATCAATAAGGCAAGGATTGGTGGTGTCACGGAGATAATGATCGGTAAAGCTCGACTCACAGTGCCACTGGGCTACCGATAATGTCATCCACCGGAACCCTGTTAAACAGGGCGGTGGAAGCCACTATGCCTCAGACACTGTGAGCCTTGGCCATGTCAACCTGCTTACCAGAGGCAGATTTGTGCCAAAACTGGATGCATTCCACAATCCACCGAGAAAAGGTGTCTTTTGACGCCTGGCCATGGGGCTCAATATAAGACAACCATAACAAACTAGGGTCCGTCCGCCACTCCTGGGTACGATGCTTGTACCGGCTAAGTGTGCACTGGACACCATACCTTTGAACTAGAATCAAATCAAGTTAAAGCTGATAAAACAATAGGATGACCTGGTTATGACTGAATCTTTGCAATGAAATTAACCTTAGGTAGAAGCCTGAGGCCTTCCCCTGTAACCACAAATGGTCTGGCTCTGCAGAAAAAACATGAATTTCACTTCTATACCTTGCTGAGGCTGCAGAAATAAAAACTACAGATTAAGTGTCAACATTTTCATTGAAAATGGAGCTTAGTGGTTGAAAGTGTTTATCAGCTAGAACTTGAAGCACTAGAGATAAACTCCAAGACGGAATCACTGGAGGATTTCTCGGTCTTAGATAACCCACGCCTTTAATTAAAGTATTTAATGAACATACTTCGTCACTTCCCCTAACAGCCAAACAAGGAATAGCTGACATTAAAGCTGACTAGAAGCCAGCAATAGAGTTAGGCATGAGGATATAGGCATCATACAGGAGACAGAGGTAATGCCTATTACCTGAATAGATGTATCCATTAAATTGATACATCTTTCTGAGCACCATTTCGCAAATCTGATGATTTTATAATTATATGCTCTGGAGGTTGACCCACTTCTGGCTTTTGCCATAAACATGACTGCTTGTTCAGAAAAGCCTTCTTTAATTGCGGATTCCTTGACAACATCCACGCAGTCAATTTGAACATTGACAGATGTTGTGAAAGGCCTTGCCCTGGAAGAAAATATTGTGCATCAGAGGCAGAGGAACCGGATTGCAAACCAGGTCCAGCAGATCCGTGTACCATGATCGGCTTGGCCAAGAAGGGGTGATCAGAAGTACTTGGCACTCCTCATGCTTGATTTCCTGAAGAATTTTTGGGAAAACAGGATTGCTGGCGGGTATGTAAATGAAAACAATGCCAACCAGCTGATAGCTAGCGCATCATTTGCGATATCGCTCGGATCTGGAATTGGAGAGACGTATGTAGTTATCTTTGCATTCTTCGTTACGAATAAATCTATGTTGGGTTATCCCCAGTGGATGAACAGATGGACCGCCATACATTGATTTAGTTGCCATTCCGTAAGTAAAATACTCATCCTTCGGCTCAATGATTCTGCTAACAGATTTAACCCTCCAGTAATATGAACTGCTTTCAAGATCGCGTGATCTAGACACCAGCAAAGCAGTCTCCATGTCATCATACAGAGACTGGACGATTTCGTCCCGCCTTATCGGTTTATGTAAGTCACTACTTGTTTGATCGGACCAGAATTATCTTTCCCTAGACTTTCTCTCAGCTCGTAATTCCAGTAGATTGATATGTTCTTGTGACTAATCCAGATTCCAAAGCCCTCATAATGTGGCTTCTTCCAGGCAAGCTCCCCATCCCTCCATAGACGCATCCGTATACATCATTATTTGAGGGTGGTTAGGGGTGAGCATCACCCCCCTGCTTGGAGATTTTCTCTTTTCATCCACCACTAAAGGTGGTGAATAAGAGGTTCCAACACTGACACATAGCGACTGCTGCACACTGACTGAATGACTGAGATGAGTGTCTCCACTCTCTCCAGAGATGGGTACGATACCTGATCTCCAGATCGAAGAACATGCCCAGGTAGACAAACTTCTGGGATGGAGTCAGCTCTGATTTCTGAAAATTTAGACATCCAGCCTAAATCTGAGTTTTCAAAAATATTTCCAGATTTGCTGATCAAATTTCCTGATTGTGTACCTAAAACTATGACTGGAAGCCGTTGTAGCCTAAGGCAGCATCAACTTCGACACGTATTAATTCCAAAATACTCAACAACTCTCATGAATTCTTGTCTTGAAATTGAGATATGGGGAATAAATCGATGACAGGGTTATGGTGAGGTTTTGGATTCTCTGAATACATATTTTTAAACTCTTTGAACCGGAAAAACCCTTTGCTAAAATATTTCAGAATATAAGAGAATGCCATCAGGTAGGACTCTATAATAGTGCTAAGACAATGAATCAATAGCGAGGTGGTCTCTTAACCGTTTGACGGTCAATATTTTTCACAAGAAATGTATAGCTTTCCTACTTGTATGTTCATTTGCAGGCCAAGATAGGACAATTTCTGAAAATTTATCACTGGAATGACTGGCTCGATTATCGAGCCAGTCATTCCAGTGGTAAATTTTCAAAAATAGTCTTATTTTCACCACCAAATGAACATTCCTCAAAACCACTGCTAAGGACGGTTTTGGCCAGCTTGACCATTAAAGGGTTAATACAAGCATATTGTTGTATAATATGACTTTTGGAGTATGAAAATTGTGGTTCTTTAGAAGTCGTCTTTCGACCATTTGCTTAAAAGATGTATTCGGCTCAAAAAGGTATATATATATGGTGTCTTAATCAAGATTGATTGTATATATATATGACTTACTTATAGCGGGTGCCGTGCATACTTTGTAAGCACAACTGTTTTCACAACATTTCATATTTTTTTCACACTGGGTGTCCACACCACAAACATTAGTGCCGATGCACTGGCCTGGATTGTCTTCCGGTAAAGGACAATTGCCTGGTTTATCTGAAATACACAAATCATAGATGATAGCTCTAGCAATGCATTCTATTATGAATTTGTAGTCGTTAGAATCCATGTGAGATGGTGAATATTCGAAGAATAATTTGATAAGAAGTTCATGTAAGCGCTTTCTCGAAACAGAGAAATGTTTGTTTAGAAAACAATGGTTTATATACAGGATAGCTTAGACAGAACGTAACACATACTGTTGAATATTTTGAACATAATGGCCCTTTCCAGTTTTAGCTATGCCCCGTCCATCTCTTCCTAAGCTCCACCCACACCTCGCATGTGTTGGGATCTATCGATTTTTGAACTCCCTGACTATCAATTTGCAGAAAACTATAAAGGTAAGCCGTTAAATATTTTGAAATTAATTTAACTGAGCACTGGCGGCAACAGTGTCCAGTCAAATTAGTTTCAAAATATTCAACAGAATGTTTATTAAATGGTAAAGACATACAATTCGTACAACGTGTCGAACTATTAACTGTCAAAGATAAACTATATCGAATCATTCATGACATCATGATTATGACGTCAGCATACACGTCATGTAGTTGGTTATGACGTTATATGAAGTCATAAGATGGATGGATAAATTTGGAAAGGTCCATTGGATTGCAAAAAGTCTTCCAATCCAATCCTGCTCAAAATATTAAACAGAACATTTGTTATGTCGAGTTCAAAATTGTATTAACTAACATGTTTGTGTTTTGTAAGATGTTGATTTATTTATGCAGTCTACTGTATGTCATTGCCTCAAAGGAACACTTTCTAAGAAGTAATGTTGAGACCTAACTACGAAAAATGGCTAGAACCTAGCAGGTCCATACTATAGTCATAAAACTAGAATTTCGAGCCTACTAGTAGAAGACTCGAATTCCAGTCTTGCATTTTCTAAACTATTATTCTCATGGCTTGTAAATGGAGATTTCATTAGACCATTGAAGATTAAGTAATATTTTTGGCTTAGAAACTAAGTGGTTATGCCATCTCACCTGTTCCTATACAAGTGGCAGTTTTACCATCCTCCACGCATACCTCAGATTGGTCACACTCTTTACTCTGTAAATGAAAGAGAAAATAATCAAACTAATATATAAATTCATATACAAAATAACTAGGAATCTAGCCTATTTTTATAAGCATCTTACGGGGACTGTATTCCTCACCTGCAACATCAGTATTTGAAACAGAAAAACACTTAGTATCAAAATACAAATATTCGCCTGATAATATGAATATTTGGGCCTGGAAAGCAATTTCATTTTGATGCAGACTAGTTATAGCCATCATGTTAAACAAAGCTGCTAACATTTTATTCAAATCGGATACACCATTGTTGATAACTCTTTAGCGAGTAAATTGTCATTTGAAAAATCCTAACCATGGTTAAGTTTGTTCACAAAAGTAAAAAAATAAACCAATGTTCAAACGGCGTAAAAAACTAAAAATCCAGAACAATTTTGAAAATCGATTTCGTTTTGATGCAGAGTCGTTGTTAATCTTGTTTAGAAAGTTAAAAATATTGGGAATTAATGTAAAAAATTGTGGACATAATGAGAAATCAAAGATAGTTGTGTACTTGGTCGACTAAGAGGATTTAAGAGTTTTAACTTTGAGCCTCCACATATATATATATAAATGGCGAATTCAAAGATACATACACATTTTTCTTCTCAAAACCTGGTTATCCAATTTGGCCAATGGACTAATCATGCATTATAGAACAAAACATTTTTCAACCTTTGCTGTAGATGAAGTACTTTGTATTTCCCATCAATTGGCTCAGTGGCGATTTACAAACCCCTATATAGCCAAAGCTATAGCTCCATACACAATTTTGAGAAATTGGCCCAGTGGTTGGCACGTATGAAGATTCAGGTGAGCCAAAATATTACTAATGTTACATTTAATACTATGTAAGTCAAGATGTTTAAAATTACTGTTCTCCTGCCACCCACGATATGTGGAAAATTTATTATGTTACGACAGTTGCAAAACAACAGGTGCTAACGCAATAGTTACTACTTTGAACAAAATGTTAAAAATGTGACTGACAGATCTCCTTATGTTAGATGCAAGCCGCAAATAAAATGTATTTTGCATCAATGTTACCTCGCATGGACTGAAGCATACACATGTGTTACAACCATCAGCATCAGGCTTGAATCCAGCACTACAGACCATCGTACTCAAGCATTTAAGATTCGGACAAACTAAAATAATAATAATAATAAATAATAATAATAATAATACTAATAATAATAATAATACTAATACCAAGAGGCCCAAGGGGCCTGTATCGCTCATCTGCATCATAGGCATTTCAACCAGAAAGGCCATCTACAATAAGTAGAACCCTACAGAGTTGAGCAGAATTATAACAAGAAAACAGAAGCCATGTTTCTTTATGTATCAACTACTTCTGAGCAAAACTTAACGGCCTTTAGTCCCTTATCATATCTCCCAAATTTCGGCCCAATCCGTTCAATGATTCTGGATACGACGTTGTTTTCACGAAAACTAGGTCATCCAAGATGGCCACCAAGCTAATGGACCAATCAGGTTCGCTTGAACAAATTGGTTCTCCTCCTGCATTAGATGATGTTTCATGAGTTTTGAATCAAACCGCAAGCCGTTTCGGAGATTCTTAGACATTTCTAAAAATTGGCTGGTTTAGCCAGTGGCCATCTTGGATTTTGGCCGATCAGCTTCGTTTGAACAAACTTAGCCCTCTATGCCCTAAGGCTGCATTCTGCCAAATATAATTGAAAGCGGCCCAGTGGCTCTTGAGAAGTCGTTTAAAGAATTTCCCATTGCTTTACTATGGGAGCCTATGGCAGAAAAACAAACCAAGATGGCAGTCAAACCATTTATCTAACAGTCTTGAAAGCGGCATATTTGAACTCGCCACCCTGATAAGCATATATACAGCAATTTTCACCATCAAAATACATCAAGTAAAAAAAAAGCCAATATGACAAAAAGCTAAATTTTGATTGGTTGATGCTGGCCATGGTTTTTAATGTACGAACTTCCTTTGAACAAATTTGAATGGCGCTTGATCCCTAAGCATATTTACCAAATTTCAGTGCTATCCCTTCAGCGGTTCGGGAGAAGTCGTTTTCGCGAAAACTAAGTCATCCAAGATGGCCGCCAAGCAAATAGGCCAATAAGGTTGGCTTGAAAATAAACTTGGGTCTAACGTTGCCATAGATGGTGTGTTATGAGTATTGAATCAATTCCTCTTGCGGTTTCGGAGAAGATTTTTTAGTGTCTAAAAATCGGCCATTTTGGCCAGCGGCCATCTTGGATTTTGACCGATCCGCTTCGTTTGAACAAAGTTAGATCTCTATGCCCTATGAATGTTTCCTCCCAAATATAATTGAAATCGGCCCAGTGGTTCTTGAGAAGAAGTCGTTTAAAGAATTCACCATTGCTTTACTATGGGCACATTTCTTTACTATGGGAGACTATGGCGGGAAAACAAACCAAGATGGCAGGAAATAAACGAAATCACGGATTTCTTTTTCACGAGAGTTGATACTTACCTCCCTAATACTCTTTGATACTGCTAAATATCGGCTTTCACTTAATAAAACACTCAGATTTACAAAGAAAGGTGCCCCTTATGGGCAGGTAGACAGAAGTCAGTCAGGAGGTTGCCAGCCCCACCACCGCGCATGCACCCACTAGTACTTCCTCTGACTAATTTATTGGCTGACACACATGCAACATAATAAGAGCCTGAAGACCGAGCCTCAGTGGGGCGGAGAGGCCGGGTCCGTATTAGGGAGGTAAGTATCAACTCTCTTGTGAAAAAAGAAATCCGTGATTTCGTTTATTTCACTTCAAGAGTATACTTACCTCCCTAATACTCTTTGATATTGCCAGAATTCATCAGTGAATTCGGCGGGAGGGAGGCGAGATCAAAAGACCAGCTCTTCCCTATGCGCTTTTCTGCGATTAAGGTACTTAAACTTCTGAAATTCTGTGGAAACACAATCAGGAATAGAAAGGAAACATCGGCTAACACAAACCGATGGCCGAGAGATGACCAAAAGTCATATGCGCTCCCACCCCTCCTCTTGGGAGGAAGACTGAATGACCTCAATGTCCCATACGCTCTCTACGTACAAGTGCCATGTACTATAGGACATTAAACGAAAAGGTTTCATTTTCGTATACTCTCAATAATGAACCACATAAAACACGTACCATCACCATAGTAATAATGAAGGGTCACGTGACATTACAAAAAACCAAGACTCACCTTGTGGAAGATTGGTGCTGTCATCATCTCCCCATTGGTGAAGACTGATGCAGCCCATAAAGTGGATGTTTCCATTGATTAAATGTGAAATATATAAAAAATGAGGATACCTCATCAAAATATGTACACCTAGATTAGCTTTTCAAAATCGATAAGGCGAGAGGTTTTGAGGTGTCACGGAGATAATGGTCGGTAAAACTTGACTCACAGTGTCACTGAGCTACTGACATAATGTCATCCACAGGTACCCCATTAAATAGGGCAGTGGAAGCCAATACACCTCGGACACTGTGAGCCTTGGCCATGTCAACTTGTTTACCTGTGGCGGATTTATGGCAAAATTGAGTACACTCTACAATCCACCTGTAAATGGTGTCCTTTGACGCCCTGCCATGGGGCTCAATATATGACAACCATAACGCTGTTGGGTCCGTCCGCCAATCTTGAGTACGTTGTTTGTACCGGATTAATACTCGGACTGGACACCATAGTTTTGAATTAGGATCAAACCTAGTCAAAGCTGGTAAAATTATCGGTTAACACGGATATTTCAAAGACTGGTTTTTCGCCATGAAATTTATCCTGGGTAGAAGCCTAAGGCCTTCCCCTGTAACCACAGAACGGTCTGCCTCGGCTGACAAGGCATGAATCTCACTCCTATGCCTAGCCGAGGCCGCAGCAATTAAAAATACAGTTTTAAGCGTCAACATTTTCATAGAAATGGAGCTTAGTGGTTCAAACGGCCTATCAGCTAGCACCTGAAGCACTAGTGATAAACTCCAAGACGGTATCACTGGGGGATTCCTTGGTCTTAGATTGCCCATGCCTTTGATTAAAGTATTTAATGTATTTACTTCATCACTTCCCCTATTAGCCAAGCAAGGGATAACTATCATTAAAGCTGACTTATAGCCAGCAAGAGTTAGGCTTGAGGCTATAGGCATCATACAGGTGACAGAGGAAATCGGCTACTACCTGAATAGATGAATCCATTGGATTAATACATCTTTTTGAGCACCATTCTGCAAATCTGTTGATTTTATAATTATATCCTCTGGAGGTTGACCCCCTCCTGGCTTTTGCCATGAACATGGCTGCTTGCTCAGCAAAGCCCTCCTTAATTCTAGATTCCTTGACAACATCCACGCAGTCAATTGGAACATTGAGGGATTGTTGTGAAGGTTCTTGCCCTGGAAGATAATATTGTCCATCAGAGGCAGAGGAACCGCATTGCAGACCAGAAGGTCCAGCAGATCCATATACCATGATCGGCTTGTCCAATTTGGGGCAATCAGAAGCACTTGGCACTCCTCCTGTCTGATTTTCTGAAGAATTTTTGGAATCAGGATTGCTGGAGGGAATGCGTATGCATACATTCCCACCCAGCTGATAGCTAACGCATCTGTTGCGAAAGCGTTTGGATCTGGAATTGGAGAGACGTACGTCGTCATCTTCGCATTCTTCTTCGTGGCGAATAAATCTATGTTGGGTTTCCCCCAGTGGTCGAACAGACGATCCGCCACACATTGATTTAGTTGCCATTCCGTAGACTCATCCTTCGACTCAATGAGTCTGCTAGCAGATTTAACCTTCCCGGAATATGAACTGCCTTCAAGGTAATCCTGTGATCCAGGCACCACCAAAGCAGTTTCCAAGTCATCATACAGAGACTGGGCGACTTCGCTCCGCCCTGGCGGTTTATGTAAGACACTACTGTTGAGTTGTCTGATCGAATTAGAACACTATTGCCCTGAACATTCTGTAAGAAATGTTCCAGGCCCAGGACTACTGCTCGTAATTCCAGTAGATTGATATGTTCCTTTGACTGTTTCAGATTCCAAAGCCCTTATATCATGGATTCTTCCAGGCAAGCTCCCCAACCCTCCATCGATGCATCTGTATACATCGTTAACTGAGGGTGAGGAGGGGTTAACATTACCCCCGCCAGGAGATTCTCTGTCTTCAACCACCATTGAAGGTGATGAATTAGTGGCTCCAACACGGACACGCTTGAGTCCAGTGAACCTGTACTCTGGGTCCATTGTGTCATGAGAAATAACTGGATCGGCCGCCTGCGTAAGGCCGCCTGAGGAATGACTGGTTCCAGAGAAACCATCAATCCCAGCATTCTCAGATAAACCCGTGCCAGAACATGACGACTGTTGCACACTGGCTGTATTACTGAGATGAGTAGCTGTACCCTCTCCTGAGTAGGATAAACATATCCTATCTCCAGATCGAAGAACATTCCCAGGTAAACAAACTTCTGGGATGGAGTCAGCTCTGATTTTTGAAAATTTATTATCCAGCCTAAATCTGAGAGTTTTCAAAACTATCTCCAGATTCGCTGATAAACTTTCCTGGTTGTGTGCTTTTAACAGCCAGTCGTCTATGTACGTGTGGACTGCTATGCTTCTCCTGCGGATGTATGCTGTTATCGCAAGAACCACCCTGGTGAAGCCCCGAGGAGCCGTAGAAATTCCGAAGGGTAACACCCTGAATTCCCACTGTCTGCCCTGGAATGCAAATCTCAGAAGTAACGGAAACTCCTCGCTATTGGAATGTGGAAATAAGCATCCTTCAAATCTATTGAAGCTGTCCACATTCCCCTCTCCAACCCTGCCAACACCGATCTCACAGTTTCCATCTTGAAACTGGGTGTTTCTATGAACTTGTTCAATGGCTTGAGGTTGAGAAGTGGTCTCCACCCTCCAGTGCTTTTCGTTACCAAGAACACGGTTGAATAGAAGCCCGGGCAATTTTGTGCCTGTTGAATTGCTTCCTTGAGTATGAGGGAATTTATCTCCTCTTCTATACACAACCGCTGATCGGATCTCTTGGAATTTGAGTCCATATCGGCACCAGAGACAGCCGTGATGGTGGGCCTGTTATCCAGTTGGGATGATACCTGACTAAAAGCCATCGCAAGACTAAACGGTCCTGAGTCAACCGTTCCCACTCTTGCATGTGGTTGGCAAATCGGCCTCCCACTGGTCCACCTAGGGAGAGAGGTGGACATAAGGAGCGCAAGAGTGGCACTGTCTCCTGGTGCAGATGCACTGGGGTAGCTCTTACTGTGGTAATCACCCTGTCAGGTACGATTACCACGACCAGATCCTCGCGCACCGCGCGCACCACGGTGCACGGGCTGGCTGCGCCGGAGTAGCCTGCGGCCCCCTCGCTGCTGGCCAAAGCGCACGCGGCCGTGGCCGACGCTGCGCTGGTCGCCGCCTCTGACCTGGCCACCACCACCTCGAGCCTGCAGGGGATGATATGCAGGGGGAGCTGCGCGAATGCGCTCTCTACGGAGCACTTCAAATTGCTCACGTAATGCCCTCTGGTTATTGACCAGGGTAACCGTCTCCTGGAGATGCTTACATCCCTCACCTCCAAAGAGACCAGGACCTGTCATAGGTGAATGCAGCAGCCTATTATACAAATCCTTGGACAGGCACAAGTTATCAAGAGCAAACGTGCGCCTCGCCCGGACACTCCTGGTTACAGACCGGGTTAAACAGTCCAAACCCAAGTTAATTCCATCTTGGATGGCTCTCTGGACAGTCACCAGACTAGGCTGACGTAATGCGGATGCCGTTACTACCCCTTGTAAGAACTGTGAGACATGCGAAAGCACTGCCATAGACTCTGGGAACCTGGCCGCGTATCTTCACCCAGCGCAGCATGGTCATCCGTACTTGGCTTCGGTACTACACCGTATAGCTGATATGGATCAGCTGTAATACGGCACCGCTTTGCCACTTCGCGGGGGGCCTTCGCTAAACGTCCATGTGCACTAATGGACGTCTCCTCCGCAGTAAACATATCAACAATATGATCAGCTAACGTCAAAGATGGTAGCATAGCGGTAACAGTCGGTTTACCTGCCAACCACGGGCGCTGGCCGCGTTGACTGGCCGACTGATCCACGGCAAGATCTGGTCTGATGTTGATTAGCCACGGGCAAGCGTCAGACCAGTCTTCCTCCGTGGCCACCTGCGAATGCTCTACAAGACGAGGGCCTTCGTCATCCTCCTGAGCAATCACAGGTGTGTATGTGGCTGGAGGAACTGATACGCCTGGCAAGCCAGAGAAAGCATGCGGGCCTGAAAGAACAGGCATGCTAAACTGACTGGCTTGACCAGGAGCAGGCGCCGTGGTATTGCGTGGGGAAAATATCGCCACACCACGGCCCTGGCCAGCACCGGCTACACCATCGGCAAGCCGAGGTATGCGGTAAAACTGGCCATCAGATCCAGCCCGGGCTACCTTCTGCGCCGTGAACGCTACTCCTGCGTGAGTAGTACCATGGACAATGCCGCCCGTGTTCCCCGCGAGGGGTGCACGTACGTCAATGTCCATGGCCACGGTGCCAGAAGGAGAACCCAGCAGATAATCCTCTTCTTCCTGGCCAGAAAGATTAGACTCCAGGTTAGCAAAGAATGCTAACCCGGACTGGCCAGGAGAGGTACCATAGGAGGAACTGGTACCTGCAGGGTGCGGATAATCCTGGGCTGATAGGCAGGCAGGTTCCAGCGACACCTGACCACGAACAACCGGCGCGGCAAGCCTGCTGCCAGTATTCTTACTGTGGATTTCACCCTCTATTAGGGCCACCTCTGAATCATGGTCGAAAACTGATAGGTCCCTAAATAGTACCGATTCAGAGGCGGGGATTATCTGCTCCGGAGCAATTGAAATGCCTCATATCATAACTAGTGTACCTGAGTCTTTAGCATAGACAAACCATCTGACTTGATGAACCGGACGCTCCACCAACATTATGACCTCTTAACTCTCTCCACCTTAAGGGGAGGGAATTGGACCAAGAGGGCAAAGTGAGAAGACCTACATCCGAGGCCTCCAACTCACTGGGAAAAGATTTTTTGTTAGATAACCTAACAATGTTAGTAGGAAATGGAACCTTGGTGGAGAGAAAAACAAACTCTCTGAAGATGTGATGTCCTAACATTCCTAGATACCTGTGGACATAAACACAAAGCGAGATTAGTATTTCATAGCGCCATTTTGAAATAAACTAGTTATTTTAGGCGCTTATCACGATAAGCGCGAGTCCCGGAAACACATTACAATGGGATAAACTCGCTAAAATATACTAGAAGTTACCTGATGGCTAGGTCCTGGGCCCTCCTCCGGCGAATATAGATGATCTGCCATCTCACACAGGATATATAACACTTCTAGAGTATGAATTTAAGTCTTAAACAGCTAAGAAAAGCTTAAAGCAACAAAGCATGTGTAGACCATCTGCCAATAAATTAGCAAAGAGGAAGTACTAGTCGGCGCATGCGCGGTGGTGGGGCTGGCATCCGCCTGACTGACTTCTGTGTACCCGCCCATAAGTGGCACCTTTCTTTTTAAATCTGAGTGTTTTATTAAGTGAAAACCGATATTTAGCAATATCAAAGAGTATTAGGGAGGTAAGTATACTCTTGAAGTGAAAACCGTTTATCTGACAGTCTCTAAAGTGGGATATTTGAACTGGCCACACTGATAAGCATATATAAAGCAATTTTTGCCATCAAAATACATCAAATACAAAAAAGCCGATATGACCAACGCTAAATTTTGATTGGTTGATGGCGGCCATGTTTTTTAATGTACAAACTTCCCTTGAACAAACTTGAATGGACCTTGGTCCCTAAGCATCTTTACCAAATTTCAGGTCTATCCCTTCAGCGGTTCGGTTGAAGTCATTTTCGTGAAAACTAGGCCATTCAAGATGGCCGCCAGGCAAATCGTCCTATCAGGTTGTCTTGAACAAACTTGGGTCTACCCTTGCACTAGATGATGTGTTATGAGTTTTGAATCAATTCCTCCAGCGGTTTCGGAGAAGATTTTTTAGTGTTTCTAAAAATTGGCTATTTTGGCCGGCAGCCATCCTGGATTTTGGCCGATCGCCTAGGGATGCTTCCTGCCAAATATAATTGTAATCGGACCAGTGGTTCTTGAGAAGTCGTTTAAAGAAAAAGTTGGCAGACGACTGACGACACACCAACGACGGACGATCGCCATGGTATAAGCTCACTTGGCCTTTCAGGCCAGGTGAGCTAATAATAATAACAAGAGGCCCAAGGGGCCTGTGTCGCTCTCCTGGAGCATTATGCATTTTTGTCACAATTGTTAGTGGGTGGTTTAGGAGTAGTCTTCTAGATGAGCTTGTGGACATTTCTGCAAGTCCAATATGGCCGCCAAACACGCTACATTTTGATTGGTCCACTTCTGCCATGTTATTGAAGTAGCGCCTTCCCTTGAAAAAAATGTAATGGCACTCAGTGCCTAATCATATCTCTCAAATTTCGGCCCAATCTGCTCAGTGGTTCTGGAGTCATTTTGGCAAAAATTAGGTTATGCAAGATGACCACCAAACCATTTAGCCAATCAAGTTCCCTTGAAATAAACAAAATCTAGGATTTCTTTTTTCACGAGAGAGTTGATACTTACCTCCCTAATACTTTTGATATTGCTAAATATTGGCGTTCACTCAATAAACACTCAGATTAAAAACAGTTAGGTGCCCCTACTGGGCAGGTAGACAGAGGGTAGTCCGGGGGATGCCAGCCCCAACACCGCGCATGCGCCGACTACTACTTCCTCTGACTAATTTATTGGCTGACACACATGCAACTATTAAGAGCCTGAAGACCGAGCCTCTGTGGGGTGGAGAGGCTGGGTCCGTATCTAGGGAGGTAAGTATCAACTCTCGTGAAAAAAGAAATCCTAGATTTCGTTTATTTCACATCAAGAGTATACTTACCTCCCTAATACTTTTGATATTGCCAGAATTCGACAGGGAATTCGGCGGGAGGGAGGCGAGGTCAAAAGACCAGCTCTTCCCTATGCGCTTACACGCGTTCAAGGCACTTAAACATCTGAAACTGTGTGAAAACACAGTCAGGATTTGATAAAACATCGGCTAACACCAACCGATGGATGAGATGACCGATGTCATATGCGCTCCCCCCCCCCCCCTCCTTCCTGGGAGGAAGACTAGCATGACCTCAATGTCCTATACGCTCTCTACGTACCAGTGCCATGTACTATAGGACAGAGACGAAAAGGCTCCATTTTCGTATACTCTCAATGATGAACCACATCAAAACACAAACCATCACCATATTAATAAAAACGGGTAACGTGACAATACAATCAACAATGAACAACACATGAACAAGACTGACCTTGTTGAACTTGGCAGCTGTCATCCTCTTCCCAGTGGAGAAGACCGATGCAGTCCCAAAAAGTGGTTGTTTCCATTAATTAATTGTGAAGTATATAAGCAATGAGGAAACCCTCCTCAAAAACATATGCGATTATTTTTTCAAAATCGACAAGGCGAGAGGATTCGAGGTGTCACGGAGATAATGGTCTGTAAAACTTGACTCAGAGTGCCACTGAGCCACGGACATAATGTCATCCACAGGGACCCCATTAAATAGGGCAGTGGAAGTTACTAAGCCGTGGACACTGTGAGCCTTGGCTATGTCAACCTGCTTACCCGTGGCGGATTTGTGACAAAATTGGATACACTCTACAATCCACCTGGAAATAGTGTCCTTAGACGCCCTGCCATGGGGTTCAATATACGACAACCATAACGCTGACTGGTCGGTCCGCCACTCCGAAGTACGCTGTTTGTACCGAAGTAGCGCCCGAACGGGACACCATGCTTTAGAATTAGGATCATATCTAGTTAAAGCAGGCAAAAAATTAGGTTGACCTGGATATTTCAGACTGATTCTTAGCTAAGAAATTAATCCTAGGTAATAACTTAAGGCCTTCCCCTGCAACCACAAAACGGTCATCCTCGGCTGATAAGGCATGAATCTCACTCCTACGCCTAGCCGAGGCCGCAGCAATTAAAAATACAGTTTTAAGAGTTAACATTTTCATAGAAATGGAACTAAGTGGTTCAAAAGGCTTATCACCTAGTACCTGAAGCACTAGCGATAAACTCCAAGACGGAATCACAGGGGGATTCCTTGGTCTTAGATTGCCCATGCCTTTAATTAATACATTTAATGTACTTACTTCATCACTTCCCCTCTTAGCCAAGCAAGGAATAACAGTCATTAATGCTGACTTATAACCAGCAATAGAGTTAGGCTTGAGGCTATAGGCATCATACAGGTGACAGAGGAAATCAGCTACTACCTGAATAGATGAATCCATTGGATTAATACATCTTTTTGAGCACCACTCTGCCAATCTGTTGATTTTATAGTTATATGCTCTGGAGGTTGACCCCCTCCTGGCTTTGGCCATAAACATGGCTGCTTGCTCAGAAAAGCCCTCCTTAATTCTAGATTCCTTGACAACATCCACGCAGTCAATCTGAACATTGACGGATTGTTGTGAAGGGCCTTGCCCTGGAAGATATTGTCGTCCATCAGAGGCAGAGGAACCGGATTGCAGACCAGACGGTCCAGCAGATCCGTATACCATGATCGGCTTGGCCAATCCGGGGCGATCAGAAGCACTTGGCATTCCTCCTGTCTGATTTTCTGAAGAATTTTTGGAATCAGGATTGCTGGAGGGAATGCGTATGCATACATTCTCCCCCAGCTGATAGCTAACGCATCTGTTGCGAAAGCGCTTGGATCTGGAATCGGAGAGACGTACGTTGTCATCTTCGCATTCTTCTTCGTTGCGAACAAATCGATGTTGGGCTTGCCCCAATGGTCGAACACACGATCCGCCACACATTGATTTAGTTGCCATTCCGTCGGTAAAACACTCATCCTTCGGCTCAATGAGTCTGCTAGCAGATTTAACCTTCCCGGAATATGAACTGCTTTCAAGGTAATCCTGTGATCCAGGCACCAACAAAGCAGTCTCCATGTCATCATACAGAGACTGGGCGACTTCGTTCCGCCCTGGCGGTTTATGTAAGTCACAACTGTTGAGTTGTCTGAACGAATAAGAACAATCTTGCCCTGAACTTTCTGTAAGAAATGTTCCAGGCCCAGGACTACTGCTCTTAGCTCGAGTAGATTGATATGTTCTTTTGACTGTTCCAGATTCCAAAGCCCTGATATTGTGGATCCTTCCAGGCAAGCTCCCCACCCCTCCATTGATGCATCTGTATACACAGTCACCTGAGGGTGGGGAGGGGTTAGCAAAAATCCCACCAAGAGATTCTCTGTATTCAACCACCATTGCAGGTGGTGAATTAGAGGCGCCAACACTGACACGTTCGAGTCCAGCGAACCTGTACTCTGGGTCCATTGTGTCATGAGAAACAACTGGATCGGCCGCCTGCGTAAGGCGGCCTGAGGAATGACTGGTTCCAATGAAACCATCAACCCCAGCATTCTCAAGTAAACCCGTGCCAGGACATGACGACTGTCGCACACTGACTGAATTACTGAGATGAGTTTCTGAACTCTCTCCTGAGTAGGATAAACATATCCTGTCTCTAGATCGAAGAACATCCCCAGGTAAACAAACTTCTGGGATGGAGTCAGCTCTGATTTTTGGAAATTGATTATCCAGCCCAAGTCTGTGAGAGTCTTCAAAACAATCTCCAGATTGGCCGATAAACTTTCCTGGGTGTGTGCTTTTAACAGCCAGTCGTCTATGTACGTGTGGACTGCTATGCTTCTCCTGCGGAGGTATGCGTGATCGCAAGAACCACACGGGTGAAAACCCGAGGAGCCGTGGAAATTCCGAAGGGTAACACCCTGAATTCCCACTGTCTGCCCTGGAATGCAAATCTCAGGAAGCAACGGAAACTCCTGGCTATGGGGATGTGGAAATAAGCATCCTTCAAATCTATCGACGCTGTCCACATTCCCCTCTCTAACCCCGCCAACACCGAGCGCACAGTCTCCATCTTGAAACTGGGCATCTCTATGAACTTGTTCAATGGCTTGAGGTTGAGAATTGGTCTCCACCCTCCTGTGTTTTTTGTTACTAAGAACACGGTTGAATAGAAGCCCGGACACCTTTGTGCCGGCTGAATAGCTCCTTTTTGTATGAGGGAAGTTATCTCCCCCTCGATACACAACCTTTGATCTGGATCTCTCGGATTCGGAGTCCAGATCGGCACGAGAGACTGTCGCGACGGCGGGCCTGTCATCCAATCAGGATGATACCCGACTGAAAGCCATCGCAAGACTAAACGGTCCTGAGTCAACCCTTCCCACTCTTGCATGTGGGCGGCCAGCCGGCCTCCCACCGGTCCACCTAGGGAGAGAGGTGGACATAAGGAGTGCAAGAGTGGCACTGTCTCCTCCGCCAGAAACACCAGAGTGGTTCGCACCGTGGCAATCGGCCCATCAGGCACGATTACCACGACCAGATCCCCGTGCGCCACGCCCAGCACCACGCGCACCTCGGTGCGCGGGTGGCTGCCTGGCTGGCTGCGCCTGGGGAGCCTGCGCCCCCCTCACTGCTGGCCGAATCGCACGCGGCCTAGGCCGACGCTGCGATGGCGGGTGGCCTCTGACTTGGCCACCTCCACCTCGAGCCTGCAGGGGACGATACGCAGGGGGTGCGGCGCGAACGCTCGCACACTTCAAACTGCTCGCGCAGCGCCCTCTGGTTATTGACCAGAGTCACCGTCTCCTGGAGGTGCCTGCATCCCTCACCTCCAAAGAGACCAGGACCTGTTATAGGCGTACGCAGTAGCCTATTCTACAGGTCCTGGGACGGGCACAGATTGTCCAAGGCAAACGTGCGCCTCGCCCGGACACTCCTGGTCACCGCCCGCGTCATGCAGTCCAGAGCCAGGTTGATACCATCCTGGATGGCTCGCTGGACTGTGGCCGGGCTCGGCTGGCGCGATGCGGATGCTGTTACCACCCCTTGTAACAGCTGGGAGACGTGGGACAGAGCAGCAATCGAAGCCCTCCCACTCTCCTCCGCATCACCCAGCGCGGTATTTGCCGAACGCAACGCGTTCGAACACAGAACACCCGTGTCAGAACGGGCGCCTGGCCACGCATCTTCACCCAAAGCCGCGCGGTCATCCACGCTCGGCTTGGGTACCACACCGTACCGCTGGTAGTCCAGGGGCACGATGCGGCAACGCCTGGCCACCTCGCGAGGGCCCTTCGCGAGACGCCCATTCGCCTTAATGGACGACTCCGCCGCCTCGAACATGTCAACGACATGTTCAGCCAGCGGCAGAGATGGCATGGCGTTAGCAGTAGCCATACCAGCTAACCACGGCCTGTGATCACGCTGGCTAGCCGACTGCTCCACGGGCAGATCTGGCCGAACATTTACCAGCCATTGGCAAGCGTCCGACCAATCCTCCTCCGTGGCTAGCTGCGAGCGCTCTACAAGACGGGGGCCTTCGTCTTCCTCCTGAGCGCACGCAGCAGAGCTTGACGGCGGATATGCTGATACCCCTGGCAAGCCAGGGAAAGCATGCAGGCCCGAAAGAACAGGCATGCTAAACTACCTGGCTTGACCAGGAGCAGGCGCCGTGGTAGAGCGCGGGGCAGACACCGCCCCACCACGGTCCCGGCCAGCACCAGCGACACGCTCGGCAAGCCGAGGTATGCGGTAACCCTGGCCATCAGCACCGCCCAGGGCCACCTTCTGGACCGTGAAGTCTACTCCTGCGTGAGTAGATCCATGGAATACGTCGCCCGTATCCCCCACGAGGGGTGCACAGACGTCGTACTCCATGGTCACGTCCCCAGATGGCGACCCTAGCAGGAAATCCTCTTCCTCCTGGCCAGAAAGATTAGACTCCGGGTCAGCAAAGAGAGCTAACCCGGACTGGCCAGGGAAGGTGCCATAGGAGGTACTGGCACCCGCGGCGTGCGGATCCCCCTGGACTGATAAGCAGCCCGCGGGTTCCTGCGACAGCCGTCCACGGCCCCTCGGCGCGCCACCAAGCCTGCTGCCAGGGTCGTGGATCGCCCCCACTAATGGGGCCACCTCTGAATCGTCGAACAACGTAACCGACCTACGGAAAAGTGACTCAGAGGTGGGGATCACCTGCTCTGAAGCAGACGCCGAGGACAACAAAGGATCTGGTCCAGGAAGCATGCTACGAAGCAACTCTGGGACCAAATCCTTTATCGTCCTCTTCATCTCTCCCAACATTTCGGACCGGAAGGCCTCCATATCCACCGCGGACGAGGCCTTCCTCTTACCCTTCACATCCTCTCTCTTCGACTTCCTCTCCTCCTCCACTACCTTGTCCTTAGCGTGTAAACACAGAAATTCAGACATTAACTCGCCCCCCCCCCCATTGCTTACAGACCTCACACTTAAGCAGTGGTCCACAGGGACTACAGCTGAAGCATAAGTGGGGGACGAAACGATCCTTTAGGAACCGGCCACAGGACGGACAACCAGGTCTCTGAAACAGGACACAGGACGAGGACAATGAGCAAGTTAGTTAAGGTTAGAAAAAACTCAAAACCAACTAAAGAGAGGGAAAAGATCATAAAGATCACTAACCATAAGAAAACCAGCGTCGGACAAACTTTAAATGTTAATAAAGAGCAAGGCTGATTATGACGTCATCAATCCCATGACAGAAATTAAATCGGTCCGCAACAAGCATCTACGTGCAAGAACGAATTGTATTCCCAACATAACGTCCTCACATGGATATTCAGACTACACACCATCAGATACACAATGATAACAATGGTAAATACAGTCATTATTTTTTCAAATAATTAACATCACCTCATATCATTATTTAGATACCTGATACCTGGTATAGACAAACCATCCACCTGATGCACTGTAACACTCCACCAAGACCACGCCTCTTAACTCTCTCCACCTTAGGGGAAGGAATTGGATCAAGAGGGCAAAGTGAGAAGACCTTTATACTAGGCCTCCGACTCACTGGACATATTTTTTTGGTTAGATAACCTAACAGTATTAGTAGGAAATGGAACCGTGGTGGAGAGAAAACAAACCCTCAGATGCTGTGATGTCCATTACATATCCTCACATAGACCTGTGGACAAAAACACAGAGAGAGATTAGTCTTATATAGCACCGTTTTGAAACAAACCAACTAAAATAGGCGCTCATCACGGTAAACGCGAGTCCCGGAAACACATTACAACGGGAAAAACTCGCTAGAATGTATTTGAAATCACCTGATATAAGGATCCTGCGCCTTCCTCCGGCGAAGTAGCTCTCTCAGACATATTCCAGGTGATACACTTTTACACAACAAGACTAAATATAGCACAGAACGAGTGAAAACTTTGCACAAGCACAAAAAGCATGTGAACCCTCTGCCAATAAATTAGCAAAGAGGTAGTAGTAGTCGGCGCATGCGCGGTGGTGGGTCTGGCATCCGCCGGACTACCCTCTGTCTACCTGCCCAGTTGGGGCACCTAACTGTTTTTAATCTGAGTGTTTATTGAGTGAACGCCAATATTTAGCAATATCAAAAGTATTAGGGAGGTAAGTATACTCTTGATGTGAAATGGGAGCTTTTGGCGGGAAAATGATCCAAGATGGCCCCCAAACCGTTTATCCGACAGTTTCCAAAATTGCAAATTTGAGATCAGAGGAAGTACTAGTTTGCGCATGCACGGTGGTGGGGCTATCAAATAAAAAAATCCAATATGCCAACCAAACACGCTATATTTTGATTGGCCCACTGCGGCCATGTTTTCTGACGGATTAACTTCTCTTGAACAAACATTAATGGCCCTTAGTCCCTAATCATATATCACAAACTTCGCCCTGATCGCTTCAATGGTTCTGGGGAAGAAGTCATTTTTGTGAAAACTAGGTCATCCAAGATGGCCACTGAACCATTTGATCACTCAAGTTCCTTTGAACTCAAGTTCCCTTGAACAAACTTGGTTCAGCTCTTACCATAGATCATATTTCGTGAGTTCTGAATTGATCCCTCAAACGGTTCTGGAGAAGACGATTTTTAAAGACATTTCTAAAAATTGGTAGAAATCCAAGATGGCCGTCGACCAAATTGGCCGATAGGGTTTGTTTGAACAAATTTGAATCTCTATGCCTTAAGGATGCTTTCTGATAAATATAATTGAAATCGGCCTAGTAGTTCTCGAAAAGAAGACATTTTAAATTTCCCATTGCTTTAGTAATGGAGCTTTTGGCGAGAAACTGAGCCAAGATGGCCACCAAACCATTTATCCGACAGTTTCGAAAATTGCAAATTTCAAATCAGAATACCCAAAAACCTACTTAAAACAATTTCAGCCTCAAAGTCCATCAAATAAAAAAATCCAATATGGCCACCAAAAACGCTATATTTTGATTGGGCCACGGTGGCCATGTTTTTTGACGGATCAACTTCTCTTGAACAAACTTTACTAGCCCTTATTGCCTAATCATATCGGCAAAATTTCGGCATGATCCCTCCAGCGGTTCTAGTCATTTCGCTAAAACTAGGTCAATCAAGATGGGCGCCGAATCATTTGACCAATTAACTTCCCCTGAACAAACTTGGTTGAGCGCTTGCCCTGGATCATATTTCATGAGGTTTCCTTCAATCGGTTTCGGAGAAGATTTTTAAAGATGTTTCTAAAAATCGGCCAAAATCCAAGATGGCCACCGGCCAAATTGGTCCATCAGCTTCGTTTGAACAAACTTGGATCTCTATGCCCTAAGGATGCTTCCTGCCAAATATAATTGAAATCGTCACAGCGGGTCTTGAGAAGTTGTTTTAAAGGAAAGTTGACGGATGGACGACGGACGGACGGTCACCACGACATAAGCTCACTTGGCCTTTCAGGCCAGGTGAGCTAATAATAATAATAATAATAATAATAATGCGTTTCATTTTTTTAAACCGATTTGCGTCTCACCAATAGTGTTCTTTGAACGGAACATATATATCACTCAGATCCATGTATTCTGTTAAGCATACATAGCGATTTCTAAATGGTCAACTTAATATTAGATTATTTAACATTTCCGAGGACAATATGGATTTTTATTGTATGAGCCCACGTTGTTTTCAAAAATCAGTATTGGACGAGACGCCAAATGATCTATTTAGTATACACCTATATATTGAAATAATTAGAAAATAAATGATTCAACGCAATAGGCTCATTGAATTTACTTTTTACCAAATGTACAGAATGATACGAGTTAGCAATTCATTTGTGACGAAATACCTCATTGAGTAATATGTTTGCATGATGTAACAATTCTGATAAAATGACATCATAATGCCATCATAAACCACGGTGACGTAAAATTTGTATGCCGTGATAAATAGCCTCGAGAGTCAAGTAACACATTTAGACAGAGTCCAATAACACCTTTTAGTTTTCTAGCGTCCAATAACACTTTATATTGAATGGTCACATGGTAGTAATGCAGCCATTTCATTGTCTAATATATACAGGTGTATAATAAATAGCAGCTATTCACCACAGATATACAATCCACTAGTACCAGACTGTCGATCTTCATGACTGAGCCATACATCATTATGATTGTGACTTCGGCTAAAATATGCTTTTATATAAACAGATGTTTGTTTTCCCCCATATGACTGTGAAATATCGATAAACATTTATATTTTCCCTTAAGAAGTCTTACCAAAAACACATTCTCCATTGCCTTGCTGGTTGACCTGACATCTTTCTTCTTGTAAACAAGCTACATTCTGCAAGCAGTAAGTTATCAGAGGCTTAATACTGTGTCATGGATACTTTGTCTTGATTACGGTTAGATATTACTGTTATGCAACATTGCAATGTTTAAACAAATATAAAATATATGATATGCAACTAATTAAGAATGCCTAGCTATAGGAACACAAGATGAAGGTCATACAAATTGCACCAATTGTTTTTCAGCTTTCTGATATTAACCATTCACTCCATTGTCTCATCACAAACACAGATCTGTGCAAATATAGTTCATTTAAAAACTGTTAAATCATGTAATATTTACTATATAATACATTAATATTAACACTTTAACCCTTTAATGACCAAATTTTGTCAAGAAAATCTAAATATTTGTTTACTGAACGTCAATTTGCAGACAAAGAGAAGACTATTTTTGAAATTTTACCACTGGAATGACTAGTGCCATTATCCAGCCAGTTATTCCAGTGGTAAATTTAAAAGAATAGTCTTCATGGTCTGCAAATGGACATTCCTCAAGACCACGGCACATGTCAGTTTTGGCCAGCTTCGCCATGAAAGGGTTAATGGCTAAATTTGGTCAGGAAAATAAAAATATTTGCTTAGTGAATGTTCATTTTCAGGCCAAGAGAAGTCTTTGGCCTGCAAATGGACATTCCTCAAGATCACTGCAGATGTTGGTTTTAGCCGCTTTCCCTATGAAAGAGTTAAATACCCTATGAAAGGGTTAAATAACCTATGAAATGGTTAAATACCCTATGAAATGGTTAAATATCCTAGTACCTTGCAAGGGTCATTGCAGTTACACGTTGGACAGTCAAATCTGTCTTTCGAAAATCCATAGAAACAGCCTTCATCGCAATCTGTCGATGGACAATCTGTAGACAAGATTAAGATATTTTAAAAGCATGTACATACAGACTACAGAAGAATAATGTAAATACTATAAGTAATACTGTATGGCGGGTGTGCGCATGCGCGTGCATGTGTGCGTGCCTGTGTGTGGGATGTGTGCGTGTGCTGCATGAATGACAAATGCATGTATTGTTCTTAGCAAATAAAGGAATCTATTGTTCTCTGAAAAGAAACGAAATCTCGGATTTCCTTATTCATTGAAAATTATTGATTAATGCTTACCATCCTGATACTCTTGTTATTTGCTAAAATATCTTCCCAGACCAATATTACACAGAATTAAAAGTAAAATTCCTCCTAATAGGCAGGTGACACAACTGTCAAACTAGGAGCATCCAGGGACCCAACGGCGAGCATGCGCACTGACTAGATTTAAAGCTCTGCACAGCTTCTGTAACAGGGAGTCCAAGGGCAGAGAGATGTAACGGTTTCTTTTACATACACTTACTACATCCCTGAATACAATAAACTTTTGTCGGGTTTGAAAAATATATAACATCATGGGATTCGCTAATAGTGACATCATAAAGTGTGAAACACATTAGAATTTTACCAAATTCACTAAAAATCTTGATTTCGTGAAACACGTTACACTATAAACGAAATCACGGATTTCTTTTTTCATGAGAGTTGATACTTACCTCCCTAATACTCTTTGATATTGCTAAATATCGGCTTTCATTCAATAAAACACTCAGATTAAAAAAGTAAGGTGCCCCTACTGGGCAGGTAGTCAGAAGACAGTCTGGCGGATGCTAGCCCCACCACCGTGCATGCGCAGACTAGTACTTCCTCTGACTAATTTATTGGCTAACACTATGCAACTCTACAAGAGCCTGAAGACCGAGCCTCTGTGGGGCGGAGGCCGGGGCCGTATTAGGGAGGTAAGTATCAACTCTCTCTTAAAAAAAGAAATCCGTGATTTCGTTTATTTCACTTCAAGAGTATACTTACCTCCCTAATACTCTTTGATATTGCCAGAATTCGTCAGGGAATTCGGCGGGAGGGAGGCGAGGTCAAAAGACCAGCTCTTCCCTATGCGCCTTTCTGCGATTAAGGCACTTAAACTTCTGAAATAGTGTGGAAAACACAATCAGGAATAGATTGAAAACATCGGCTAACACAAACCGATGGCTGAGAGATGACCAAATGTCATATGCGCTTCCCCCCCCCACCCCCCCTCCTCTTGGGAGGAAGACTGAATGACCTCAATGTCCCATACGCTGTCTACGTACAAGAGCCATGTACAATAGGACATTAAACGAAAAGGCTTCATTTTCGTATACTCTCAATAATGAACCACATAAAACACGTACCATCACCATATTAATAATGAAGGGTCACGTGACATTACAAAAAACCATGGACAACACACACAAGACTAACCTTGTGGAAGATTGGTGCTGTCATCATCTCCCCATTGGTGAAGACTGATGCAGCCCATAAAGTAGATGTTTCCATTGATTAAATGTAAAAAATGAGGATACCTCATCAAAAAATGTACACCTAGATTAGCTTTCCAAAATCGATAAGGCGAGAGGATTTGAGGTGTCACGGAGATACTGGTTGGTAAAACTTGACTCACAGTGCCACTGAGCTACTGACAGAATGTCATCCACAGGTGCCCCATTAAATAGGGCAGTGGAAGCCACTACACCTCGGACACTGAGCCTTGGCCATGTCAACTTGTTTACCTGTGGCCGATTTATGGAAAAATTGAATACACTCTACAATCCACCTGGAAATGGTGTCCTTTGACGCCCTGCCATGGGGCTCAATATATGACAACCATAAAGCTGTTGGGTCTGTCCGCCAATCCTGAGTACGTTGTTTGTACCGGATTAATGCTCGGACTGGACACCATAGTTTTGAATTAGGATCAAACCTAGTCAAAGCTGGTAAAATTATCGGTTGACCCGGATATTTCAGACTGGTTTTTCGCCATGAAATTTATCCTTGGTAGAAGCCTAAGGCCTTCCCCTGTAACCACAAAACGGTCTGCCTCGGCTGACAAGGCATGAATCTCACTCCTACACCTAGCCGAGGCCGCAGCAATTAAAAATACAGTTTTAAGCGTCAACATTTTCATAGAAATGGAGCTTAGTGGTTCAAACGGCCTATCAGCTAGCACCTGAAGCACTAGTGATAAACTCCAAGACGGAATCACTGGGGGATTCCGTGGTCTTAGATTGCCCATGCCCTTGATTAAAGTATTTAATGTATTTACTTCATCACTTTCCCTATTAGCCAAGCAAAGGATAACTGTCATTAAAGCTGACTTATAGCCAGCAATAGAGTTAGGCTTGAGGCTATAGGCATCATACAGGTGACAGAGGAAATCGGCTACTACCTGAATAGATGAATCCATTGGTTTAATACATCTTGTTGAGCACCATTTCGCAAATCTGTTGATTTTATAATTATATGCTCTGGAGGTTGACCCCCTCCTGGCTTTTGCCATGAACATGGCTGCTTGCTCAGAAAAGTCCTCCTTAATTCTAGATTCCGTGACAACATCCATGCAGTCAATTGGAACATTGACGGATTGTTGTGAAGGTTCTTGCCCTGGAAGATAATATTGTCCATCAGAGGCAGAGGAACCGGATTGCAGACCAGAAGGTCCAGCAGATCTGTATACCATGATCGGCTTGGCCAATTTGGGGCGATCAGAAGCACTTGGCATTCCTCCTGTCTGATTTTCTGAAGAATTTTTGGAATCAGGATTGCTGCTCGGATCTGGAATCGGAGAGACATACGTCATCATCTTCGCATTCTTCTTCGTTGCGAATAAATCTATGTTGGGTTTCCCCCAGTGGTTGAACAGACGATCCGCCACACATTGATTTAGTTGCCATTCCGTAGGTAAAACACTCATCCTTTGGCTCAATGAGTCTGCTAGCAGATTTAACCTTCCCGGAATATGAACTGCTTTCAAGGTAATCCTGTGATCCAGGCACCAGCAAAGCAGTTTCCATGTCATCATACAGACACTGGGTGACTTCGTTCCGCCCTGGCGGTTTATGTAAGTCACTACTGAAGAGTTGTCTGATCGAATTAGAACACTCTTGCCCTGAACTTTCTGTAAGAAATGTTCCAGGCCCAGGACTACCGCTCGTAATTCCAGTAGATTGATATGTTCATTTGACTGTTCCAGATTCCAAAGCCCTGATATCGTGGATTCTTCCAGGCAAGCTCCCCACCCCTCCATCGATGCATCTGTATACATCGTTAACTGAGGGTGAGGAGGGGTTAACATCACCCCCACCAGGAGATTATCTGTCTTCAACCACCATTGAAGGTGATGAATTAGAGGCTCCAACACTGACACGCTTGAGTCTAGTGAACCTGTACTCTGGGTCCATTGTGTCATGAGAAACAGCTGGATCGGCCACCTGCGTAAGGCCGCCTGAGTAATGACTGGTTCCAGAGAAACCATCAAACCCAGCATTCTCAGATAAACCCGTGCCAGGACATGACGACTGTTGCACACTGACTGTATTACTGAGAAGAGTATCTGTACCCTCTCCTGAGTAGGATAAACATATCCTATCTCCAGATCGAAGAACATTCCCAGGTAACCAAACTTCTGGGATGGAGTCAGCTCTGATTTTTGAAAATTTAGTATCCAGCCTAAATCTGTGAGAGTTTTCAAAACTATCTCCAGATTTGCTGATAAACTTTCCTGGTTGTGTGCTTTGTAACAGCCAGTCGTCTATGTATGTGTGGACTGCTATGCTTCTCCTGCGGAGGTATGCTGTTATTGCAAGAACCACCCTGGTGAAGACCCGAGGAACCGTAGAAATTCCAAAGGGTAACACCCTGAATTCCCACTGTCTGCCCTGGAATGCAAATCTCAGGAAGCGACGGAGACTCCTCACTATTGGAATGTGGAAATAAGCATCGTTCAAATCTATTGAAGCTGTCCACATTCCCTTCTCCAACCCAGCCAACACCGATTTCAGTTTCCATTTTGAAACTGGGTGTGTCTATGAACTTGTTCAATGGCTTGAGGTTGAGAATTGGTCTCTACCCTCCGGTGCTTTTCGTTACCAAGAACACGGTTGAATAGAAGCCCAGGCAATTTTGTGCCTGTTGAATTGCTTCCTTGGGTATGAGGGAATTTATTTCCTCCTCTACACACAACCGCTGATCTGGATCTCTTGGAATTTGAGTCCAGACCGGCACCAGAGACAGTCGTGATGGTGGGCCTGTTATCCAGTCGGGATGACCCGACTGAAAGCCATCGCAAGACTAAACGGTCCTGAGTCAACCGTTCCCACTCTTGCATGTGGTTGGCCAATCGGCCTCCCACTGGTCCACCTAGGGAGAGAGGTGGACATAAGGAGCGCAAGAGTGGCACTGTTTCTTGGTACAGATGCACTGGGGTAGCTCTTACTGTGGTAATCACCCAGTCAGGTACGATTACCATGACCAGATCCTCGCGCACCATGGCCCGCCACCGCGCACCTGCGCCCCCCTCACTGCTGGCCTAAGCGCACACGGGTGTGGCCTTATGTCCACCTCTGACCTGGCCACTGCCACCTCAAGCCTGCAGGGGATGATACGCAGGGGGAGCTGCGCGAATGGGCTCTCTACGGAGCACTTCAATTTTCTCACGTAATGCCCTCTGGTTATTGACCAGGGTAACCGTCTCCTGAAGATGCTTACATCCCTCACCTCAAAAGAGACCAGGACCTGTCATAGGTGTACGCAGCAGCCTATTATATAAATCCTGGGACGGGCACAAGTTATCAAGAGAAAACGTGCGCCTCGCCCGGATACTCCTGGTTACAGACCGGGTTAAATAGTCCAAAGCCAAGTTAATTCCATCTTGGATGGCTCTCTGGATAGTCACCGGACTAGGCTGACGTAATGCGGATGCCGTTACTACCCCTTGTAACAACTGTGAGACGTGCAAAAGCGCTGAAATAGACGCCCTCGAACTCTCTTCCGCATCACATAACGCGGTATTATCCGAACGCAAAACGTTCGAACACAGTGCTCCCGTGTCAGACCGGGAACCTGGCCGCGTATCTTCACCCAGCGCAGCACGGTCATCCGTGCTTGGCTTCGGTACTACACCGTATAGCTGATATTGATCAGCTATAATACGGCACCGCTTCGCCACTTCGCGGGGGGGGGGGGGTCTTCGCTAAATGTCCATGTGCCTTAATGGACGTCTCCGCCACAGTAAACATATCAACAATATGATCAGCTAACGTCAAAGATGGCATAGCGGTAACAGTCGGTTTACCTGCCAGCCACGGGCGCTGGCCAGGTTGACTGGCCGACTGAGCCACGGCAAGCTCTGGTCTTACGTTGATTAGCCACTGACAAGCATCAGACCAGTCTTCCTCCGTGGCCACCTGCGAATGCTCTACAAGACGAGGGCCTTCGTCATCCTCCTGAGCAATCACAGGTGTGTATGTGGCTGGAGGAACTGAGATGCCTGGCTAGCCAGAGAAAGCATGCGGGCCTGAAAGAACAGGCATGCCAATCTGACTGGCTTGACCAGGAGCAAGCGCCGTGGTATTGCGTGGGGGAAATTTTCGCCACACCACGGCCCTGGCCAGCACCTGCTACACCATCGGCAAGCCGAGGTATGCGGTAAAACTGGCCATCAGATTCAGCCCGGGCCACTGTCTGCGTGAGTAGTTCCATGGACAATGTCGCTCGTATTCCCCGCGAGGGGTGCACGTACATCAATGTCCATGGCCACGGCGCCAGAAGGAGAACCCAGCAGTTAATCCTCTTCTTCCTGGCCAGAAAGATTAGACCCCAGGTTAGCAAAGAATGCTAACCCGGACTGGCCAGGAGAGGTCCCATAGGAGGAACTGGTACCTGCAGGGTGCGGATAATCCTGGCCTGATAAGCAGGCAGGTTCCAACGACACCTGACCATGAACAACCGGCATGGCAAGCCTGCTGCCAGTGTACTTATAGTGGATTTCACCCTCTAATAGGGCCACCTCTGAATTATGGTAAAAAACTGGTAGGTCCCTAAATAGTACCGATTCAGAGGCGGGGATTATCTTCTCCGGAGCAGATGAGCTCTGGAGCCTTCTCCCTGGTCTGCAATGATAGAAATTCAGACATTAGCCACCCCCCCCCCCCACTTTTTACAGATCTCACATTTAAGCAATGGCCCACATGGGCTGCACTGGGAGAATAAATGGGGAAGGAATCTATCCAGGATAAACCTTCCACATGAAGGACAACCAGGCCTCTGAAACACACTAGAGGACGAAGACAATGAGTATTACAGATATTGAATTAGAACTCAACACGAAATAAACAAGGAGGAAGGGGCCATAAAGACCCTAGCTAATAATAATAAATCAGTGTTGGACAAAACTTTTAACTGATAGTAAGGCGCAAGGCTGATTATGACATCATAACTTCAAAAATAAGAAGTTAAATCGATCCGAAACAAAACCTCCAGGTGTAAGGACGAATTGTAATCATATCCAGAACATCCTAGCTAGACAGGATAGTTTATACAGACTATACAAACATCAGATAAACAATGATAAATGGCAGTAAGATTTTATAAATATTGAAATGCCTCATATCATAACTAGAGTACCTGAGTCGTTAGTATAGACAAACCATCTGATCTGATGAACCGGACGCTCCACCAACACTATGACCTCTTAACTCTCTCCACCTTAAAGGGGAAGGAAGTGGACCAAGAGGGCAAAGTGAGAAGACCTTCATCCGAGGCCTCCAACTCACTGGGAATAGATTTTTTGGTTAGATAACCTAACAGAGTTAGTAGGAAATGGAACCTTGGTGGAGAGAAAAACAAACTCTCTGATGATGTGATGTCCTAAACAATCATAGGTAGATACCTGTGGACATAAACACAAAGAGAGATCAGCATTTCCTAGCGCCATTTTGAAATAAACTAATTAATTTAGGCGCTTATCACGATAAACGCGAGTCCCGGAAACACATTACAATGGGATAAACTCGCTAAAATATACTAGAAGTCACCTGATGGCTAGGTCCTGGGCGCGCCTCCGGAGTAGTAGCACGTTCTGCCATATTAATCCAGGTGAAATAGAACTTCTACACAGACAAAACTTTCAGAAATTAAGGAAAAGCCTATGAGCATAGAAAACATGAGTTGTCTCTCTGCCAATAAATTAGCAAAGAGGAAGTACTAGTCTGCGCATGCGCGGTGGTGGGGCTAGCATCCGCCAGACTGTCTTCTGACTACGTGCCCAGTAGGGCCACCTTACTTTTTTAATCTGAGTGTTTTATTGAGTGAAAGCCGATATTTAGCAATATCAAAGAGTATTAGGGAGGTAAGTATACTCTTGAAGTGAAAAGTGCAAACGCTAAGTTACTATGTCTACTATTTAATAAGTATTCTGTTGAATATTTTGAAACTACTTTGACTGGGCGCAACTGGTTAAATTAGTTACAAAATATTCAACAGTTACCTGTAAAGTTTTCAGGAAATTGATAGTTAGGGCATTCAGGGATCGATCAATCCCAACATGGTGAAGTATGGGTGGAGCTTAGCTAGAAGTAGGCGGGGCATAGCTAAAACTGGAAAGGGACATTATGAGCTTAGACAACCAACAATGCAAATTTTGAAGCCAAACAAAAGCAAAAGCGATGTAAGGGAAAAAGCGTGGCTGTACTGGAAGCCAATATCTGACAAAAGTGACTAGTCACTCTGCGCATGCGCGTTGTTGGGTCCTGGATGCTCCTAGTTTGACAGTTGTGTCACCTGCCTATTAGGGGCAGTTTTACTTTTAATTCTGTGTATTATTGGCCTAGGAAGATATTTGAGCAAATATCAAATAGTATCAGAATGGTAAGTATACTGCATATAATTTTGCCCAATTATGTGTTGATGTAAGCAAGCATATGGTATGCTCAGAGTACAATCTATGCAACAATATATGCACCACTGAACACGTAACAGTATAGAGGGTGTGTGGGGGGAATTTTGCTATGCAGATGACAATGGACTCTTGTTATCAGGGAGCAATAGATGCATTTGTACTTTGGGATATGACGAAGGGCAGCAATAGCAATAACTTCCAGAAACATTAGTTTTCAAATGTTTGTCTGCTAACACTTTAACATTCATTATGTCTCGAGAAATGTACATTTGCAGACCAAGAGAAGACTATTTTTGAAAATTTACAACTGGAATGACTGGCTTGGTTAACAAGCCAGTCATTCCAGTTGTAAATTTTCAAAAATAGTCTTCTCTTGGTCTGAAAAAAGATATGCTGTATGAGAAAATTTAAATTTTCTTGAACAAATTCAAAGGTTAAAGTGTTAAAGCAATTGAAGCAGATGTGGTTAAAGCAATTAAATAATTTTTTATCTATTCCCAACCGTTTCTAGCAAAGTATCTACACAGGAAAACTGTTGAATAGTTTGAAACTAATTTGTTGCTTTATAAATTAATTTCAAAATATTCAACAGATTGATTATCAAATTGTAAATTCACTCAATACACTTTCCTGATGAACCATTACAACTTTCGTGATGTACCTACGTCAGCTAAAAAGTGTCATTTGATTATGAAGTCAGATGCTTGAGTGACAGATCAGACCCCTCCATTGACAAAAGGGTTGACACTGATCTCACGTATTCAAAGCTGGATTAGCTGCGCTAGTCTGGCATTAAGAGACCAAAGGGGCCTATATCGCCCAACTGGAACTTTGGTATTTCAACCAGAAAGGCCATCGGCTATAAGTAGACCCCTAAGGAGTTGACCAGAATTGTAACAGGAACACAGCAGCAATGTTTCCTTACGCATCAACTGCACTTTATTAAATTTTAATGGCCCTTAGTCCATAATCATATCTCGCAAATTTCAGCCCTATACATTCAGCGGTTCTGGAGAAGTCATTTTCGCGAAAAATAGGTCATCTAAGATGGCCACCAAACCATTTGGCCAATCAAGTTTCCTTGAACAAACTTAGTTACGCTCTTGCCCTAGATGATATTTCATGAGTTTAGAATCCAATCTCACAAGTGGTTTTGGAGAACATTTCTATGTTTCTAAAAATTCACCAAAATCCAAGATGGCTGCCGACCAAATTGGCCGATCGGCTAGATTTGAAGAAATTCAGATCTATATGCCATAAGGATGCATCATGCCAAATATACTTGAAATCGGCCCATTGGTTCTCGAGAAGACATTTTAAATTTCCCATTGCTTTAGTATGGGAGTTTTTGGCAAGAAACTAGTTATCCAACAGTTTCCACGATGGCAAATTTGAAATCAGAATACCCATAAACCTATACAAAACCAATTTCGTCTTCAAAATCTATCAATTAGAAAAATCCAATATGGCTGCCGAACACGTCACATTTCGATTGGTCCATGGTGGCCATGTTTTTTTACGTATCAACTTCCCTTGAACAAACTTTAATTCTCTTTAGGCCAGAATGATATCTCCAAAATTTGGGCCCAATCTGTTCAGCGGTTCTGGAGAAGACATTTTCACAAAAACCTAGGTCATCCAACATGGCCGCCGAATGATTTAGCTAATCAAGTTCCCTTGAACAAACTTGGTTCAGCTATTGCCCTAGATCATATTACATTTGTTTTGATTCTCTCACTCAAATGGTTTCAGTAATTTTTAAAAACGTTTCTAGTAATCTGCCAAAATCCAAGATGGCCACCAGCCAATTCGGCCGATCATTTTCATTTGAACAAACTTGGATCCCTATGCCTTTAGGATATTCCTGACAAATATACTGGAAATCGGGTCAGTGGTTCATGAGAAGACATTTTAATTTTCCCATTGCTTTAAGTATGGGAACTTTTGGCGGGAAAACGATCCAAGATGGCGACCAAACCGTTTATCAGACAGTTTCGAAAGTGGCAAATTTGAAATCAGCATACTCAAAAACATCTATAGAACCGATTGCAGTTTCAGAATCCATCAAATAAAAAACCTCAAAATGTCTGCCATTTTGATTGGCAGGACGGCCATGTTTTTTTTACATATCTACTTCACTTGAACAAACTTTAATGGCCCTTAGCCCCTAATCATATCTCCCAAATATAAGCCCAAATGCTTCAGCGGGTCTAGAGAAGTTGTTTTCGGGAAAACCAGGTCATCCAAGATGGCCACTGAGCTATTTGGCCAATCAAGTTCCCTTGAACAACATTGGTTCAGCTCTTAACCTAGATGATATTTCATGACTTTTGAATCAATCTTTCCAGCAGTTTTGAAGAAGATTTTTAAAGACATTTCCTAAAATCGGCCAAAATCCAAGATGGCCAATGGCCAAATTGGCCGATCGGCTTCGTTTGAACAAACTTGGATCCCTATGCTCTAAGGATGCTTCCTGCCAAATATAATTGAAATCGGTCCAGTCCTTCTTGAGTAGAAGACGTTTAAAGGAAAAGTTGATGTACGACGGATGGACGGATGGACACACGATGGACAGTCACCATGGCATATGCTCAGTTGAAGGCCAGGTGAGCTAATAATGATTTATAATCAGATTCAAATGTAATACCCTTTACTTTGGTCAATTGTGACAAGAGCCTGTTAGAATTCATAAAGTTAATCTTAAAAGCTATGGACGGTTATGAGCTGTGACTCAAGTATCTGATGTCATAATCTAATCTTTCACTTGTTAGCTGATGTCACAATAAGAATGATGTCAGTTAGGAATGTGACCATGGGCCGGCCACTGAAGTGGCTGTATGTCTTTGATTAAGAAAATTTATCAAATTTCTTTTTCACGAGTGAAATGACATACTTACCTACCTAACACTCTTGATACACTAGTATATCGGCTCTAAATTCAATAATATTCAGAATTATAAAAAGTTAGGTGCCCCTAATGGGCAGGTGGAATGTACACAGACATGCACATGACAGACCCCACCTCTGCGCATGCGCATACTGGTACTTCCGTTACTAAATATTGGCTGACATAGAAGCAACTATTCAAATAACCAAAGGACCAGGCCTCTGTGGGGTGAGGTCAGGATCCTGTTAGGGAGGTAAGTATATCATCTCACTCGTGAAAAAGAAATTTGATAAATTTTCTTTTGTCACATCATGAGAACATACTTACCTCCCTAACACTCTTGATAAAAAAGCCAGAATTTGAAAGTAAATTTGGCGGGAGGGAGGCAAGGTCCTAAAACCAGTTCACCCTCGAAGAGACTAGTTGTTTGAATTTTCAAGAGATTTAAAACATCTGAAATTGTGTCTGAAAACACAACCGGGAATAGAATTTTGCATTGGATAATCGACCGATGAAGAGAGATTGATCAAAAGGCAAACGCGCTAACCTCCACCCCACCACCCCACCCCCCCCCCCCCCCCCTTTCTGAGGAAGGTTAGGAAAAAACGCTGCTCTAAATGACTAGCAGCTTCTCTAATACTTGAAACAAGTATTACTAGACATTGGAAAAAGAAGAATTGCTTCATTTTAAAACACTCTCTGAAAGAACCACAATTAAGAGACATTAACCATTACTCTATTAATAATAACATGACACAACCAACAAGACAAAAAACAAAATGGTCACATATACTGACCTCTGATGTCTTGAGAGCGGAAATCACCTCTTCCAACGGATGAAGAGAATGTAACTGGAAATAGTAGGGATTCCCTACTAACAAATGTGATATTTGTAAATAGCAGAGGAGGAAAAATTTATTACAAATAAATACCTCCGAATTATTTTCTGAGAACTGAGACAGCGAGCGGGTTGGAAGTGTCACGGATATAATGGTCGGTAAAACTTGATTCACAGTGCCACTGGGCTACTGACATAATGTCTTCAACAGAAACACCATTAAATAATGCTGTGGAAGTTACCACACCATGGACATTATGAGCCTTTGCTCTATCTACTTGTTTTCCAGTGGCTGTCTTATGACAGAATTGAATGCATTCTACTATCCATCTGGAAATAGTGTCTCTTGACGCCCTACCATGGGGTTCAATATATGACAACCATAGGGAGCATGGGTCAGTCCGCCAAACCCGAGTCCTTTTCTTGTACTTATTTAAGGCATGGACAGGACACCGTGCTTTAGCAGCAGGATCATATCTGGTTAAGGCAGGTAAAATTATAGGTTGACACAGATATTTTAAAGACTGATTCTTAGACAAGAAATTCAATCTCTGTAGAAGCTTAAGGCCTTCACCTGTAACTATATAACGGCCAGGCACAGCAGACAAGGCATGAATTTCACTTCTACGTCTGGCTGAGGCTGCCACAGTTAAAAACAGTTTTAAGTGTCAATAATTTAATAGAAATAGCACTAAGTGGTTCAAAAGGTTTATCACTCAAAACTTGAAGAACCAGAGAAAGACTCCATGATGGTGTCTGTGGAGGATTTCTCGGTCTGAAATTACCCATACATTTGATAAGGATATTTAGAACACATATTTCATCATTTGCCCTCTTTGCCAAGCAAGGGATAACAGTCATTAATGCTGATTTATATCCAGCAATAGAATTAGGCTTAAGACTATAGGCATCATACAGGTGACAGAGAAAATCAGCTACTACCTGAATAAATGCATCCATTGGATTGATACATCTCTTTGAGCACCATTCTGCAAATCTGTTGATTTTATACTTATATGCCCTGGAGGTTGAAGCCCCCCCCACCCACCCCCACCCCTCTCCTTCTGGCTCTGGCCATGAAATTGCCTGCTTGCTCAGAAAAGCTCTCCTTAATTGCAGATTTTTTGACAACATCCATGCAGTCAATTGAAACATTGACGGATTGTTGTGAAGGGTCTTGACCTGGAAGATAATATTGTCCATCAGAGGCAGAGGAACCAGATTGCAGACCAGAAGGTCCAGCAGATTCGTAAACCATTATCGGCTTGGCCAATTCGGGGCAATCAGAAGCACTTGTCATTCCTCCCGTTCGATTTTCTGAAGAATCCTTGGAATCAGGATTGTTGGAGGGTATGCATATGCATACATTCCCTGCCAACTGATAGCTAGCGCATCTATTGCGATAGTGCTTTGATATGGAATCGGAGAAACGTACGTCATCATCTTCGCATTCTTCTTCATTGCAAATAAAACTATGTTGTGTTTTCCCCAATAATTGAACAGATGATCCGCCACACATTGATTTAGTTGCCATTCCGTAGGCAGAATGCTCATCCTTCGGCTCAATGAGTCTGCTAACAGATTCAGCCTTCCCGGAATATGAACTGCTTTCAAGGTGATCATATGATCCATGCACCAGCAAAGCAGTTTCCATGTCATCATACAGACACTGGGCACCTTCGTTCCACCTGGCGGTAGGGCTGTGCGGTTATCCAGATTTTGAACCATCTCCGGTTGTTAAGCATGACGGTTCGAAAACTGGTGATATAATTTGACAACCGTACAAGCGTATTTTTTAAAATCCGGTTTAAAATTTTTTTTTTCTAAAAGACATTTCATAATGTGTAATCAGGATTGTATAATCTGGTATTTATTTTATTAATGTGCTAAATAAAATCTGAAATATAGCCTTATTTACGAAGTATTGTAACATGAGTTATTGATTTTTTATCAGAGCCGGTGACCTTTGACCCAGCTAACATCTAATTATAGCCGGTGTCAAATCAATAAGCGTGCCGCCCTATGGTATTCATACTCACCCATTCTCCTGTGATTAGGCCAATAACACCATCTATTCTTTTTTCGTATTTATCCGTGCCGGCGACTAGTTGTCCTTCAGAAAGGCTTTTTAGTAAATCGGGATAGATAGTGATGCCTAAGAGAGCTTGTCTAAAACCAGAACGTGTTAACCAGTTGTCCTTCTTAGCTGTGAATTTGCCTAAATATCAATAAATCACTACAATGTAACTGTATGGACAAACTGTTGAATATTTTGAAAATAATTTAACCGGGAGTATAATACTTCCTTAAACAGCCAAGATTTCCAGTCAAACTATTTTTAAAACATTAAACAGATTGATTCTAAGATTTAAAACAAGCATTCTGTAAGTATTGCTTTGCAATACATGTCCCCTACCTGGTGATATAAATCTTTAGAGATTGACAGTCAAGAATTTCATTAAAAATTGTCAAAAGCAGATGAAACTCGAACTTGATCTGTAACATAGCAATAAACCAAGTCTCAGTTATATATGGTGAAGGAGAAGGAAAAAGTCTTGAAAGCTGATATATTTGTATTTCATAAGTCGAAAGGAGACATAACTCCATCAAAAAATGACGCATATGCCTGAAACCCGAACTTGGTCTGTAATTTCTCATAATAAAGTAATGTACCAATTCTCAGTTGAATATTTTGAAAGACTGCGAGAAAAAGGGCGGAAAACTAATATATTTTGTATTTCATAAGTCGAATGGGGGTATAACTCCATGAAAAATTGACGAAAATGTTTGAAACTCGAACTTGCTCTGTAACCCCTTATACTAAAGCGATGGACCTGATTTTTCATATTTCATAGGTCGAAAGGGGGCATAACTCCATCAAAAATTTACGCATATGCCTGGAACTCCAACTTGGTCTGTAACTTCTCATAACAAAGCAATGTAGCAGTTCTCAGTATAATATCTTGAGACTGCGAAAAAAGTGCGGAAAACTAATATATTTTGTATTTCATAAGTCGAAAGGGGGCATAACTCCATGAAAAATTGACGAAAATGTTTGAAACTCGAACTTGCTCTGTAACCCCTTATACTAAAGCGATGGACCTGATTTTTCCTTAAATATCTTGAAGGAATTTTAGCAACCAGTCATCTATGTAAGTGTGAACTGCTATATTTCTCCTGCAGAGGTACGCTGTGATAGCAAGGACCACTCGAGTGAAGACCCTCAGAGCCATCGAGATACCGAATGGAAGAACTTTGAATATACTGAATGGAAAAACCATGAATTCCCATTGGTGTCCCTGAAAAGCATCCACATCCCCTTCTCTAACCCCTACAACACCGATTTTATTGTTTCCATTTTGACAACTTGGTGTGTCTATAAACATGTTTAGAGGTTGAGAATTGGTCTCCACCCCCCACCCCCCCCCCCACCCCCGGTGTTCTTTGTCACAAGAAACACCGTTGAATAGAAGCCCTGGCAATCTTGCGCCAGTATTGCTTCTTTTAGAATTAGAGATTCTATCTCCTCTTCTATGCATAAGCGCTTGTCTGGATCGCTTGGAATTTGAGTCCACACTGGTACCAAAGACAAAGCAATGGCGGACCTATTATTCACTCTGGACCGTATCCGCGCGAAAGTCATTGCAAGACTAAGTGACCCTGAATTAACCGCTCCCACTCCTGTATGTGGAAAGCCATGTGGTGTGCGGACTGCTGCCTGGCTGGCTGCGCTTGGAGCGCTGGCTGACGTACAGCTGCACACTGCTGTTGGCATGGCTGGCGCAGCACTTCAAATTGTGCGTGCAGCGCCCTCTGGTTGTTAATCAAGTTCAATGTCTCTTGGAAGTGCAGACAACCCTGACCTCCAAACAGACCAGGGCCCGCCATCGGCGCTTGCAATAAGCGTGACTTGAGCTCCTGGGACGGGCACAAATTGTCCAAAGCAAATTTGCGTCTCGTCCTCAGTGACCTGGTCACTGACCTAGTCAAACAATCCAATGCCAGGTTGATCCCATCCTGGATGGCTCATTGCACTGTCACCGGACTAGGCTGCTGGTGAACCGAGGCTGCCACTACCCTTGATAGCAGCCAAGACGTGAGACTGCACTGATCGCTGCTCGCGAACTCTCATCGGTATCACGCAGAGCGGTGTTAGCTGAGCGCATAGCGGCCAAGCACAGCATTCCTGTATCAGGATGAGAGCCTGGCCGCATGTCTTCCCCCAAAGCGGCGCAGTCATCCTCGCTCGGTCTGGGCACTAGACCATACTGAGTGTACTGACTGGCAGTAACTCGGCAGCACCTAGTAACCTCACGGTGGGGGGGGGGGGGCTTTGTGAGGCGACCTTTCGGCCTAATTGACTCCACTGCTGCAGTGAACATATCTAAGATACGCTCAGCATATGGCAGCGACTGAGCCGAGGTGACCAACGGCTTAGCCTGTAATTACACCCGCGGGTTATTGGCGGCCGTTTTGTTCACAGAGAGCTCTTGTCTGACCGCGAGGAGCGACACGCACGCGTCAGAGCAGTCTTCATCTGTGGCCACCTGTGAATTGCCGACGAGCAGCGGGCCCTTGTCATCTTCAATGGCATTCGCAGGTTGGGGCGTGCAGGAGGCTACAGACGTACCCGACTGCCTGGGGAATACATACGGGCCCTCGAGGGCTGGCATGACATTCTCCATGGACAGGCCGCGCACCGAGGCTGCGCTTGTGTGAGGGGCATAATGCACACTAGCGCAGCCAGGGCTGTCCGTATAAGATTACACGTCTAAGCGTGGTATCTTATACGGGCGGCCGTCCGCTCCAAATCGGCCTACAGGTCGAATCATGAAAACATGCTCCCGAGGGAACAGTACCATAGGTGCGAGCGGCCGCGCTCCCCATGAGAGGAGTGTAAACGCTCACATCCATGTCTTCATGATCATCCTGTGGGCAGAGCAGGTAGTCTTCATCATCTTCCTGGTCAGGAAAGTTAGACTCTGGGTTAGCAAGGAAAGCTAACCCAGACTGACCAGGAGAATGCCCGAGGGTACTCCGCGAGTGATCATGGTCAGGCCTGCTGGTCGGGTCCAGCCTGATGCTGCTCGCGCCGCTGGATCACCAGGCGATGCGAACATTAAGCCTGGGTCCAAAACGGCTGCCCCTGGATCACTGAAAGCTTTGTCCGAACTAGTAGGGCATGATCCAGGGAAGGGGGCTACCTGCACTAAGGTTGATGTGCAGGAAGTTGAAACACCTGTGCCCAGAAGCATGCCGTGAAGCATGTCCGGCATCAGGTCTTTCAAGGTCCTGCGCATCTCACTCACTAATTCTACCTTGAAGGCCTCTAGCTCACCTTTCTCAGAGGCCTTCTTCCTACCCTCCTTCTCCTTCCTCACCCTCTTGCCGTCTTCTACCATCATCTTCGCCTGGGAACAGAAGAATTCAGAGGTTAGATCCCCCACTCTTTACAAATAGCACATTTGTTAGAAAGTCTACAATCTGTACAAGATGGGCAGAGGTGGGGGAAGAATCTAGCCTTCAGATGTTTCTGACATGATGGAGATGATGATTTCTGAAAGTTAGGCATACGAAGAGAGTGAGTATTTTAGCTTGTTAATTTGTTATTTCTTTTAGAAAATGCAAGAACAAACTTGAGAGAGAAGACACCCACTTCTATTACTGACAACCTTGAAGGGACAGATGTCTTCTCTTGATTTTTTAAAGAATAAAAAACATAGCCACGGATAACAAAGAATGTTAGAAAAAGAAGAGAGAGACTGATTATGACTATCCAGACTCCACATTCACAACATAGGATGATAATGACATCAATTGATTCTCTAAACTAAGATTATGACATCAACGAAAAAACCTCTAGCTGATTATGACATCAAACCTCAATGCAAAAGCCCCTTCAAAGGGAGGAGACATCAGAGTATGAATGCAAGACATACCTAGGACTACCTACATTCATCACTCAAGAATAATATATTATTAAATTATATATCTGAGAACCCATGCACAACCACAAGAGAGAATACAGTGCAATAAAGATGGCAGCAAGAATTGATAAAATTTTCAAATAAATAGGAAGCCATAACTATTAAACTCCCTTATCTGGAGAACAGGCAAACCATCCTCTTGTGTAGAAGAACACGTCCATCCATCCGACGAATCTGTAGTCTTGATGGGGGGGGGGGAAATGGGACAAAAGGAGGGAGATTAAACGAAATCTAGGATTTCTTTTTTCACGAGAGAGTTGATACTTACCTCCCTAATACTTTTGATATTGCTAAATATCGGCTTTCACTCAATAAAACACTCAGATTAAAAACAGTTAGGTGCCCCTACTGGGCAGGGAGTCAGAGGTAGTCCGGCGGATGCTCGCCCCACCACCGCGCATGCGCCGACTACTACTTCCTCTGGCTCATTTATTGGCTAACACATGCAACTACCAAGAGCCTGAAGACCGAGCCTCTGTGGGGCGGAGAGGCCGGGTCAGTATCTAGGGAGGTAAGTATCAACTCTCTCGTGAAAAAAGAAATCCTAGATTTCGTTTATTTCACATCAAGAGTATACTTACCTCCCTAATACTTTTGATATTGCCAGAATTCGAAAGTGAATCTGGCGGGAGGGAGGCGAGGTCAAAAGACCAGCTCTTCCCTATACGCTTTCAAGCGTTTAAGGCACTTATGACGTCTGAAACTGTGTGAAAACACAGTCAGGATTTGATAAACCATCGGATAACACAACCGATGCCTGAGAGATGACCGATTTGTCATATGCGCTCCCCCCCCTCCCTTGGGAGGAAGATTAAATGACCTCAATGTCCTACACGCTCTCTTCGTACTAGTGCTAAGTACTATAGGACAGAGACGAAAAGGCTCCATTTTCGTATACTCTCTCTAAAGAACCACAACCCACATAAACCATCACCATATTAATAACACTGGGTAACGTGACAATACAAACAATGAACAACACATGAACAAGACTGACCTTGTTGTACTAGGAAGCTGTCATCATGAATCCAGTAGAGAAGGATGATACAGTCCCGACAAGTGGTTGTCACCGTCGCTGAATGGCGAAGTATATAAGCAATGCGGAGGCACTCTTCACAAACATAAAGCGGTTATTGTTTCAAAATCGACAAGGCGAGAGGGTTAGAGGTGTCACGGAGGTAATGGTCTGTAAAACTAGACTCACAGTGCCACTGAGCCACTGACATAATATCATCCACAGGGACCCCATTAAAAAGGGCAGTGGATGTCACGACACCGCGGACACTGTGAGCCTTGGCCACGTCAACCTGTCGCCCGGTGGCGGATTTGTGACAAAACTGAATACATTCCACAATCCACCTAGAAATGGTGTCCTTAGACGCCCTACCATGGGGTTCAATATATGACAACCATAACGCTGACTGGTCGGTACGCCACTCCGAAGTACGCTGTTTGTACCGGAGCAGCGCCCGTACGGGGCACCATACTTTAGAATTAGGATCATATCTAGTTAAAGATGGCAAAAAAATAGGTTGACCTGGATATTTCAATGACTGATTTTTAGACAAGAAATTAATCCTAGGTAGAAGCTTAAGGCCTTCCCCTGTAACCCCAAAACGGTCAACCTCGGCTGATAAGGCGTGAATTTCACTCCTACGCCTTGCCGAGGCCGCAGCAATTAAAAATACAGTTTTAAGAGTTAACATTTTCATAGAAATGGAACTAAGTGGTTCAAAAGGCTTATCACCTAGTACCTGGAGCACCAGTGATAAACTCCAAGACGGAATCAGTGGAGGATTCCTTGGTCTTAGATTGCCCATGCCTTTAATTAATACATTTAATGTACTTACTTCATCACTCCCCCTATTAGCCAAGCAAGGAATAACAGTCATTAAAGCTGACTTATAACCAGCAATAGAGTTAGGCTTGAGGCTATAGGCATCATATAGGTGACAGAGGAAATCAGCCACTACCTGAATAGATGATTCCATTGGATCAATACATCTTTTTGAGCACCATTCTGCAAATCTGTTGATTTTATAATTATATGCTCTGGAGGTTGACCCCCTCCTGGCTTTGGCCATAAACATGGCCGCTTGCTCAGAAAAGCCCTCCTTAATTCTAGATTCCTTGACAACATCCACGCAGTCAATCGGAACATTGACGGATTGTCGTGAAGGGCCTTGCCCTGGAAGATAAGGTTGTCCATCAGAGGCAGCGGAACCGGATTGCAGACCAGAAGGTCCAGCAGATCCGTATACCACGATCGGCTTGGCCAATCCGGGGCGATCAGAAGCACTTGGCACTCCTGCTGCCTGATTTTCTGAAGCACCTTTGGAATCAGGATTGCTGGGGGGAATGCGTATGCATACATTCCCTCCCAGCTGATAGCTAACGCATCTGTTGCGAAAGCGCTTGGGTCTGGAATCGGAGAGACGTACGTCGTCATCTTCGCATTCTTCTTCATCGCGAACAAATCTATGTTGGGTTTCCCCCAATGGTCGAACAGACGATCCGCCACACATTGATTTAGTTGCCACTCCGTGGGTAAAACACTCATCCTTCGGCTCAATGAGTCTGCTAGCAGATTTAACCTCCCCGGAATATGAACTGCTTTCAAGGTGATCCCATGATCCAGGCACCAACAAAGCAGTCTCCATGTCATCATACAGAGACTGGGCGACTTCGTTCCGCCCTGGCGGTTTATGTAAGTCACTACTGTTGAGTTGTCTGAACGAATTAGAACAATCTTGCCCTGAACTTTCTGTAAGAAATGTTCCAGGCCCAGGACTACTGCTCTTAGCTCTAGTAGATTGATATGTTCCTTGGACTGATCCAGATCCCAAAGCCCTGATACTGTGGACTCTTCCAGACAAGCTCCCCACCCCTCCATCGATGCATCTGTATACACAGTCACCTGAGGGTGGGGAGGGGTTAGCAAAACCCCCAGCAAGAGATTCTCTGTATTCAACCACCATTGCAGGTGGTGAATCAGAGGCGCCAACACCGACACGTTCGAGTCCAGCGAACCTGAACTCTGGGTCCACTGTGTCATGAGAAACAACTGGATCGGACGCCTGCGCAAGGCGGCCTGTGGAATGACTGGTTCCAAAGAAACCATCAAGCCCAGCATTCTCAAGTAAACCCGTGCCAGGACATGACGACTGTCGCACACCGACTGAATTACCGAGATGAGTACTTGAACCCTCTCCTGAGTGGGGTACACATACCCCGTCTCCAGATCGAAGAACATGCCCAGGTAAACAAACTTCTGGGATGGAGTTAGCTCTGATTTCGGGAAATTGATCAGCCAGCCCAAGTCCGAGAGAGTTTTCAAAACAATCTCCAGATTGGCTGACAACGATTCCCGGGTGTGTGCTTTCAACAGCCAGTCGTCTATGTACGTGTGGACTGCTATGCTTCTCCTGCGGAGGTATGCAGTGATCGCGAGAACCACACAGGTGAAGACCCGAGGAGCCGTGGAAATTCCGAAGGGTAACACCCTGAATTCCCACCGCCGGCCCTGAAATGCAAATCTCAGGAAGCGACGGAAACTCCTCTCTATGGGAATGTGGAAATAAGCATCCTTCAAATCTATCGACGCTGTCCACATCCCTCGCTCTAACCCCGCCAACACCGAGCGCACAGTCTCCATCTTGAAACTGGGTGTCTCGATGAACTTGTTCAACGGCTTGAGGTTGAGAATCGGCCTCCACCCTCCGGTGTTTTTTGTTACCAAGAACAGGGTTGAATAGAAGCCCGGGCACCTCTGTGCCGGCTGAATGGCTTCTTTTAGTATGAGGGAATTTATTTCCTCCTCTATACACAACCTCTGATCCGGATCCCGTGGAATGGGAGTCCAGATCGGCGCGAGAGACAGTCGCGATGGCGGGCCTGTCACCCAGTCGGGACGATACCCGACCGAAAGCCATCGCAAGACTAAACGGTCCTGAGTCAACCGCTTCCACTCTGGCAAGCGGGCGGCCAAACGGCCGCCCACCGGTCCACCTAGGGATAGAGGTGGACATAAGGAGGGCCAGAGTGGCACTGTTCTCTCGGCCTGAAACACCGGAGTGGTTCCCACCGCGGTAACCAGGCCATCAGGCCCGATTACCGCGACCAGATCCCCGCGCGCCCCGCCCAGCGCCGCGCGCACCACGGTGCGCGGGCGGCTGTCTGGCTGGGTGCGGCTGGGGAGCCTGCGCCCCCCTCACTGCTGGCCGAATCGCCCGTGGCCTAGGCCTACGTTGCGACGGTGGCTGGCCCCTGACCTGGCCAGCACCACCTCGAGCCTGCAGAGGACGATACGCAGGGGGTGCCGCGCGAACACGCTCCCGCCGGAGCACCTCAAATTGTTCCCGCAGCGCCCTCTGGTTATTAACCAGAGTGACCGTCTCCTGGAGGTGCCTGCATCCCTCACCTCCAAAGAGACCAGGACCTGTCATAGGCGTCCGCAGCAGCCTATTATACAGGTCCTGGGACGGGCACAGATTGTCAAGCGCAAACGTGCGCCTCGCCCGGACACTTCTGGTTACCGCCCGCGTCAAACAGTCCAAAGCCAGGTTGATACCATCCTGAATGGCTCTCTGGACTGTCACCGGGCTTGGTTGGCGTGATGCGGAAGCCGCTACCACCCCTTGTAGCAGCTGGGAGACGTGGGACAGAGCGGCAATCGACGCTCTCCCACTCTCCTCCGCATCCCGCAGCGCGGCATTTGCCGAACGCAACGCGTTCGAGCACAAGACTCCCGTGTCAGAACGGGAGCCCGGCCGCGCATCTTCGCCCAAAGCCGCGCGATCATCAACGCTCGGCTTCGGCACCACACCGTACCGCTGGTAATCCAGGGGCACGATGCGGCACCGCTTCGCCACCCTCGCGAGGGGCCTTCGCGAGACGTCCATTCACCTTAATGGACGCCTCTGCCGCTTCGAACATGTCCACGACATGCTCAGCAAGCGGCAGAGATGGCATAGCGGTAGCCGCCGGCCTACCAGCTAACCACGGCCGATGGTCACGCTGGCTAGCCGGCAGCTCCACGGGTAGATCTGGCCGAACACTTACCAGCCACTGGCAAGCGTCCGACCAATCCTCCTCCGTGGCTAACTGCGAGCGCTCTACTAGACGAGGGCCTTCGTCTTCCTCCAGAGCACTCGCAGTTGATGTCGACGGCGGGTAAGCTGATACCCCTGGCAAGCCTGGAAAAGCATGCGGGCCCGAGAGAGCAGGCATGCTAAATTCCGCGGCTTGACCAGGAGCAGGCGCCGTGGCAGAGCGCGGGGTAAACACCGCTCTACCACGGGTCTGACCAGCACCAGCCATACCATCGGCAAGCCGAGGTATGCGGTATCCGTGGTCAACAGCACCGCCCGGGGACACCCTCTGGACCATGAAATCTACTCCTGCGTGAGTAGAACCATGGAACACGTCGCCTGCATTCCCCGCGAGGGGTGCACAGACGTCGTATTCCATGGCCACGTCCTCAGAAGGCGACCCCAGCAGGAGATCCTCTTCTTCCTGGCCAGAAAGATTAGACTCCGGGTCAGCAAAGAAAGCTAACCCGGACTGGCCAGGAAAGGTGCCATAGGAGGGTTTGGCACCTTCGGCGCGCGGATACCCGGGGTCTGATGAGCAGACCGCGGGTCCCAGCAACAACCGTTGTCCACGGCCCCTCGGCGCGGCGCCATGCCTGCTGCCAGGGCCTTGGACTGCCCCCAACAAAGGGGCCACCTCTGAATCCACAACCGGACCGGACCTAAAGAGACCGGATTCAGAGGCGGGGATCACCTGCTCGTAAGCAGATGCCGAGGACAACAAAGGAGCTGGCCCAGGGAGCATGCCACGAAGCAACTCTGGGACCAGATCCTTTATTGTCCTCTGCATCTCTTGCAACATTTCGGACCTGAAGGCCTCCATATCCACCGCGGATGAGGCCTTCTTCTTACCCTTCTTACACACTTTCTCCTTCTTCTTCCTCTCTTCCTCCATTACCTTCTCCCTTGCCTGCAATGCGAGAAAATCAGACATTAATTCGCCCCCCCACAGCTTACATACGTCGCACTTCAGCAACGGTCCACAGGGACTGCAGCTGAAGCACAAGTGCGGGACGAAGCGGCTTTTAAGAAACCTCCCGCAGGACGGGCAACCAGGTCTCTGAAACAGGACAAAGGACAGGGACAATGAGCAAGATAGTTAAGGTTAGCGAACTCAAAACCAACTAAAAAGAGAGGACAGGATCATCAAGATCAGAAATCCAGAAGAACCAGCCATGGACAAAACGTTAATTGTTAATAAAAAGGCCAAGGCCGATTATGACGTCATCACTCTCGTGACCAAATTAATCGATCCGCAACAAGCACCAAGAGCAAGAACGAATTGTATAAGTAAACGGAACATTTCCGTTGAATTGGCATTTCGAGTACACAACAATCAGATATACAGAGATAACTCCTTCCAATTCTAGCATTGGCAAAAAGGGAAATTATCTCCCCTTTTGTTTACATTATAATTAGATACCTGATCCTTGTATAGACAAACCATCCAACGTGATGAACCGGAGAACTCCACCATAGTACGCCTCTACATTCTCTCCACCTTAGGGGAAGGAATTGGAGCAAGAGGGCAAAGTGAGAAGACCTTTATAACAGGCCTCCAACTCACTGAACATAGATCTTTTGGTTAGATAACCTAACAGTATTAGTAGGAAATGGAACCGTGGTGGAGAGAAAACATATCCTCTTGTGCCGAGAAGTCCATCAAAGCGTCTATGCGATACCTGTGGACAAAACACAAAGAGAAATGAGACATATGAAGCACCATGTTGTAAAAAACCAACATAATCAGGCGCTAATCACGGTAAGCGCGAGTCCCGGAAATACATTAAACCGGGACAAAACACGCTAGCATATCAAAGAATTCACCTGATAAAGCGATCCCGCTCCTTCTAAAGGCGAATCCTCCCTTTCCGACATGCTTCCACCAAAAAATAATCGTCAAACGTGAGCAAAAAACAAGGCAACGCGCAGAAAAGTATGAAAAACACAAAACCGCATGTAACCCTTTGCCAATAAATGAGCAAAGAGGAAGTAGTAGTCGGCGCATGCGCGGTGGTGGGGCGAGCATCCGCCGGACTACCTCTGACTCCCTGCCCAGTAGGGGCACCTAACTGTTTTTAATCTGAGTGTTTTATTGAGTGAAAGCCGATATTTAGCAATATCAAAAGTATTAGGGAGGTAAGTATACTCTTGATGTGAAAATTTGTCGTCTTAGATCTCCGACCCTTAGACATATTATGATGATAAGTCAGAAAAAAGAGACGTGATCAACCTCCGAGTGAAGAACAGGAACACTACCATCATAAGATGAGCCTGTGGACACAAAGACACAAGGGATTAGTAGACCTAGGCGCTGACGCCAAATTGGCTGCGAACGAAAACCGGTAACGTATGAAAGTTACATGTCTTAATTAATATACCGAACAATATCACCTTAATGGATGATGAAGAGGACTCTTCTGGTGTCTTAGAATCAGCCATTATAGATATGGATGATATTTTAAGCTTGAAAATTCTCTAAAAAGAGCTTGAATAAGTTTTCCACATGTTGCATGGAAGCCAATATATTAGAAAACGGAAGTACCAGTATGCGCATGCACAGAGGGTGGTGTTTGTCATGTGCATGACTGTGTACTTCCACCTGCTCATTAGGGGCACCTAACTTTTTATTATTCTGAATATTATTGAATTTAGAGCCGATATACTAGTATATCAAGAGTGTTAGGGAGGTAAGTATGTTCTCATGATGTGAAACAACGTAATATATGTCCATTGAAAAAGTAGCAAAAGTCTGTCAAGTTGATTTCTATCTCTGGGGGATTTACAATTTAACAAATATTCTGTTTAATATTTTGCAACTAATCAAATCATTTTCAAAATATTCGATGGCTTACCTCTATAGTTATCTGGACGTGATTCTGCGAGTTCAGAGTTCAAGGGAAGAGTTAACCCTTTTAAACCTCAAATTTGGTCAGGAAAATTTCAATTTTCTCATAGAAAATGTCCATTTGCAGAAAAAGAAGACTATTTTTAAAAATTTACTACTGGAATGACTGGCTTTATTATCAAGCCAGTCATTCTGGTGGTAAATTAAAAAAAATGGTCTTCTCTTGGACATTTCTAAAGACCATGGCAAAAGGCATTTTTGGCCGGCTTGAGTGTCAAAGCGTTAAAATCTATTCAAACACGCTTTATAAAGTGGACATAGCTTAGCTAGAAATCGATCGATACGATTCGATTTATCAACTTGAAATCATGGTTTCACTTTGTCATAAGACTGATATGTTACACCATAGGTTCAATAACAATATGGACTTGTGGTTATACTAACCAAGAATACAGTCAGATTGCCTGGTACTGTTCACCAGTGCAGTTGTGCGAAATTCACCACAAGTGACACACTGTGTCTGCCATCTTTTATTCTGATAGCTGCCAAGTGGGCATCCAACACATTTGTTTGTGCTCGTATTCCGATAGAAGCCAGCAGAGCAATCAGCTAAAATAACAAATTAAAACAAACTTAAATCAATTTACTTGGAATCAATGGACTGTTCCATGTTTATATATCTATCATGACATCATAATCAACTACGTGACGTGTATGATGACGTCATAATCATGACATCATGAATGATTCGAAATAGTCCATCTTTAGCCCTTAATAGCCTGACACGTTGTACGAATTGTATGTCTTTACTATTTAATAAATATCCTGTTAAATATTTTGAAACTAATTTGACTGGACGCTGTTTCTGCCATATTTAACAGCTTACCTGTATAGTTTTCTTGAAATTAAGTCAGGAAAATCAGGGATCAATCGATCCCAACATAAGCGAGGTGTGTGTGGAGCTTAGCTAGTGATGGGCGGGGCATAGCTAAAACTGGAAAGGTCCCTTCGTATACATTGGATCCGAAAAGCAAACAGGAACAAACAAAGATTGCCGTCTCTCTGCTCTCATCCCCTTAAAGTATTCTGTTGATAGAATTTGATCCGGATCCTGTCCTAGAATCAGTATCATGACTAAGATGTTAGTTTATTGGAACAGCCACCATTCATGCCTTACTACTTCAGGCAAATCGCCAGTTTTCTAAGGAAACAACATTGGTCAAATAGACGTACAAACAAGCGATAAAACATGCAGCTGAGAGAAAGCGGACACATTCATGCCATTCTAGACGAACAGACATACAGAAATAAAACAACTTTGACTCAAACTCTGGGATGGGTGTTTGGCGTAATTAGATATGAAATACCTATAGTGCAATTGTCCTGTGAAATAGCCCTGGAGTATGGTGTAATATAGCCAGCTGGGCACGTCGCACACGGGCTTTGTGGCAGAGCTGTCTTGGACCTGTAGAAGCCGATGCTACATTCGATGCAGTCCAGAGAGCTTATATCATACATGGTACCCCCTTCGCAATCTCCTATATAGAAATGGGGTAATAAAAAGAAATAACAGATTCATATAACTTGTTAATCTTCATTATCAGCATATTAATCTTCATTATCAGTAAGTAGATACCTGGTTTGATAATGTGATAAATAAGCAATAGGCGGAATATTGTGCAGAGGATCTGACATCGTTGATAACTTAGCAACAAAAACTTCATGCCAGATGGGAATAAAACCAATTAGCAGTATGTTAGCAGCCTCTGTCAGAATCATGGACCACTTTCACCATCTCCAGCATCTATAGACGCTGTTCTTATGAGATTGAAGTTGTAAGCACTGCTATTAGACTTTTCAGTGACGGTACATAACAAGGTGGTGTGGGGGAGGGAAGAGTGTGTATCCTTATCAATTTTTATAAGGTGCTTGCCAGTCTTTCACAAGATGTTTTTGAAAATTAGAAGCTCTGCAAAATGATTTTCTGCATTTTGAGTGATAAAAGATCATCTTGTTTTTGTAATTGTTGGGGACTGCAATAGAATATCCTTATAATATATTCCTATAATATCATCCTCGCGGCTTTTAACCCTTTAACCCTCAAATTTGTTCAAGAAAATTTCAATTTTCTCATAGAGAATGTACATTTGCAGACGAAGAGAAGACTATTTTCGAAAATTTACCATTAGGATGACTGGCTCGGTTACAACAGGGACGTGGTGTGGATGGATCTTAAGATTAAAATAAGCGGGGCATAGCTAAAAGTGGAAAGTTCTATTGCTCCAAACATGGTAATACAGTACCACTCAAAATTACCGTAATCAAAATAGAAACATACTGAATATTTTGAACATAAATCGATTGGAAGACATCGGGGTCTTATCCAATTATGTTCAAAATATTCAAAAGAACATTTCTTACATTGTGTTCAAAATTGCTTTGTTTTGGAAAAATATTAACTTATTTCTGAGCTGTACTGTATTATTATTATTATTATTATTATTATTATTATTATTATTATTATTATTATTATTATCTTCTTATTCTCGGTTTAAAATTTTGGCAGGCCCTCCTACAGTTTTCATCCGATCAACCGCAAACATGGTGAACTTCTAGTAACCATGGAGAAGTGTGCTATTCAACAGGATTTTAATCTGCCCAACAGTTTTCGAGCTACCCACCTTTGGCCGGGCAAAAAAAGACCAATAGGAAATGTATGGGGATTTTCAGTATTGACCCTTGAAGTGCTAGTACACCTAGTTTTGATCGGATCACTACCATACTTGGTACTAATACACTGATGATTAAAAAAAAATGGCCACCATGTGAAAATTTTGGTAAAAAATACCAGTTTTGTAACACAACAAAAATACTAAGCCACTCAATTCACTGTTTGCTATAAGTCAACTGACTTAGATATCTCAGAAAATTTTAACCTATTCATTCCCCTGGTGTGGGTTCCCTTGAAACAAGGTTAGCAGAGATACATCCCTCCATTGGGTAGTCTTGATAGTATCTCTTTAACTCTAAAGCAGTCATTGCTCTAGGGAACCGGTTCCTCTATTCCTATAGAGAAGATATAAATGAGTCTGTGAGCATGCGCACTTATGCTACTATGCATGCGACCGAGTCCAAGCCGTCATTAATTAATTAATTTTCTGTATTACGGGAAACACCTAACTTTTATCTCAACAAATCCTATTCATTCCATAATCTTGTGGAGCTACATCCACATTTGATTTTTCATGAATACCACAGTACAAGCGGTCTTTGTTGAATAAGTCATAGTACTTATGTAAAATGTTTATCATTTACGTGAATATGAACAGAAAGTTCGTTGTGACCAAGTTGAAAGAAAATGGCGCCAGCTTCACATTACAAGCCAGGTGAAGTCAATAACTCTGATTCTATTTTAGCCACGAGGCTCGTTCCTACGAAAGGTATACTATATACCAGTTTGGAACATCTCCTACGAAACGTATCCTACATAACATATGTAACATACCGGTTGGGAAGTTAGTGGATCAATTAAGAGTTTTGACTAGCTATGTATTTCCGAGCCCCATTCTTTCCTACATAAGGTATACTACATACTGGTTTGGATCGAATCCTACATAAGGTATCCTACATAACTATGTAATATACCGGTTGGGAAGTTATTGGATCTATTAAGAATGTGACAGTGGTGCAAACAGGCATGGTGGACGGGATGAACACCACAAGGATACACCACGATCATCCCCTGAAGAAAAGCGAGTTGTCCTTCTAAGGACCATTACTAACCAACTAACATGAAACTCGCAATTACTTCATGATGATCAGTTATGTCAGTCGTATTACTATAAAGACGAGACAATCGTATTAATTCGTGATTCGGTGTTCGCTTTCAATTGGCGGCGTTTTTGCAGGCTAATTTAACATTACTAGCAACTACCTTTTTACCTTTTATTTAATATCTTATAAAAATTACTCGAGATTTTATGTTTTCTAATACCTGGCAGGGTTATTCGACGCAAGTATTTTTTATGCCCTTAGTTTCATGAAAAATGTAAACATTGCGTTGCTATGGGATATCCTCTTTAGTGTGTCGTAAATTGGCAAATGTTGGACGATCTCGGAATGCCCGGATGTTCAAAATTACGATACTGATTTGAATCCTCGTAATCATATAACCCTCTTTTGTTAGATAGGCTATTAAGCCTGTGCCAGATTATCAGGTTCACTTGATTTGTAAATCTAGCGAGATTCTTGCGTTCACTTGATTTCTAAATCTAGCGATAAAATTTATCATATATATTACTGGTTATATTGTAATGTGAGTGACCAACATAAAATGATCTAAAACGTAATGCGATGTTCTAGAAAACTTGCATGAACGCCCGATAATTAAACTTGGTAGGCCGCGTCTAATGTTAGCGAGCCAGCCAGTGGCAAAGTAAATCTCCGTTTGGAGGCGCTGACGAGAAGCGTAGATCTCATTGCTGAATTTCCGATTCCAGGATAACTATATCCGAGTACTCGCTTAAGATACTTTATTAAAATTTGCTTCAACCTGATCTGGTCAGATAATATCACGTGATTTATGTATCATGTGATTATCATGTTATTCTGATTTATATATTATAAAGACGACATTTATGTAAAGGATACGCAATATTTAGGCTGTTCAATTTAATAATTTCACTTCTGCGAACGATGTTTTGAGGTACATATTAAGCATAGCCGCGAGGTGACAAGATTTGTGAAGGGGTTTTTCCTGGTATCTTCAGACGTTAAGATGTTTAAAAATTCAGAGGAAAATAAGTTTTACCCTTGTATATAGTGCGCGCACATTTTTTAGAACGTGTAAATTGAGCATAAATGTGCGACCTATTTATGGATTTATAAGTAAATACGCCACTCCCATATTTGCTGGTACTCATTCAGATTCAACTTATTTCAGTTGCAACTTATGACTAATAACTTCGAGAGTTAAATGGTTAATATTTTGATAGTAAACACTACAAACTTTGATGACCAAGTTTTACTATATCAGAGATGTGTGTTGATCTCAGTGTTTTAGTAGCAAGCATAGCCTTTGGATCAGGAAAGTTCTTGACTATCAGCTACTTTTATTAGCCCTAAGATGGGGTTTTCCCCTACTTAATGTATAATCTAATCTCTCATCATTTTGGAAATTCTTTCTGCGGGTACTTAACTTGGGTGAAATTGGATATATAGAGCATGTACCCAGGCTATGATGGATCATTCTATCGGCTCTCAATCGATTAATTGTTATAGTCAAATATAACATTCTGCTTGCAAATGGACTATTACTCGTGGAAATCATCTGAAAGTCTACCAGAAGAGGGGGAGAACTAACCTAGTTAGAAGAATTTTCTCTCTAAGGGGTGTGTAAACTGTGAAATGTTTGTCTGAACATGTTGTTTCCACACCATCTCTTAAAACATTCGAAAATGGTTTAGGTAGGCTTTGGCATAGTCAAGGCAATGCATGACTACACCGTACACGCAACCCATGACTAGAAGTGACGGCACAGGCATGGAGATAAATGAAGAAGAGATGACCATAAGGCCTAATTGTCCTGTGCTCAGTATTATTACCTAGATTATAACTCTCAATTTTTATGGTATAGCAACTGATTATAATTAAACTTCTGGTTTAGGTATGCCAAATCAATTCACTTCTGTTGTTTTGCTGGTATTGTTTGTTTCTAAATCACTTGACAGTTTAAATGCCCTATTTCAGGGGCTCTTATTTTTAATTCTTTAATTCTTTATTAGTTGCTCTTAGTGCAATGGCTGAACCATCCAATTATCCTCATCCTTCGAAACCTTGTGTACACCCAACTCTTCGCATTTATCTCCTAGGAATGATTTAATTTTTTCTTATGATCCTAGCAGTGCTTTTGTCGTTTTGATTTTACTAGATTTCGTTTTGCTCCTGAATGTTCTCATGTATTACTCTCTTCCTATCAGCCTCCATCTTTCGACCTGTTCTCTCGAAAAATTGGAATCAATCATCTTTCGATTTTCCTAATATCAATCTGCAAATAAGTGTGTCAGACTTTATTATTTTAATTGTGAATAGTGGTTTGCTATCTTTTAGTATCATATCTGGCCTGATTTATTTTTAACATAGGTTTTCAGTCTTTCTTTTCTATCAGTAGGATCCCTCGCCATGATGAAGCATATCTATGGGTGAATGTAAGCTTGTCACAATAACAAAATCTTTTTTGTCTTATCAAGATTTACACCGCTCCTTTCTCGAGTTCAGTAGAAATTTTGATCTTTTTATTTGTCTAGGGATATGTCTATTTCTATTATTTTCATATGGAGATGTCTTCTCAGCCTTATCTATTCAATCCTATTTTTTATTCTTCTAAATTATAACTTTCCCAGGCATTATTAAATAAATTCCTCAAGGGGGCCTAACCAAGATGATTGGATTATTGCCTTCGTATGGATTGTGGAATATGTTTTTTTCCCTTTCACCCTTCTGTGTGGTTTCAGTCCTTTGTCCTTATCCATCATTGATCTGGTCACAGGTTTGATGGACTTCTTGCCTGTTTAATCATCTGATAAAGATATTAACAATTGGGCTCATACCATACTAGCTTTGTTTTAAAATTAGATTTGTAAAATAAGATTCTGCAGGTTTATTCTGGTCCTAGCAGTCATGCTTAAGTGCTTCTATATAATCTCTACTCTATCAGGGGTGGGGATGGGTATAGCTAGCCTCATGCATGTCTTAGGTAGCAGATTTCCTACATATAAGGTACAATCAATGTAGTCATTGAATCCCCCTTTTTTCTATCAAACCATGTTGGTCTCCTTTGACATTAGTCCTGCTTCTGTTCCTGATCAATAATTTTCTGCTCTTTTCAAGTAGGATACAGTGGAGGAATGGCAGAATCCAAAGACTTTAAGGATTATGAGGTGCTGGCAGATCATCTTTTATAGGGTCTCGGCTCTTATCTTCAACTCATATATTTATCCTTTTCTGACAACTTCCAAAAAATTTACACTTCATGATTTAATACTAATTCTGTTGTATATTTTGGAATTATTTTGTCTGGAACCCATGGCTGCTTTGATACTGTTTGAGACAAAAATTACTTAGTCAATCGTTTTATAATATTCAACTCTTTTCCAGATATGTTGTCTCAGAAATGGAGTTCATCGATGAAAGGAATAATATGGACATGGAGTCATTTTGCCTAGGCATCACTGGTCTCGTCAAGGATAAGGGACAGTGTTTTCTGATATTTCTATACATACAGAATTGATCCTAACTGGATCTGGATTCTTTTAATTACATCATGGCCAGTCTGTGATTCCTCTGGCTTGGAAGGTTCCTTAATTGTGTTAAAATTTGGGCCGAATGGAGTCAGTTTTGTGTACGAAGGTCAAGTCTGGTAATTCAAAATTTTGTCCCTCACCACGACCGCATACACTGCATTTTCATTCGCTGGGTGTCATCGGTACCAATTCACCAGTTTATCCATCTGCAGGTCCAGTTTGATGTCTTGTTCTTACGCATTTGGGGGAGGGGATCACTATAGAATTTACTCTCGTTCTTGTGTCTATGGAATCAGATAAAGTAGTCTTACTACTCTCTTCCTTTTCAGGAACTAGAACAGGAACTAATACTCTAGTATTCCTCTTCAATACTCTGGAATATTGGAGAATGAAGAGATATTGTCTCTTTCACAAGCACCTGTCTGCTCATACAGTCATTTCTATAGTAGTGACCTTCATCAACAAGCAGGGCAGTTGAGGTTATCATATTTTGTCTGGAGTCTTGGTCTTCCTCCTGCGGTGGAGATGTCAGGAAAACTTTCAGCAGCTCACATTCCAGGTAGAATGTTTTTCCTTGTAGCTCATTTATTACATCCCATTAAGTTTCTACTCAGTATAGTGTCCAGATCTGATGTTCATATTCTTCCTCCAGGCTAGGCTCTGGCGGTAGATGCTCTGGCCCAGTCATAGACTTCACATTTTGTTTAAATATCTTCAATTTAACTTTCTAGTGCCAATTGTATTTAAGAACTTTTGTCAGCGGTTTCTAGTACAATTGTCTTTAAGAACTTTTGTCAGCAGAATGCATTATCCCTTTAATCACTCCTGATTGGCCCAATGAGAGTTATTCAGTGGATCTCGTAGTCCTCTTTGTGGAAATCCAAAGCGTCTTACCAATTTTGCTGATTTTCTATCTCGTTTAACAGCAGCTTTCAGTTCATCATTCCACAAATCTTCAATATGTATATATGGTATTTTCCAAGAGACCTGTTTTTCAGAAATTGATTTTTTTGTCTGAACTTTAGTATTCTTAATCAATTCAAACTATCTGTTACAGGAGAATTTACCAGAGTATATTTTAGGTTTTCAAATGGTTGTTAGAACAACACATTATCTCGCCCGATTCTGCATCCCATCATCAAGTCATAGATTCATGGGATATTGTTTGATGATTTAAATCTCTGTATGCTGGGGTGGTGTTATCGTTTTCACTAGCATCTATCCTTCTTTATTTTCTAGAAGCCGGTTTGAGAGTTATTAAGTATTTACATCATTTATCCATGGTACCGGTATTTTTAGGGTATAGCACAAAGGCAAATACCTATAATAAATTCCTCTATTAATTCATTTTTGGGTCCATCTGTTCAATTGTATAACTCTGAAATCATTCTTTTTGTACTAGCGGCCGCGTTTGTTAGATGGCATTTTGATATTCATATTCTTTTTGTGAATGATCTTTTCTAGGTGGTAGGAGATCTAGCCTCATTCTTTGCCCTTGAAGAGATCTTATATATATAAAACCTAATTAATTGTTTTCAATCCTTTCCGAAAACTATGCCCAATTTAAAAGATCTTTTTGAAACACCGTTCAGGTTACTTATGCAAATTTGTTTAGCAAGCGCGCATCTCATCAACTGGATTACAGACACCATTAATTGACACTAGAATGTATCTCCAATTGAGTGGCTTAGTATTTTTGTTGTGTTACAAAACGACCCAGAGACGTATATATACTGGTCTGGCGTTTTGTTAGCTTACTAAAATACCACTCAATTCATTGTGGCCACCTCGGCCACCCCACATCGTTAAATTGCAAATCATTATTGAAAATTTGTGGAATTAATTAATGACGGCTTGGACTCGGTCGCATGCATAGTAGTATAAGTGCGCATGCTCACAGACTCATTTATATGTTCTCTATAGGAATAGAGGAACTGGTTCCCTAGAGCAATGACTGCTTTAGAGTTAAAGAGATACTATCAAGACTACCCAATGGAGGGATGTATCTCTGCTAACCTTGTTTCAAGGGAACCGACACCATGGGAATGAATAGGTTAAAATTTTCTGAGATATCTAAGTCAGGTGACTTATAGCAAACAGTGAATTGAGTGGTAAGTATTTTAGTAAGCTAACAAAACGCCAGACCAATATATATACGTCTGGGTCGTTTTCAATTTTTGCAGAAATGCTGAAAATTATATATATATTTTTTTTAAATTTATGTTTTCAAAATGGCTGCCACCTGCATATTACGGGGGTCAAAAACATCAGTTTTCATTTTTTGCAGAAATGAACTCAGGACAACAAGCAGTGAAAAGATTAGTTCTTTTAAATGGCTGCCAAAATTTGTTTGGCTCCGATTGATTGGAAAATTGGTGAACTCCTTGGTCTTATATTGACTTGATATGGTATCAAATTTGGAGTTGATCCATCCAACAGTCAGAGAAATCAGCTTTTCTGTGCCACATAAACCCCATAGTAAACCTATGGGAGCAGTATTTGAACAGCGTTTTTTCACTTCAAGAGTATACTTACCTCCCTAATACTTTTGATATTGCTAAATATTGGCTTTCACTCAATAAACACTCAGATTTAAAACAGTTAGGTGCCCCTACTGGGCAGGGAGTCAGAGCGTAGTCTGGCGGATGCCAGCCCCACCACCGCGCATGCGCAGACTAGCACTTCCTCTTTGCTAGATTATTGGCAAAGAGAACACACATGTTTTTCAGTCATAAGCTTTTCTTGCTCATTAACGTTGTTATTGGTGTTATTTTGGAAGTGATAAGACCTGATTTGGATGGCGGGAGGATACACTTCGCCACCGGAGGACGTTGGACCTTTAAATCAGGTGACTTCTAGTAAAATTAGCGAGTTTTCTTCCCGGTGTATTGTGTTTCCGGGACTCGCGTTTACCGTGATAAGCGCCTTAGTTAGTTGGTTTAGGTCAACTCGGTGCTACCTAGGACTAATTTCTCTTTCTGTTTCTGTCCACAGGTCTGTATGACGCTAGGTTGTGACGTCACAGTACCAGAGAATTAGTATTCTCTCCACCATGGTTCCATTTCCTACTAACACGGTCAGGTTATCTAACCAAATGAAAAATTATGCCCAGTGAGTTGGAGGCCTGGTATAAAGGTCTTCTCACTTTGCCCTCTTGTTCCAATTCCTTCCCCATGAGGTGGAGAGAGTTAAGAGGCGTGCAGATGGTGGAGTTTCCGGTTCGTCACGTTGGATGGTTTGTCTATACAAAGTGTCAGGTATCTAGTCATTGATAATATGGTGATGTTAATTATTGTAAACAATCAAAGGGAGATAATTAACATTTTTGCCAGTAAAGAGTTATCTATATGTATCTGATGGTTGTGTAGTCAACTTATCCATTCAGCATACAATTCGTCTTTGCACTTGGATGTTTTGTTGGGATCGAATTTTTCCTGTCACGGGATTAATGACGTCATAATCAGCTGGCTATGTATTTATTAGCAATTCAAGCGCTAGGCTGGTTTTTGATGTATATTGATCTTTATGATCGTTTTTCCTTCTCCTTGAGTTGGATTGAGTTTCTAAGCTTAACTAGTTGCTCATACTCCTTGTCCTTTGCCCTGTTTCAGGGACCGGGTTGCGCGTCCTGTGGACGTTTTATGCATGTGAAGTTCTGGCCGCATCTGTGTTATCGATGTAGCCCTTGTGGTCCATTGATTAATTGTGACATATGTAAGCACTGGGGGGGCGTGTTAATGTCCGAATTCTTGTGCTGCTTACAGGCGACGGACAAGGTGGTAGTGGTGGAGAAGAAGAAGAAGCGGAAACGAGAGGTTGTAAGTGAGAAGGGTAAGGGGAAGGTCTCGTCCGCGGTGGATATGGAGACCTTCCGGACCGAGATGTTGGGAGAGATGAGGAGGACAATAAAAGATTTGGTTCCAGGGTTGCTTCGTGGCATGCTTCCTGGACCAGATCCTTTATTGTCCTCATCATCGGCTTCGGAGCAGGTAATCCCCGCCTCTGGATCGATTTTCCTTAGTCCGCTTCCGTTGTCCGACGATTCAGAGGTGGCCCCATTAGAGGGGGCGTTCCACGGCCCTGGCAGCAGGCTTATTGCCGCGCCGATAGGGGACCGTGGACGGTTGTCGCTGGAACCCGCTGGCTGCTTATCAGTCCAGGGGTATCCGCACGCCGCGGTGGCCAGTACCTCCTATGGCACCGTTCCTGGTCAGCCCGGGTTAGCTCTCTTTGCTGACCCGGGGTCTAATCTTTCTGACCAGGGTGATGAGGATTACCTGCTAGGGTCGCCGTCTGACGACGTGGACATGGATGAAGACGTTTGTGCACCCCTCGCGGGGAATACAGGCGCTTTTTTCCACGGTATTACTCACCCTGGAGTAAGGTCCGCGGTTCAGGTGGTGGCCCAGGGCGCTGCTGATGGCCAGCGGTACCGCATACCTCGGCTTGCCGAGAGTGTAGCTGGTGCTGGCCGGGCCCGTGGTAGAGCTATATATACCCCGCGCTCTACCGCGGTGCCTGCTCCTGGTCAAACCAGTGATATTCTCATGCCGGTGCTGACAGGCCCGCATGTTTTCCCTGGCTTGCCAGGTGTATCAGCGTACCCGCCGTCAAGTACTGCTTGCGCTCAGGAGGAAGACGAAGGACCCCGTCTTGTAGAGCGCTCGCAGTTAGCCACGGAGGAGGATTGGTATGACGCTTGCCAGTGGTTGGTGAGCGTTAGGCCTGATCTGCCCGTGGAGCAGTCGGCTAGCCACCGTGTTCACACGCCGTGGTTAGCTGGGAATCCAACTGCTAACGCTATGCCTTCTCTGCCGCTGGCGGAGCATGTCGTTGACATGTTCAAGGCGGCGGAGGCGTCCATTAACACGAGTGGACGTCTCGCGAAGGCCCCTCGCGAGGTGGCCAAGCGTTGTCGCATCGTGCCCCTGGACTACCAGCGGTACGGTGTGGTACCCAAGCCCAGCGTGGATGACCGCGCGGCTTTGGGTGAGGATACGCGGCCAGGATCCCGTTCTGACGCGGGGGTCTTGTGCGCGAACGCGTTGCGTTCGGCGAATACCGCGTTGCGTGATGCGGAGGAGAGTGGGCGGGCTTCGATTGCCGCTCTGTCCCACGTCTCCCAGCTGTTACAGGGGGTAGTAACGGCATCCGCATCGCGCCAGCCAGGCCCGCTCGCGGTCCAGCGTACCATCCAGGATGGTATTAACCTGGCGCTGGACTGTATGACGCGGGCGGTGACCAGGAGTGTCAGGGCAAGACGCACATTTGCCCTGGACAATTTGTGCCCGTCTCAGGACCTGTATAATAGGCTACTCCGTACGCCTATGACGGGTCCTGGTCTTTTTGGAGGTGAGGGATGTCGCCACCTCCAGGAGACGGTCACCCTGGTGAATAACCAGAGGGCGCTGCGCGAACAGTTTGAGGTACTGCGTCGTGCTAACGTTCGCGCCGCGGCCCCTGCGTATCGTCCCCTGCAGGCTCGAGGTGGTGCTGGCCAAGTCAGAGGCCAGCCGCCGTCGCAGCGCCGGCCTCGGCCGCGTGCGATTCGGCCAGCAGTGAGGGGGGCGCAGGCTCCTCAGCCGCCGTCAGCCAGGCAGCCGCCCGTGCACCGAGGTGCGCGCGGGGCGGGGCGGGTCGCGCGAGGATCTGGGCGTGGTTATCGTTCCTGACAGGGCGCTTACCGCGGTAAGGACCACGCCGGTGTGTATGGCGACGGAGACAGTGCCGCTCTTGCATGCCTTGTGTCCACCGCGGTCCCTAGGTGGACCGGTGGGAGGCCGGCTTGCCGACCACATGCAAGAGTGGGAACGGTTAACTCAGGACCGTTTAGTCTTGCGATGGCTTTCCGTGGGGTATCATCCAGAGTGGATGACAGGCCCGCCGTCGCGACTGTCTCTGGTGCCAATCTGGACTCCCGTTCCGAGAGATCCAGATCAAAGGTTGTGTATCGAGGAGGAGATAAATTCCCTCGTACAAAAAGGAGCTATTCAGCCGGCACAGAGGTGTCCGGGCTTCTATTCAACCCTGTTCTTGGTAACAAAACGCACCGGTGGGTGGAGACCGATTCTCAACCTCAAGCCATTGAACAAGTTCATCGAGACGCCCAGTTTCAAGATGGAAACGGTGCGCTCGGTGTTGGCGGGGTTGGAGAGGGGGATGTGGACGGCGTCGATAGATTTGAAGGACGCTTATTTCCACATCCCCATCCACAGGAGTTTCTGTCGCTTCCTGAGATTTGCATTCCAGGGCAGACAGTGGGAATTCAGGGTGTTGCCCTTCGGAATTTCCACGGCTCCTCGGGTTTTCACCCGTGTGGTTCTTGCGATCACAGCATACCTCCGCAGGAGAAGCATAGCAGTCCACACGTACATAGACGACTGGCTGTTGAAAGCGCACACCCGGGAAAGTTTGTCCGCCAATCTGGAGATTGTTTTGAAAATTCTCACAGACTTGGGCTGGATGATCAATTTCCCAAAATCAGAGCTGACTCCATCCCAGAAGTTTGTTTACCTGGGGATGTTCTTCGATCTGGAGACAGGATATGTTTATCCTACTCAGGAGAGGGTTCAAATACTCATCTCGTTGATTCAGTCAGTGTGCGACAGTCGTCATGTCCTGGCACGGGTTTACTTGAGAATGCTGGGGTTGATGGTTTCGTTGGAACCAGTCATTCCTCAGGCCGCCTTACGCAGGCGGCCGATCCAGTTGTTTCTCATGACACAATGGACCCAGAGTACAGGTTCGCTGGACTCGAATGTGTCAGTGTTGGCGCCTCTGATTCACCACCTGCAATGGTGGTTGAATACAGAGAATCTCTTACCGGGGGTTTTGCTAACCCCTCCCCACCCTCAGGTGACTGTGTATACAGATGCATCGATGGAGGGCTGGGGAGCTTGCCTGGAAGAATCCACGATATCAGGGCTTTGGAATCTGGAACAGTCACAGGAACATATAAATCTACTGGAGCTAAGAGCAGTAGTCCTGGGCCTGGAACATTTCTTACAGAAAGTTCAGGGCAAGATTGTTCTTATTCGTTCAGACAACTCAACAGTTGTGACTTACATAAACCGCCAGGGCGGAACGAAGTCGCCCAGTCTCTGTATGATGACATGGAAACTGCTATGTTGGTGTCTGGATCACCAGATTACCTTGAAAGCAGTTCATATTCCGGGAAGGTTAAACCTGCTTGCAGACTCATTGAGCCGAAGGATGAGTGTTTTACCCACGGAATGGCAACTAAATCAATGTGTGGCGGATCGTCTGTTCGACCATTGGGGGAAACCCAACATCGATTTGTTCGCAACGAGCAAGAATGCGAAGATGACGACGTACGTCTCTCCGATTCCGGATCCAAGCGCTTTCGCAACAGATGCGTTAGCTATCAGCTGGGGGAGAATGTATGCATACGCATTCCCTCCAGCAATCCTGATTCCAAAAATTCTTCAGAAAATCAGACAAGAGGAATGCCAAGTGCTTCTGATCGCCCCGGATTGGCCAAGCCGATCATGGTATACGGATCTGCTGGACCTTCTGGTCTGCAATCCGGTTCCTCTGCCTCTGATGGACGATATTATCTTCCAGGGCAAGGCCCTTCACAACAATCCGTCAATGTTCAGATTGACTGCGTGGATGTTGTCAAGGAATCTAGAATTAAGGAGGGCTTTTCTGAGCAAGCAGCCATGTTTATGGCCAAAGCCAGGAGGGGGTCAACCTCCAGAGCATATAATTATAAAATCAACAGATTTGCAGAATGGTGCTCAAAAAGATGTATTGATCCAATGGATTCATCTATTCAAGTAGTAGCTGATTTCCTCTGTCACCTCTATGATGCCTATAGCCTCAAGCCTAACTCTATTGCTGGTTATAAATCAGCATTAATGTCTGTTATTCCTTGCTTGGCTAAGAGGGGAAGTGATGAAGTAAATACATTGAATGTATTAATTAAAGGCATGGGCAATCTAAGACCAAGGAATCCTCCTGTGATTCCGTCTTGGAGTTTATCGCTAGTGCTTCAAGTACTAGGTGATAAGCCTTTTGAACCACTTAGTTCCATTTCTATGAAACTATTAACACTGAAGACTGTGTTTTTAATTGCTGCGGCCTCGGCTAGGCGTAGGAGTGAGATTCATGCCTTATCAGCCGAGGATGACCGTTTTGTGGTTTCAGGGGAAGGCCTTAAGCTGCTACCTAGGATTAATTTCTTGGCTAAAAATCAGTCGTTGAAATATCCAGGTCAACCTATTATTTTGCCTGCTTTAACTAGATATGATCCTAATTCTAAAGCATGGTGTCCCGTCCGGGCGCTGCGCCGGTACAAACAACGTACGGCGGCATGGCGCACCGACCAGTCAGCGTTATGGTTGTCATATATTGAACCCCATGGGAGGGCTTCTAAGGACACCATTTCCAGGTGGATTGTGGAGTGCATTCAGTTTTGCCATAAATCCGCCACCGGGAAGCAGGTTGACGTGGCCAAGGCTCACAGTGTCCGCGGCGTAGTGACATCCACGGCCCTATTTAATGGGGTCCCTGTGGATGATATTATGTCGGTGGCTCAGTGGCACTGTGAGTCAAGTTTTACAGACCATTATCTCCGTGACACCTCTAATCCTCTCGCCTTGTCGGTTTTGAAAAAATAAATCGGTTTATATTTTTTGAGGTGATTTCCTCATTACTTATATATATCACAATTAATTTATGGAAACACCCACTTTTTTGGGCCTGCATCAGTCTTTACCGATGGGAAGATGATGTCAGCAGCCATTTTCAACAAGGTCAGTCTTGTTCATGTGTTGTCCGTTGTTGATTGTATTGTCACGATTACCCGTTATTAATATGGTGATGGTTTGTGTATTTGTGTGGTTCATTGTTGAGAGTTACGAAAATGGAGCTTTTTCGTCTCTGTCCTGTAGTACATGGCACTTGTACGTAGAGAGCGTATAGGACATTGAGGTCAGTCGACTCTTCCTCCCAGGAAGGAGGGGGGGGGAGCGCATATGACATTCGGTCATCTCTCATACATCGGTCGTGTTATCCGATGGTTAGTCAAATCCTGACTGTTTTTTCTTACAGTTTCAGAAGTTTAAGTGCCTTAAACGCAGAAAAGCGTATTGGGATGAGCTGGTCTTTTGACCTCGCCTCCCTCCCGCCAGATTCACTTTCGAATTCTGGCAATATCAAAAGTATTAGGGAGGTAAGTATACTCTTGAAGTGAAATAAACGAAATCTAGGATTTCTTTTTTCACGAGAGAGTTGATACTTACCTCCCTAGATACGGACCCGGCCTCTCCACCCCACAGAGGCTCGGTCTTCAGGCTCTTAATAGTTGCATGTGTGTCAGCCAATAATCTAGTCAGAGGAAGTGCTAGTCTGCGCATGCGCGGTGGTGGGGCTGGCATCCGCCAGACTACGCTCTGACTCCCTGCCCAGTAGGGGCACCTAACTGTTTTAAATCTGAGTGTTTATTGAGTGAAAGCCAATATTTAGCAATATCAAAAGTATTAGGGAGGTAAGTATCAACTCTCTCGTGGAAAAAGAAATCCTAGATTTCGTTTAGTTTGTAGCACTTTCTTCCGATTCTCTTCAAATCTGGTCAGATTCTAGAACATTGAGATATAAATAATTACCAATGAAAATTTTAATATCTGCCATGGGGTCACGGTCATTCATTGGTAAAAATTTCCAATTTTCATGTTTGGCAAAGTTACCTGTCTTTCATAATGCTACTTCAAACAGCATGTTAGAAGACATGCCTTATTTATATCCTTATGGTCAAGGTGCCCTTTTAGTGTAAACCTATGAGACTTTCAAGTCTGGATCTTTGATCTGTGACTACACCTAGAGGTTTTATTGGATCAGCACCAGACATGTCCAATGGCCTTAGAAGAGGTCTTAAAAAGTTCCTTAATACCGCTAAAATTCGACTAAAGGACGTTTTTTTTTGTCACATTACATGTTCTAGAAAGGGGGGGGGGGTGCGTCCTATAATATAAACAAAATCACGGATTTATTTTTTCACAACAGTTGATACTTACCACCCTGATACTTTATGATATTTCCTAAATATCGACCTAGCTTCAATAATACTCAGAATTAAAAAGAAACCGCCCCCCACTGGGCAGGTTACACAACTGACAGTCCAGCGGATGTGCAGCCCAAACTCGCACATGCGCGGGGCTGACTCAATCTATTCCGAAATATTGGCTGACCTAATTGCAACATAAAACGCCGATAGGCCGAGCCTCTGTGGGGTGGAGGCCGGGATCGTATCAGGGTGGTAAGTATCAACTCTCTCGTGAAAAAAGAAATCCGTGATTTCGTTTATTTCACATCAAGAGTATACTTACCACCCTGATACTTTATGATATAGCCAAAATTCGTAAGAGAATTCGGCAGGAGGGAGGCGAAGGTCAGAAGACCGGCTCATCCCTGGAAGAGCAAGCTTTTGCTTTTGGAGCACAACAAACATCTGAAATTGTGTATGTAAACACAATCAGGAAATGATTTGGACATCGGATAACATGACCGATGTTGAGAGTAATGACCGTTTCACATCCGCTTCCCCCAACCCCCCTCTTTTAAAGAGGGAGCGATGACCTCAATGTCCAATACGCTCTCTATGTACTCGTGCTAAAGTACTATAAGACATCAGACGAAAGCTTCATTTCGTATACTCTCAGATGGAACCACAAAGAACACAAAACCATCACCATTTTAGTAAGTAATATAAAACGTGACAAAAAATAACCATCACCAAATATAGGACTAACCTATTTTGACGAGATTCCCTTTGATCATCGCTGATAGGTGCAGTACGGAGAAGCGGGGATTCCACACACTAAATTGCACTGTGTGTGAGTCAACAGCCTTATATACAATATTTACAAATTTATATACAGATTTAAAGTTTATGTAAAATCGATAAGGCAAGTGGATTTGACGTGTCACGTAGGTAATGATCTGTAAAACTAGACTCACAGTGCCATTGTGCTACTGACATAATGTCATCCACCGGCACTCCGTTAAACAGAGCCGTGGATGTCACTACGCCACTGACTCTGTGAGCCTTGGCCATGTCAACTTGTTTACCCGTGGCGGCTTTGTGGCAATGCTGGATGCATTCCACAATCCACCTAGAAATGGTATCTTTAGAAGCTCTCCCATGGGGTTCAATGTAAGATAGGATAAAGCACTAGGGTCTGTCCGTCCTTCCTGTCTACGTTGTTTATAACACATTAATGCACGGACGGGACACCAAGCCTTTGAATTAGGATCAAACCTATACAAAGCGGGTAAAACTATAGGCTAACCAGGATATTTTAAAGACTGGTTCTTCGCCATAAAGTTAACTCTAGGTAGAAGCCTAAGGCCTTCCCCTGTCACCACAAAACGGTCTGGCTCTGCTGATAAAGCATGTATTTCACTTCTTCGTCTGGCTGAAGCTGCAGCAATCAGAAAAACTGTTTTAAGCATCAACATTTTCATGGAAATGGAGCTTAGAGGTTCAAAGGGTTTATCTGCTAATACTTGAAGTACTAACGATAAACTCCAAGACGGAATCACTGGAGGATTCCTTGGTCTTAGATTACCCATGCCTTTGATTAAAGTATCTAGATTACATACTTCATCACTCCTCTATTAGCTAAGCAAGGGATAACTGACATTAAAGCTGACTTGTAGCCAGCAATAGAGTTAGGCTTGAGGCTATAGGCATCAATAAGGTGAGAGGAAATCAGCTACTACCTGAATAGATGCTTCCATTGGATTAATACATCTTTTTGAGAACCATTCAGCAAATCTGATTTTTTAATTAAATGCTCTGGAGGTTGACCCCCTTCTGGTTTTTGCCATAAACATGGCTGCTTGCTCAGAAAAACACTCCTTAACTGCTCATTCCTTGACAACATCCATGCAGTCAATTGGAACATTGACGGGTTGTTGAGCAAGGCCTTGCCCTGGAAGATTATGTTGTCCATCAGAGGCAGAGGAACAGGACTGCAGACCAGAAGGTCCAGCAGATCCGTATACCATGATCGGCTTGGCCAATTTGGGGCGATCAGAAGCACTTGGCATTCCTGCTGCCTGATTTTCTGGAGAACTTTTGCAATCAGGATTGCTGGCGGGAATGCGTATGCATACATTCCCTCCCAGCTGATAGCTAACGCATCTATTGCGATAGCGCTCGGATCTGGAATCGGAGAGACGTATATCGTCATCTTCGAATTCTTCTTCGTTGCGAATAAATCTATGTTGGGCTTGCCCCAGTGGTTGAACAGGCGATCCGCCACACATTGATTTAATTGCCAATCCGTGGGAAGAATGCTCATTCTTCGGCTCAATGAGTCTGCTAATAGATTTAGCCTTCCCGGAATATGAACTGCTTTCAAGGAAATCCCATGATCTAGGCACCAGCAAAGCAGTTTCCATGTCATCATACAGAGACTGGGCGACTTCGCTCTGCCCTGGCGGTTTATGTAAGTCACTACCGTTGTATTGTCTGATCGAATCAGAACACTCTTGCCATTGACCGTCTTTAGGAAGTGTTCCATGGCTAAGACTACGGCTCGCATTTCCAGCAGATTGATATGTTCTCTTGACTGATCCAGATTCCAAAGCCCTGATACCTTGTTTTCTTCCAGGCAAGCGCCCCATCCCTCCATTGATGCATCTGTGTATATCGCTAACTGAGGGTGGGGAGATGACAACGTCACCCCCGCCACGAGATTTTCTCTCTTCATCCACCATTGAAGGTAGTGAATAAGAGGTTCCAACACTGACACCGTTGAGTCCAGGAAACCCGTACTCTGGGTCCAATGTGTCATGAGAAATAACTGGATCGGCCGCCGGCATAAGGCTGCCTGAGAATAAACGAAATCTAGGATTTCTTTTTTCACGAGAGAGTTGATACTTACCTCCCTAATACTTTTGATATTGCTAAATATCGGCTTTCACTCAATAAAACACTCAGATTAAAAACAGTTAGGTGCCCCTACTGGGCAGGGAGTCAGAGGTAGTCCGGCGGATGCTCGCCCCACCACCGCGCATGCGCCGACTACTACTTCCTCTGGCTCATTTATTGGCTAACACATGCAACTACCAAGAGCCTGAAGACCGAGCCTCTGTGGGGCGGAGAGGCCGGGTCAGTATCTAGGGAGGTAAGTATCAACTCTCTCGTGAAAAAAGAAATCCTAGATTTCGTTTATTTCACATCAAGAGTATACTTACCTCCCTAATACTTTTGATATTGCCAGAATTCGAAAGTGAATCTGGCGGGAGGGAGGCGAGGTCAAAAGACCAGCTCTTCCCTATACGCTTTCAAGCGTTTTAAGGCACTTATGACGTCTGAAACTGTGTGAAAACACAGTCAGGATTTGATAAACCATCGGATAACACAACCGATGCCTGAGAGATGACCGATTTGTCATATGCGCTCCCCCCCCCCTCCCTTGGGAGGAAGATTAAATGACCTCAATGTCCTACACGCTCTCTTCGTACTAGTGCTAAGTACTATAGGACAGAGACGAAAAGGCTCCATTTTCGTATACTCTCTATAAAGAACCACAACCCACATAAACCATCACCATATTAATAACACTGGGTAACGTGACAATACAAACAATGAACAACACATGAACAAGACTGACCTTGTTGTCCTAGGAAGCTGTCATCATGAATCCAGTAGAGAAGGATGATACAGTCCCGACAAGTGGTTGTCACCGTCGCTGAATGGCGAAGTATATAAGCAATGCGGAGGCACTCTTCACAAACATAAAGCGGTTATTGTTTCAAAATCGACAAGGCGAGAGGGTTAGAGGTGTCACGGAGGTAATGGTCTGTAAAACTAGACTCACAGTGCCACTGAGCCACTGACATAATATCATCCACAGGGACCCCATTAAAAAGGGCAGTGGATGTCACGACACCGCGGACACTGTGAGCCTTGGCCACGTCAACCTGTCGGCCGGTGGCGGATTTGTGACAAAATTGAATACATTCCACAATCCACCTAGAAATGGTGTCCTTAGACGCCCTACCATGGGGTTCAATATATGACAACCATAACGCTGACTGGTCGGTACGCCACTCCGAAGTACGCTGTTTGTACCGGAGCAGCGCCCGTACGGGGCACCATACTTTAGAATTAGGATCATATCTAGTTAAAGATGGCAAAAAAATAGGTTGACCTGGATATTTCAATGACTGATTTTTAGACAAGAAATTAATCCTAGGTAGAAGCTTAAGGCCTTCCCCTGTAACCACAAAACGGTCAACCTCGGCTGATAAGGCGTGAATTTCACTCCTACGCCTAGCCGAGGCCGCAGCAATTAAAAATACAGTTTTAAGAGTTAACATTTTCATAGAAATGGAACTAAGTGGTTCAAAAGGCTTATCACCTAGTACCTGGAGCACCAGTGATAAACTCCAAGACGGAATCAGTGGAGGATTCCTTGGTCTTAGATTGCCCATGCCTTTAATTAATACATTTAATGTACTTACTTCATCACTCCCCCTATTAGCCAAGCAAGGAATAACAGTCATTAAAGCTGACTTATAACCAGCAATAGAGTTAGGCTTGAGGCTATAGGCATCATATAGGTGACAGAGGAAATCAGCCACTACCTGAATAGATGATTCCATTGGATCAATACATCTTTTTGAGCACCATTCTGCAAATCTGTTGATTTTATAATTATATGCTCTGGAGGTTGACCCCCTCCTGGCTTTGGCCATAAACATGGCCGCTTGCTCAGAAAAGCCCTCCTTAATTCTAGATTCCTTGACAACATCCACGCAGTCAATCGGAACATTGACGGATTGTCGTGAAGGGCCTTGCCCTGGAAGATAAGGTTGTCCATCAGAGGCAGCGGAACCGGATTGCAGACCAGAAGGTCCAGCAGATCCGTATACCACGATCGGCTTGGCCAATCCGGGGCGATCAGAAGCACTTGGCACTCCTGCTGCCTGATTTTCTGAAGCACCTTTGGAATCAGGATTGCTGGGGGGAATGCGTATGCATACATTCCCTCCCAGCTGATAGCTAACGCATCTGTTGCGAAAGCGCTTGGGTCTGGAATCGGAGAGACGTACGTCGTCATCTTCGCATTCTTCTTCATCGCGAACAAATCTATGTTGGGTTTCCCCCAATGGTCGAACAGACGATCCGCCACACATTGATTTAGTTGCCATTCCGTGGGTAAAACACTCATCCTTCGGCTCAATGAGTCTGCTAGCAGATTTAACCTCCCCGGAATATGAACTGCTTTCAAGGTGATCCCATGATCCAGGCACCAACAAAGCAGTCCCCATGTCATCATACAGAGACTGGGCGACTTCGTTCCGCCCTGGCGGTTTATGTAAGTCACTACTGTTGAGTTGTCTGAACGAATTAGAACAATCTTGCCCTGAACTTTCTGTAAGAAATGTTCCAGGCCCAGGACTACTGCTCTTAGCTCTAGTAGATTGATATGTTCCTTGGACTGATCCAGATCCCAAAGCCCTGATACTGTGGACTCTTCCAGACAAGCTCCCCACCCCTCCATCGATGCATCTGTATACACAGTCACCTGAGGGTGGGGAGGGGTTAGCAAAACCCCCGGCAAGAGATTCTCTGTATTCAACCACCATTGCAGGTGGTGAATCAGAGGCGCCAACACCGGCACGTTCGAGTCCAGCGAACCTGAACTCTGGGTCCACTGTGTCATGAGAAACAACTGGATCGGACGCCTGCGCAAGGCGGCCTGTGGAATGACTGGTTCCAAAGAAACCATCAAGCCCAGCATTCTCAAGTAAACCCGTGCCAGGACATGACGACTGTCGCACACCGACTGAATTACCGAGATGAGTACTTGAACCCTCTCCTGAGTGGGGTACACATACCCCGTCTCCAGATCGAAGAACATGCCCAGGTAAACAAACTTCTGGGATGGAGTTAGCTCTGATTTCGGGAAATTGATCATCCAGCCCAAGTCCGAGAGAGTTTTCAAAACAATCTCCAGATTGGCTGACAACGATTCCCGGGTGTGTGCTTTCAATAGCCAGTCGTCTATGTACGTGTGGACTGCTATGCTTCTCCTGCGGAGGTATGCAGTGATCGCGAGAACCACACGGGTGAAGACCCGAGGAGCCGTGGAAATTCCGAAGGGTAACACCCTGAATTCCCACCGCCGGCCCTGAAATGCAAATCTCAGGAAGCGACGGAAACTCCTCTCTATGGGAATGTGGAAATAAGCATCCTTCAAATCTATCGACGCTGTCCACATCCCTCGCTCTAACCCCGCCAACACCGAGCGCACAGTCTCCATCTTGAAACTGGGTGTCTCGATGAACTTGTTCAACGGCTTGAGGTTGAGAATCGGCCTCCACCCTCCGGTGTTTTTTGTTACTAAGAACAGGGTTGAATAGAAGCCCGGGCACCTCTGTGCCGGCTGAATGGCTTCTTTTAGTATGAGGGAATTTATTTCCTCCTCTATACACAACCTCTGATCCGGATCCCGTGGAATGGGAGTCCAGATCGGCGCGAGAGACAGTCGCGATGGCGGGCCTGTCACCCAGTCGGGACGATACCCGACCGAAAGCCATCGCAAGACTAAACGGTCCTGAGTCAACCGCTTCCACTCTGGCAAGCGGGCGGCCAAACGGCCGCCCACCGGTCCACCTAGGGATAGAGGTGGACATAAGGAGGGCCAGAGTGGCACTGTTCTCTCGGCCTGAAACACCGGAGTGGTTCCCACCGCGGTAACCAGGCCATCAGGCCCGATTACCGCGACCAGATCCCCGCGCGCCCCGCCCAGCGCCGCGCGCACCACGGTGCGCGGGCTGCTGTCTGGCTGGGTGCGGCTGGGGAGCCTGCGCCCCCCTCACTGCTGGCCGAATCGCCCGTGGCCTAGGCCTACGTTGCGACGGTGGCTGGCCCCTGACCTGGCCAGCACCACCTCGAGCCTGCAGAGGACGATACGCAGGGGGTGCCGCGCGAACACGCTCCCGCCGGAGCACCTCAAATTGTTCCCGCAGCGCCCTCTGGTTATTAACCAGAGTGACCGTCTCCTGGAGGTGCCTGCATCCCTCACCTCCAAAGAGACCAGGACCTGTCATAGGCGTCCGCAGCAGCCTATTATACAGGTCCTGGGACGGGCACAGATTGTCAAGCGCAAACGTGCGCCTCGCCCGGACACTTCTGGTTACCGCCCGCGTCAAACAGTCCAAAGCCAGGTTGATACCATCCTGAATGGCTCTCTGGACTGTCACCGGGCTAGGTTGGCGTGATGCGGAAGCCGCTACCACCCCTTGTAGCAGCTGGGAAACGTGGGATAGAGCGGCAATCGACGCTCTCCCACTCTCCTCCGCATCCCGCAGCGCGGCATTTGCCGAACGCAACGCGTTCGAGCACAAGACTCCCGTGTCAGAACGGGAGCCCGGCCGCGCATCTTCGCCCAAAGCCGCGCGATCATCAACGCTCGGCTTTGGCACCACACCGTACCGCTGGTAATCCAGGGGCACGATGCGGCACCGCTTCGCCACCTCGCGAGGGGCCTTCGCGAGACGTCCATTCACCTTAATGGACGCCTCTGCCGCTTCGAACATGTCCACGACATGCTCAGCAAGCGGCAGAGATGGCATAGCGGTAGCCGCCGGCCTACCAGCTAACCACGGCCTATGGTCACGCTGGCTAGCCGGCAGCTCCACGGGTAGATCTGGCCGAACACTTACCAGCCACTGGCAAGCGTCCGACCAATCCTCCTCCGTGGCTAACTGCGAGCGCTCTACTAGACGAGGGCCTTCGTCTTCCTCCAGAGCACTCGCAGTTGATGTCGACGGCGGGTAAGCTGATACCCCTGGCAAGCCTGGAAAAGCATGCGGGCCCGAGAGAGCAGGCATGCTAAAATCCGCGGCTTGACCAGGAGCAGGCGCCGTGGCAGAGCGCGGGGTAAACACCGCTCTACCACGGGTCTGACCAGCACCAGCCATACCATCGGCAAGCCGAGGTATGCGGTATCCGTGGTCAACAGCACCGCCCGGGGACACCCTCTGGACCGTGAAATCTACTCCTGCGTGAGTAGAACCATGGAACACGTCGCCTGCATTCCCCGCGAGGGGTGCACAGACGTCGTATTCCATGGCCACGTCCTCAGAAGGCGACCCCAGCAGGAGATCCTCTTCTTCCTGGCCAGAAAGATTAGACTCCGGGTCAGCAAAGAGAGCTAACCCGGACTGGCCAGGAAAGGTGCCATAGGAGGGTTTGGCACCTTCGGCGCGCGGATACCCGGGGTCTGATGAGCAGACCGCGGGTCCCAGCAACAACCGTTGTCCACGGCCCCTCGGCGCGGCGCCATGCCTGCTGCCAGGGCCTTGGACTGCCCCCAACAAAGGGGCCACCTCTGAATCCACAACCGGACCGGACCTAAAGAGACCGGATTCAGAGGCGGGGATCACCTGCTCGTAAGCAGATGCCGAGGACAACAAAGGAGCTGGCCCAGGGAGCATGCCACGAAGCAACTCTGGGACCAGATCCTTTATTGTCCTCTGCATCTCTTGCAACATTTCGGACCTGAAGGCCTCCATATCCACCGCGGATGAGGCCTTCTTCTTACCCTTCTTACACACTTTCTCCTTCTTCTTCCTCTCTTCCTCCATTACCTTCTCCCTTGCCTGCAATGCGAGAAAATCAGACATTAATTCGCCCCCCCACAGCTTACATACGTCGCACTTCAGCAACGGTCCACAGGGACTGCAGCTGAAGCACAAGTGCGGGACGAAGCGGCTTTTAAGAAACCTCCCGCAGGACGGGCAACCAGGTCTCTGAAACAGGACAAAGGACAGGGACAATGAGCAAGATAGTTAAGGTTAGCGAACTCAAAACCAACTAAAAAGAGAGGACAGGATCATCAAGATCAGAAATCAAGAAGAACCAGCCATGGACAAAACGTTAATTGTTAATAAAAAGGCCAAGGCCGATTATGACGTCATCACTCTCGTGACCAAATTAATCGATCCGCAACAAGCACCAAGAGCAAGAACGAATTGTATAAGTAAACGGAACATTTCCGTTGAATTGGCATTTCGAGTACACAACAATCAGATATACAGAGATAACTCCTTCCAATTCTAGCATTGGCAAAAAGGGAAATTATCTCCCCTTTTGTTTACATTATAATTAGATACCTGATCCTTGTATAGACAAACCATCCAACGTGATGAACCGGAGAACTCCACCATAGTACGCCTCTACATTCTCTCCACCTCAGGGGAAGGAATTGGAGCAAGAGGGCAAAGTGAGAAGACCTTTATAACAGGCCTCCAACTCACTGAACATAGATCTTTTGGTTAGATAACCTAACAGTATTAGTAGGAAATGGAACCGTGGTGGAGAGAAAACATATCCTCTTGTGCCGAAAAGTCCACCAAAGCTTCTATGCGATACCTGTGGACAAAACACAAAGAGAAATGAGACATATGAAGCACCATGTTGTAAAAAACCAACATAATCAGGCGCTAATCACGGTAAGCGCGAGTCCCGGAAATACATTAAACCGGGACAAAACACGCTAGCATATCAAAGAATTCACCTGATAAAGCGATCCCGCTCCTTCTAAAGGCGAATCCTCCCTTTCCGACATGCTTCCACCAAAAATAATCGTCAAACGTGAGCGAAAAACAAGGCAACGCGCAGAAAAGTATGAAAAACACAAAACCGCATGTAACCCTTTGCCAATAAATGAGCAAAGAGGAAGTAGTAGTCGGCGCATGCGCGGTGGTGGGGCGAGCATCCGCCGGACTACCTCTGACTCCCTGCCCAGTAGGGGCACCTAACTGTTTTTAATCTGAGTGTTTTATTGAGTGAAAGCCGATATTTAGCAATATCAAAAGTATTAGGGAGGTAAGTATACTCTTGATGTGAAAATGACTGGTTCCAAAGAAACCATCAACCCCAACATTCTCAAGTAGACCCGTGCCAGGACATGACGACTGTTGCACACTGACTGTATGACTGAGATGAGTATTTCTACTCTCTCTTGAGATGGATAAACATATCCTATCTCTAGATCGAAGAACATGCCCAGGTAAACACATTTTTGGGATGGAGCCAGCTCTGACTTTTGAAAGTTGATTATCCAGCCTAGATCTGTAAGAGTTTTCAAAACTATCTCCAGATTTGCTGATAGACTTTTTTGAGTGTGTGCTTTTAACAACCAGTCGTCTATGTACGTGTGGATTGCTATGTGTCTTCTGCGGAGGTATGATGTCATAGCTTGGACCACTCGGGTGAAAACCCGAGGAGCCGTCGATATACCAAATGGGAGAACCCTGAATTCCCATTGGCGGCCCTGAAATGCAAATCTCAGGAACCGATGAAAGCTCTTCGCAATGCGAATGTGAAAATAGGCATCTTTTAGATCTATTGATGCTGTCCACATTCCCTTCCTCAATCCTGCTAACACCGTTCTCACAGTTTCCATTTTGAAACTTGGTGTGAGGATAAACCTGTTGAGAGGTTTGAGGTTGAGAATTGGTCTCCACCCTCCAGTGCTTTTTGTCACTAGGAACACGGTTGAATAATAACCCGGACATTTTTGTGCTGGTTGAATAGCGTGTTTTAGTATGAGGGATTGAATTTCTTCCTCTATACACAACCGTTGATCTGGATCTCTTGGATTTTGAGTCCAGATCGGAACCAGAGACAGGCGCGAAGGCTGATTTGAAATCCAGTCGGGATGGTAACCAACTGTAAGCCAACGCAAGACTGAGCGGTCCTGAGTAACCTGCTCCCACTCTTGCATGTGGAAGGCCAGACAGCCTCCCACGGGTGCACCTAAGGATTGAGGTGGACCCGAGAAGTGCAAGAGAAGCCCTGTCTCTGGGGGCTGTCCTAGTAGCACTGGTGTGGTCTTTCTGAGAGGTGACACATCAGGTTCGGCTCCCACGACCAGAACCCCGCGCTCCTCTATCAGCGCCACGCGCACCTCGGTACGCAGGCTGTCTGGCGGGTTGCGCTGGAGGAGCCTGCGTTCCCTCCGTAGCTGGCTTATGCTGTTGTTGCCGTGGCCGACGCTGCGTAGGAGGTTGGCCTCTGTCAAGGCCACGAGCACCTCTAGCCTGCTGAGGGTGGAAGGCAGGGGGCGCTGCTCGAACATGCTCCCTGCGGAGCACTTCAAACTGCTCTCGCAGCGCCCTCTGTTTGTTCACCAGGTTTACGGTTTGTTGGAGGTGCAGGCATCCTTCACCTCCAAACAACCCTGGACCTGCCATCGGCGTCCGAAGAAGCCGATTGTACAGGTCCTGTGAGGGGCACAAATTGTCAAGGGTAAATGTACGCCTCGGCCGTAAACTCCTGGTTACGGATCTCATCATGCAGTCCAGAGCCAGGTTAATGCCGCCCTGGATGGCTCTCTGGACTGCAAGAGAAGTTTGGCGGGCCACGGATGCTGCTACTACCCCCTGTAGCAGCTGGGAAACATGCGAGAGAGCCGAGATGGCTCTTCTCATACTTTCCTCCGTGTCCTGCAGCGTGGAATTAGCATTGCGCAGGGCACTAGCGAACAAGGGTCCCATGTCAGACTGGGACCCAGGCCGCGTGTCTTTGCCCAAAGGCGCACGGTCATCCGTGCAAGGCTTTGGAATGATGCCATACTTCTGATATAGATCAGAACTTATACGGCAGCGCCGTGCCACCTCGCGAGGGGCTTTCGCAAGGCATCCTTTCGGCAGAATGGACATCTCTGCCGCAGTGAACATATCAACGATATGCTCCGCATACGGCAGAGATGGCATGGTGCTCGTCACCGGTTTCCCTCCCAACCACGGGTGCTGGTCCCGCTGTGAAGCCGGTGGATTCACCTGGAGTTTGATGTTCACCAGCCATTGGCAAGCACCTGTGAATGTTCGACGAGCCTAGGGCCTTCGTCGTCCTCAACCACATTCACTGGTGGGGTAATGGCCGGAGATGAAGATACTCCTGGATAGCCAGGGCAGCCATACGGACCCGCAAGGGACGGCATGGCTTGCGCCGTGGCTATTCCAGGAGCCGGATCTACGGCGTCATGGGGGGGGGGGGCTAAAAACATGACGTCAGTCCGGGCCTTCCTCACGGTAACCCTCGGAAAGCCGAGGGATATGGCATGGACGGCCATCGGCTCCTAGCCGTTGAGCAATGAAACCCACTCCCGAAGAAGTAGTTCCAACTTTTTTAGACTTCACAGCTCAAAACAAAGATTGATTAGTAATTGAACTTTATAAACACAATGAACCTATGCAAACCATCAAGAGAGATAAATAACTCAACACTCAGTCAAAAAACCTCTAAAATATTTAGAAGTAAAATGACTGAAAATTTTTCCTCTCTCCTAAATAACCTCATAAGATGACTTCTGAGGACGAGTGAAGTCTGATAAACAACACAGGAATACCTGATCCTGAGTCCAAAACCCTGTGGTGGGGGCGGGGGGAGAAAATTACTTCTTATGGTAATAATTCCCTCAGCAAACTCATAATAAATTAGAAGGACCCAGAAACCAAGTACAAATGTTGTTTAACATAAAAGGATACCCTTCAAATATCAGCTGTGTCTGAAAAATAAAGCACAACATGCGTTAGCTAATATATAGGCCTCCCTCATAAAAGGGCTAGCCTAATAAAGACGTATCCACGAGATAGCGCAAATCCCGGAAATACCATCCGAGTCAACACGCAAAATTTTTATTAATAAATTTACTAAAGTACACCTGATGGCTTGGACCGGGAGCATCCTCCGGCGACTTGGCAGCATCAGACATACTAATAAACAGACAAACAAGTTGCAAAACAACTCAGCTTAAAAAAGAATGAAAGCAAAGGCAAGGCTAGAAAGCGTGTTGCAATGGCAGGTCAATATTTTAAGAAGAGAATGAGTCAGCCCCGCACATGTGCGAGTTTGGGCTGCACATCCGCTGGACTGTCAGTTGTGTAACCTGCCCAGTGGCGGCGGTTTCTTTTTAATTCTGAGTATTATTGAAGCTAGGTCGATATTTAGGAAATATCATAAAGTATCAGGGTGGTAAGTATACTCTTGATGTGAAAGAGAACATTCCTTGAGCACATCTTTGGATCAAAATTTTCCTTAAAAAGTCGAAGATTATACGACGGAAATTGAACTAAATGTTACCCTAGACAATTCGTGCCACCTGACGACTATGTTCAATGTATACTCCAAAAACACCAAGCGGAAGTGAAATTATTAAATTGGAGCACCTAAATATTGCTTATTCTTTAATAAATATCACTTATTACATCCAAATTAATCCAAAATTTGACATAAAATGGTGTCGAGCGCAAAAGAGCCAGATAACCAACTCCCGTTAGCGCATAAGATCACACAGCGCCTCCAAACGCAAAAAAGCCATTACATTCTGCTTCTGTCACGTGATTTCTATATTTTCATGGAGACATTTTATGCCAAAATTAGATTGATTTTGATGTAATAAACGATCTTTATTGAAGATACACGATATTTAGGCAGGCTTATTTAATAATTTCTCTTCCACCATGATCATTTCTAGTCATACAATAAACATAGCGCCGAGTGATGGTAATTTTTGATACCAATTTTCGATTTTTTAAAGGTACGTTTTTCTAAATCGAACAGTGTCTTATACTTAAATACAAGTTATTTGGGCGGATTTTGGTCAAATTTGGGACAGCGTCCTATATTCGAGGGCGGCCTTTACTCGAGAAATCACGGTAGTCAGACAACGCAGATTTACAGTTACTTTAGTAAATATTCTCTAGTTATTATTATTATTATTATTGAAGTTATTGCATTCCTTCCATAGCCAATGTTCCCACAAATAAAATCATTTTCCTAGATAAAACTCATACAAAAGATAATTTCTTAGACAAAACTGGCACAATTGACATCATTTCCAACAAAAAGTCCAAAATATGTATTATTTCCTCAGAAAAATATCCCACAAAAAACAATTTCCTCAGCCACACCTACCAAAATGACCATCATTTCCATACACAAAACTACGGCAAAAGACAATTTCTTTAGAAAAAATGACTAAACATGACATCATTTCTAGCCCACAAATGACACCATTACCGTAGATAAATCTCCCACAAATGACACACTTTGATTAGCAGAGCGGATCTATGAACTGACATACATGCACATGGTGCCTGCGCACGCATGAATCACAAACGCACACATGCATACAAAGGTGCAGGCAATATACATACACACACAAACACTGCCACATGCACTTACACATACACACTCACATGCTTGCACTCGCTCACTCACTCTCTCACCACCCACCCACCCAATCATAACTCACGCACCCAATCAATCACTAATTTAGTCAATCACACACATATGCACGCCCACACACACGCACGCAGAACCTAATATAATCTGCCATACATACGGATACAGGCTGTATCAATGCTAGCTTCGTCCACAATGGTAGTGTATCCAGGATCACAATGGAGACAATTGTTCTTTCCGGTGTGAGGCTGATATGTTCCTTTGGGACAAGAGTTACATGTTGTTTGCCAGCGCATAGATTGAAATCTCCCAGGTGAGCATTCAGAGCAGCGGTTTTTGCCGTTAATATATGAACCTGCTGAACAGTTTGCTAAAATAAAAGATAAAAACCATGTGCAGACCAAGGCGTATTGATGCAAACACTAAATGTGTCACCTGCCTCATTGATACAGCTGGGATATGATGAATTCATCAATACGCGACGAATATCCCGTTGAAGCAAACAGTAAATATGTCACCTGCCTCATTGATACAGCCGGGATATGATGAATTCATCAATATGCGATGAATATCCTTTTGAATATTTTAAAAGCAACTTGAATCTGCTTCCAGTCAAATTAATTTCAAAGAGTTCAAGAGCTGTACTGCATGGTTGCATTATATTATATATATTGAGTATGACAGTGAGATTTCTCAGCAATATATATATATATATATATATATATATATATATATATATATATATATATATATATATATATATATAAATATATATATATATATATATATATATATATATATATATATATATATATATATATATATATATATATATATATATATATATATATAGTATTAACTGCTTTCACCGATTAATTTCCTGTATTTCATTTTCAAGGCTACCACATAGGAAAAATGTTGAATATTTTGAAACTAATTTGACTGGAAGCCGTCTTCCAGTCAAATTAATTTCAAAATATTCAACATAATAAATTATATATTATAACGAATTTACTTTTTCAAGGGTTTGTTAGTGAAAACGTTAAGTAAATATACACTGGCTGGCTACAACCACATTAGTTCCTAGAAATTCATAATATGTACTTACATGTACCACAGTCCAATGGAGAAAATAATGAATCAATGTAGCAATAGTGACATTCATTCCTAGCTATGCCCGCCCATTTCCAGCTAAGCGCCGCCCACTTTTTCCGCTAGTTGGAATCAATTTATATACTTTGAAACATGAATTCCCAGAATCCCAGTTTCAAGATAGCTATGTATATAAGCTGTTGAATATTTTGAAACTAATTTGACTTGGTGCTGTTGCTGCCTGTCAGTACAGAATTAGTTTCAAAATATTCAACAGAATGTTTATTAAGCAATAAAGACATTCAATTTATGTGTACATGGCAGAGCTAGGTATGTTAGTATGTATTGAGACGTTAACTTAGATGTGACACAACTGATTATGGCGTCATATATTTGAGTCACAGATTGGATCCCTGTATGATACCTTACATCCACTACAACGAAATACTAGTTCAAACATGCATTGAGAGGAAGGAGACATTATCGCATTACATGTTTGGACTATGGAAACACGTACCAATAGTGCAGTTACTATCAGATGTGGCACCTTCACCGACTGTGATTTTATCAACAGGACATGGTACACAAGCACTTTGATCTGGTGTTCGTTTGTCTCTGTAGTTTCCCCTTTGACACTCAGAACAATAACCATCAACCAGTTCCTGTCCGACTGGGCAGTCAACTGTAATGGAACAGATAAAGCAATTTATATTATAGTTTTCAGTAAACACATATGGTCAGAAGAGAATAATTATAATTCATACAATCAATGGACATCAAACGAAATCTAGGATTTCTTTTTTCACGAGAGAGTTGATACTTACCTCCCTAATACTTTGGATATTGCTAAATATTGGCGTTCACTCAATAAACACTCAGATTAAAAACAGTTAGGTGCCCCTACTGGGCAGGTAGACAGAGGGTAGTCCGGCGGATGCCAGCCCCACCACCGCGCATGCGCCGACTACTACTTCCTCTGACTAATTTATTGGCTGACACACATGCAACTAATAAGAGCCTGAAGACCGAGCCTCTGTGGGCTTGAGAGGCCGGGTCCGTATCTAGGGAGGTAAGTATCAACTCTCTCGTGAAAAAAGAAATCCTAGATTTCGTTTATTTCACATCAAGAGTATACTTACCTCCCTAATACTTTTGATATTGCCAGAATTCGACAGGGAATTCGGCGGGAGGGAGGCTCTTCCCTATGCGCTTTCACGCGTTCAAGGCACTTAAACGTCTGAAACTGTGTGAAAACACAGTCAGGATTTGATGAAACATCGGCTAACACCAACCGATGGATGAGATGACCGATGTCATATGCGCTCCCCCCCCCCCACCCCCCCCCCCCCCCCCCCCCCTTCCTGGGAGGAAGACTAGCATGACCTCAATGTCCTATACGCTCTCTAGGTACCAGTGCCATGTACTATAGGACAGAGATGAAAAAGGCTCCATTTTCGTATACTCTCAATGATGAACCACATCAAAACACAAACCATCACCATATTAATAAAAACAGGTAACGTGACAATACAATCAACAATGAACAACACATGAACAAGACTGACCTTGTTGAACTTTGCAGCTGTCATCCTCTTCCCAGTGGAGAAGACCGATGCAGTCCCAAAAAGTGGATGTTTCCATTGATTAATTGTGAAGTATATAAGCAATGAGGAAACCCTCCTCAAAAACATATAAGCGATTATTTTTTTCAAAATCGACAAGGCGAGAGGATTTGAGGTGTCACGGAGATAATGGTCTGTAAAACTTGACTCACAGTGCCACTGAGCCACGGACATAATGTCATCCACAGGGACCCCATTAAATAGGGCAGTGGAAGTCACTACGCCGCGGACACTGTGAGCCTTGGCTATGTCAACCTGCTTACCAGTGACAGATTTGTGACAAAATTGGATACACTCTACAAGATGCCCTGCCATGGGGTTCAATATATGACAACCATAACGCTGACTGATCAGTCTGCCATTCCGAAGTACGCTGTTTGTACCGAAGTAGCGCCCGAACGGGACACTATACTTTAGAATTAGGATCATATCTAGTTAAAGCAGGCAAAAAAATAGGTTGATCTGGATATTTCAAAGACTGATTTTTAGCTAAGAAATTAATCCTAGGTAGTAACTTAAGGCCTTCCCCTGTAACCACAAAACGGTCATCCTCGGCTGATAAGGCATGAATCTCACTCCTACGCCTAGCCGAGGCCGCAGCAATTAAAAATACAGTTTTAAGAGTTAACATTTTCATAGAAATGGAACTAAGTGGTTCAAAAGGCTTATCTCCTAGTACTTGAAGCACTAGCGATAAACTCCAAGACGGAATCACCGGGGGATTCCTTGGTCTTAGATTGCCCATGCCTTTAATTAATACATTTAATGTACTTACTTCATCACTTCCCCTCCTAGCCAAGCAAGGAATAACAGTCATTAAAGCTGACTTATAACCAGCAATAGAGTTAGGCTTGAGGCTATAGGCATCATACAGGTGACAGAGGAAATCAGCTACTACCTGAATAGATGAATCCATTGGATTAATACATCTTTTTGAGCACCACTCTGCAAATCTGTTGATTTTATAGTTATATGCTCTGGAGGTTGACCCCCTCCTGGCTTTGGCCATAAACATGGCTGCTTGCTCAGAAAAGCCCTCCTTAATTCTAGATTCCTTGACAACATCCACGCAGTCAACCTCAACATTGACGGATTGTTGTGAAGGGCCTTGCCCTGGAAGATAATGTCGTCCATCAGAGGTAGAGGAACCGGATTGCAGACCAGAAGGTCCAGCAGATCCGTATACCATGATCGGCTTGGCCAATCCGGGGCGATCAGAAGCACTTGGCATTCCTCCTGTCTGATTTTCTGAAGAATTTTTGGAATCAGGATTGCTGGAGGGAATGCGTATGCATACATTCTCCCCCAGCTGATAGCTAACGCATCTGTTGCGAAAGCGCTTGGATCTGGAATCGGAGAGACGTACGTCGTCATCTTCGCATTCTTCTTCGTTGCGAACAAATCGATGTTGGGTTTCCCCCAATGGTCGAAAAGACGATCCGCCACACATTGATTTATTTGCCATTCCGTCGGTAAAACACTCATCTTTCGGCTCAATGAGTCTGCTAGCAGATTCAACCTTCCCGGAATATGCACTGCTTTCAAGGTAATCCTGTGATCCAGGCACCAACAAAGCAGTCTCCATGTCATCATACAGAGACTGGGCGACTTCGTTCCGCCCTGGCGGTTTATGTAAGTCACAACTGTTGAGTTGTCTGAACGAATAAGAACAATCTTGCCCTGAACTTTCTCTAAGAAATGTTCCAGGCCCAGGACTACTGCTCTTAGCTCGAGTAGATTGATATGTTCTTTTGACTGTTCCAGATTCCAAAGCCCTGATATTGTGGATTCTTCCAGGCAAGCTCCCCACCCCTCCATCGATGCATCTGTATACACAGTTACCTGAGGGTGGGGAGGGGTTAGCATAACCCCCACCAAGAGATTCTCCGTGTTCAACCACCATTGCAGGTGGTGAATCAGAGGCGCCAACACTGACACGTTCGAGTCCAGCGAACCTGTACTCTGGGTCCATTGTGTCATGAGAAATAACTGGATCGGCCGCCTGTGTAAGGCGGCCTGAGGAATGACTGGTTCCAATGAAACCATCAACCCCAGCATTCTCAAGTAAACCCGTGCCAGGACATGACGACTGTCGCACACCGACTGAATTACTGAGATGAGTTTCTGAACTCTCTCCTGAGTAGGATAAACATATCCTGTCTCTAGATCGAAGAACATCCCCAGGTAAACAAACTTCTGGGATGGAGTCAGCTCTGATTTCTGGAAATTGATTATCCAGCCCAAGTCTGTGAGAGTCTTCAAAACAATCTCCAGATTGGCCGATACACTTTCCTGGGTGTGTGCTTTTAACAGCCAGTCGTCTATGTACGTGTGGACTGCTATGCTTCTCCTGCGGAGGTATGCGGTGATCGCAAGAACCACACGGGTGAAAACCCGAGGAGCCGTGGAAATTCCGAAGGGTAACACCCTGAATTCCCACTGTCTGCCCTGGAATGCAAATCTCAGGAAGCGACGGAAACTCCTGGCTATGGGGCTGTGGAAATAAGCATCCTTCAAATCTATCGACGCTGTCCACATTCCCCTCTCTAACCCCGCCAACACCGAGCGCACAGTCTCCATCTTGAAACTGGGCGTCTCTATGAACTTGTTCAATGGCTTGATGTTGAGAATTGGTCTCCACCCTCCGGTGTTTTTTGTTACTAAGAACACGGTTGAATAGAAGCCCGGACACCTTTGTGCCGGCTGAATAGCTCCTCTTTATATGAGGAAAGTTATCTCCTCCTCGATACACAACCTTTGATCTGGATCTCTCGGATTCGGAGTCCAGATCGGCACGAGAGACAGTCGCGACGGCGGGCCTGTCATCCAATCGGGATGATACCCGACTGAAAGCCATCGCAAGACTAAACGGTCCTGAGTCAACCGTTCCCACTCTTGCATGTGGGCGGCCAGCCGGCCTCCCACCGGTCCACCTAGGGAGAGAGGTGGACATAAGGAGTGCAAGAGTGGCACTGTCTCCTCCGCCAGAAACACCAGAGTGGTTCTCACCGTGGCAATCGGCCCATTAGGCACGATTACCACGACCAGATCCCTGCGCGCCACGCCCAGCACCACGCGCACCTCGGTGCGCGGGTGGCTGCCTGGCTGGCTGCGCCTGGGGAGCCTGCGCCCCCCTCACTGCTGGCCGAAGCGCACGCGGCCTAGGCCACGCTGCGATGGCGGGTGGCCTCTGACTTGGCCACCTCCACCTCGAGCCTGCAGGGGACGATACGCAGGGGGTGCGGCGCGAACGCTCGCACGGCGGAGCACTTCAAACTGCTCGCGCAGCGCCCTCTGGTTATTGACCAGGGTCACCGTCTCCTGGAGGTGCCTGCATCACTCACCTCCAAAGAGACCAGGACCTGTCATAGGCGTACGCAGTAGCCTATTGTACAGGTCCTGTGACGGGCACAGATTGTCCAAGGCAAACGTGCGTCTCGCCCGGACTCTCCTGGTCACCGCCCGCGTCATGCAGTCCAGAGCCAGGTTGATACCATCCTGGATGGCTCTCTGGACTGTGGCCGGGCTCGGCTGGCGCAATGCGGATGCTGTTACCACCCCTTGTAACAGCTGGGAGACGTGGGACAGAGCAGCAATCGAAGCCTTCCCACTCTCCTCCGCATCACGCAGCGCGGTATTTGCCGAATGCAACGCGTTCGAACACAGCACACCCATGTCAGAACGGGCGCCTGGCCGCGCATCTTCACCCAAAGCCGCGCGGTCATCCACGCTCGGCTTGGGTACCACACCGTACCGCTGGTAGTCCAGGGGCACGATGCGGCAATGCCTGGCCACCTCGCGAGGGGCCTTCGCGAGACGCCCATTCGCCTTAATGGACGACTCCGCCGCCTCGAACAGTTGACATGTTCAGCCAGCGGCAGAGATAGCATGGCGTTAGCAGTAGCCTTACCAGCTAACCACGGCCTGTGGTCACGCTGGCTAGCCGACTGCTCCACGGGCAGACCTGGCCGAACACTTACCAGCCATTGGCAAGCGTCCGACCAATCCTCCTCCGTGGCTAGCTGCGAGCGCTCTACAAGACGGGGGCCTTCGTCTTCCTCCTGAGCGCACGCAGCAGAGCTTGATGGCGGATGTGCTGATACCCCTGGCAAGCCAGGGAAAGCATGCGGGCCCGAAAGAACAGGCATGCTAAACTCCCCGGCTTGACCAGGAGCAGGCGCCATGGTAGAGCGCGGGGCAGACACCGCCCCACCACGGTCCCGGCCAGCACCAGCGACACGCTCGGCAAGCCGAGGTATGCGGTAACCCTGGCCATCAGCACCGCCCAGGGCCACCTTCTGGACCGTGAATTCTACTCCTGCGTGAGTACATCCCTGGAATACGTCGCCCGTATCCCCCGCAAGGGGTGCACAGACGTCGTACTCCATGGTCACGTCCCCAGACGGCGACCCTAGCAGGAAATCCTCTTCCTCCTGGCCAGAAAGATTAGACTCCGGGTCAGCAAAGAGAGCTAACCCGGACTGGCCAGGGAAGGTGCCATAGGAGGTACTGGCACCCGCGGCGTGCGGATCCCCCTGGACTGATAAGCAGCCCGCGGGTTCCTGCGACAGCCGTCCACGGCCCCTCGGCGCGGCACCAAGCCTGCTGCCAGGGTCATGGATCGCCCCCACTAATGGGGCCACCTCTGAATCGTCGAACAACGTAACCGACCTATGGAAAAGTGACTCAGAGGTGGGGATCACCTGCTCTGAAGCAGACGCCGAGGACAACAAAGGATCTGGTCCAGGAAGCATGCTACGAAGCAACTCTGGGACCAAATCCTTTATCGTCCTCTTCATCTCTCCCAACATTTCGGACCGGAATCCTCCATATCCACCGCGGACGAGGCCTTCCTCTTACCCTTCTTACTGACACCCTCTCTCTTCTGCTTCCTCTCCTAACCACCACCAACTTGTCCTTAGCCTGTAAACACAGAAACTCAGACATTAGCTCGCCCCCCCCCCCCCCCCCCCCCCCATTGCTTACAGACCTCACACTTAAGCAGTGGTCCACAGGGACTACAGCTAAAGCATAAGTGGGGGACGAAACGATCCTTTAGGAACCGGCCACAGGACGGACAACCAGGTCTCTGAAACAGGACACAGGACGAGGACAATGAGCAAGTTAGTCAAGGTTAGAAAAAACTCAAAACCAACTAAAGAGAGGGAAAAGATCATAAAGATCAGTAACCATAAGAAAACCAGCGTTGGACAAAACTTTAAATGTAAATAAAGAGCAAGGCTGATTATGACGTCATCAATCCCATGACAGAAATTAAATCGGTCCACAACAAGCATCTAAGTGCAAGAACGAATTGTATTCCTAACATAACGTCCTCACCTGAATATTCAGACTACACACCATCAGATACACAATGATAACAATGGTAAATACGGTCATTATTTTTTCAAATAATTAACATCACCTCATATCATTAGTTAGATACCTGATACCTGGTATAGACAAACCATCCACCTGATGCACTGAATCACTCCACCAAGACCACGCCTCTTAACTCTCTCCACCTTAGGGGAAGGAATTGGATCAAGAGGGCAAAGTGAGAAGACCTTTATACTAGGCCTCCGACTCACTGGACATAGACTTTTTGGTTAGATAACCTAACAGTATTAGTAGGAAATGGAACCAAGGTGGAGAAAAACAAACTCTCTGATGCTGTGATGTCCATTACATATCCTCACCTAGACCTGTGGACATAAACACAAAGAGAGATTAGTATTATATAGAACCCAGTTGAAATAAACCAACTAAACAAGGCGCTTATCACGGTAAACGCGAGTCCCGGAAACACATTACAACGGGAAAAACTGGCTAGAATATATTTGAAATCACCTGATATAAGGATCCTGCGCCTTCCTCCGGCAAAGTAGCTCTCTCAGACATAATCCAGGTGATATACTCTCACACAACAAGACTAAATAAGCCCAGAACGAGTGAAAACTTTGCACAAGCACAAAAAGCATGTGAACCCTCTGCCAATAAATTAGCAAAGAGAGTAGTAGTCGGCGCATGCGCGGTGGTGGGGCTGGCATCCGCCGGACTACCCTCTGTCTACCTGCCCAGTAGGGGCACCTAACTGTTTTTAATCTGAGTGTTTATTGAGTGAATGCCAATATTTAGCAATATCCAAAGTATTAGGGAGGTAAGTATACTCTTGATGTGAAATTCCATTTTTAGCTATGCCCCGCCCATCTTTATCTAAGCTCCACACACACCTCGCTCGTGTTGGGATCGATCGATCTCTGAACTCCCTGACTATCAATTTCCAGAAAACTATACAAGTAAGCTGTTAAACATATTGAAACTAATTTGACTGGGTGCGGTTCTGTCATTGATATGTACAGTGGGTGCATACAGACTATGCCTGTTGAAGGCTTAGGATGGAGTGCGTAGAACATGGTTACTATGTATTATTACCCCTCAGTAATGTCACATGATCATATGCTGTTATTTGATTGGTTAAGATCTGTGATGAATGATCTGGTATTTCTCTCACGCGTGGCCAATACTACACAGTATCCCCTGCGCGAACATCGTGTTTTAGTCTTAATGTGTTTGCACGTGTGGTAATGCCCTGTATCCCTGCCAAGACACTTGTGTAACTAATAATACTCACGTAAGCAATCTTCGGGGATGCTAGAGGCAGTTTTGAATGTAGTCATGCCTTCGCTACAAGTCAAACATGTTGATTTCCATTCATGGGGTTGATATTCCCCATAACCACATGATTCACACGAGTAAGAGGCACTGTTCCAGAAATGTCCAGGCTCACATGCATCTGAAAATCCAATACACAGAATGAATGCATCTTCATACATAGTGAATGACCTTATGTTTTAGAACCTAGGCATAGTAAGTCTAACCATCAATGACCAGAAACGGCAATTCTTTATGATGAAAAGAATATCATTTTGAATTTTTTGAAACTAGTTTGACTACAACCTGTTACTGCATATGGCCGCAACAGGTACCAGTCAAATTATTTTCAAAATACTCAAACAGTCCTGGATAAGTGTCTTTAAGCTGAGACACTATAGTTTTAAGGGCTAAATGGTTAATTAAATGTCATAGCTATCTTAATAACATTCAGTCAGACTGTTCTAAAATATTATTAATTAAGCATATTTCTTATCGTGTTCCATTGAAAGCATAATTTTAACAATATAAATTTAAATGTTAATCTAGTTGCGTTCATGGCATTATAATATTGCATGGTTCATGTAGGCCTTATATGGCTGTGCTCAGATCAGTCTCAAAGTGTCTTAAATGTATGTCTTTGAATGAATTTACAATTTACTGAACATTCTGTTGAATATTTCGAAATTAATTTGACTGCGAGTTGTTGCTGCCGCAGCACCAGAAAATTAGTTTCAGAATATTCAACATTTTAGGCATACTTACATAGTTACCACGAGATTGAGATTCCGTGAATTCATGGGTCAATGTGTTAAAATTGATATAAAGAGGGTGGAGATTAGCTAGAAATAAACGAAATCACGGATTTCTTTTTTCGCGAGAGAGTTGATACTTACCTCCCTAATACTCTTTGATATTGCTAAATATCGGCTTTCACTCAATAAAACACTCAGATTAAAAAAGCTAGGTGCCCCTACTGGGCAGGTAGTCAGAAGACAGTCTGGCGGATGCTAGCCTCACCACCGCGCATGCGCAGACTAGTACTTCCTCTGACTAATTTATTGGCTGACACTATGCAACTTTACAACAGCCTGAAGACTGAGCCTCTGTGGGGCGGAGAGGTCGGGTCCGTATTAGGGAGGTAAGTATCAACTCTCTCGTGAAAAAAGAAATCTGTGATTTCAGTTATTTCACATCAAGAGTATACTTACCTCCCTAATACTCTTTGATATTGCCAGAATTCGTCAGGGAATTCGGCGGGAGGGAGGCGAGGTCAAAAGACCAGCTCTTCCCCATGCGCTTTTCTGCGATTAAGGCACTTACACTTCTGAAATTGTGTGGAAACACAATCAGGAATAGATTGAAAACATCGGCTAACACAAACCGATGGCTGAGAGATGACCAAATGTCATATGTGTCCCCACCCCCCACCTACTCTTGGGAGGAAGACTGAATGACGTAATGTCCCATACGCTCTCTACGTACAAGTGCCATGTACTATAGGACATTAAATGAAAAGGCTTCAATTTCGTATACTCTCAATAATGAACCACATAAAAACATGTACCATCACAATATTAATAACGAAGGGTCACGTGACATTACAAAAAACCATGGACAACACACACAAGACTAACCTTGTGGAAGATTGGTGCTGTCATCATCTCACCATTGGTGAAGAGTGATGCAGCCCATAAAGTAGATGTTTCCATTGATTAAATGTAAAAAATGAGGATACCTCATCAAAATATGTACACCTAGATTAGCTTTTCAAAATCGATAAGGCGAGAGGATTCGAGGTGTCATGGAGATAATGGTCGGTAAATCTTGACTCACAGTGCCACTGAGCTACTGACATAATGACATCCACAGGAACCCAATTAAATAGGGCAGTGGATGCCACTACACCTCGGACACTGTGAGCCTTGGCCATGTCAACTTGTTTACCTGTGGCAGATTTATGGCAAAATTGAATACACTCTACAATCCACCTGGAAATGGTGTCTGTCCTTTGACGCCCTGCCATGGGGTTCAATATATGACAACCATAACGCTGTTGGGTCCGTCCGCCATTCCTGAGTACATTGTTTGTACCGGATTAATGCTCGGATTGGACACCATAGTTTTGAATTAGGATCATACCTAGTCAAAGCTGGTAAAATTATAGGTTGACCCGGATATTTCAAAGACTGGTTTTTTCGCCATGAAATTTATCCTAGGTAGAAAGAAGCTTAAGGCCTTCCCCTGTAACCACAAAACGGTCTGCCTCGGTTGATAAGGCATGAGTGATGCAGCCCATAAAGTAGATGTTTCCATTGATTAAATGTGAAAATATATTTTAAAAATGAGGATACCTCATCAAAATATGTACACCTAGATTAGCTTTTCAAAATTGATAAGGCGAGAGGATTCGATGTGTCATGGAGATAATGGTCGGTAAATCTTGACTCACAGTGCCACTGAGCTACTGACATAATGTCATCCACAGGAACCCAATTAAATAGGGCAGTGGATGCCACTACACCTCGGACACTGTGAGCCTTGGCCATGTCAACTTGTTTACCTGTGGCAGATTTATGGCAAAATTGAATACACTCTACAATCCACCTGGAAATAGTGTCCTTTGACGCCCTGCCATGGGGTTCAATATATGACAACCATAACGCTGTTGGGTCCGTCCGCCATTCCTGAGTACGTTGTTTGTACCGGATTAATGCTCGGACTGGACACCATAGTTTTGAATTAGGATCATACCTAGTCAAAGCTGGTAAAATTATAGGTTGACCCGGATATTTCAAAGACTGTTTTTTTCGCCATGAAATTTATCCTAGGTAGAAAGAAGCTTAAGGCCTTCCCCTGTAACCACAAAACGGTCTGCCTCGGTTGATAAGGCATGAATCTCACTTCTACGCCTAGCCGAGGCCGCAGCAATTAAAAATACAGCTTTAAGCGTCAACATTTTCATAGAAATGGAGCTTAGTGGTTCAAACGGCCTATCAGCTAGCACCTGAAGCACTAGTGATAAACTCCAAGACGGAATCACTGGGGGATTCCTTGGTCTTAGATTGCCCATGCTTTTGATTAAAGTATTTAATGAATTTACTTCATCACTTTCCCTATTAGCCAAGCAAGGGATAACTGTCATTAAAGCTGACTTATAGCCAGCAATAGAGTTAGGCTTGTGGCTATAGGCATCATACAGGTGACAGGAAATCGGCTACTACCTGAATAGATGAATCCATTGGATTAATACATCTTTTTGAGCACCATTCTGCAAATCTGTTGATTTTATAATTATATGCTCTGGAGGTTGACCCCCCTCCTGGCTTTTGCCATGAACATGGCTGCTTGCTCAGAAAAGCCATCCTTAATTCTAGCTTCCTTGATGTGAAGGTTCTTGCCCTGGAAGACAATATAGTCCATCAGAGGCAGAGGAACCGGATTGCAGACCAGAAGGTCCAGCAGATCCGTATACCATGATCGGCGTGGCCAATTTGGGGCGATCAGAAGCACCTGGCATTCCTCCTGTCTGATTTTCTGAAGAATTTTTGGAATCAGGATTGCTGGAGGGAATGCGTATGCATACATTCCCACCCAGCTTATAGCTAACGCATCTGTTGCGATAGCGCTCAGATCTGGAATCAGAGAGACGTACGTCGTCATCTTCGCATTCTTCTTCGTTGCGAATAAATCTATGTTGGGTTTCCCCCAGAGGTTGAACAGACGATCCGCCACACATTGATTTAGTTGCCACTCCGTAGGTAAAACACTCATCCTTCGGCTTATTGAGTCTGCTAGCAGATTTAACCTTCCCGGAATATGAACTGCTTTCAAGGTAATCCTGTGATCCAGGCAACAGCAAAGCAGTTTCCATGTCATCATACATAGACTGGGCGACTTCGTTCCGCCCTGGCGGTTTATGTAAGTCACTACTGTTGAGTTGTCTGATCGAATTAGAACACTCTTGCCCTGAACTTTTTGTAAGAAATGTTCCAGGCCCAGGACTACTGCTCGTAATTCGAGTAGATTGATATGTTCCTTTGACTGTTCCAGATTCCAAAGCCCTGATATCGTGGATTCTTCCAGGCAAGCTCCCCACCCCTCCATCGATGCATCTGTATACATCGTTAACTGAGGGTGAGGAGGGGTTAACATCACCCCCACCAGGAGATTCTCTGTCTTCAACCACCATTGAAGGTGATGAATTAGAGGCGCCAACACTGACACGTTTGAGTCCAGTGAACCTGTACTCTGGGTCTATTGTGTCATGAGAAATAACTGGATCGGCCGCCTGCGTAAGGCGGCCTGAGGAATGACTGGTTCCAATGAAACCATCAACCCCAGCATTCTCAAGTAAACCCGTGCCAGGACATGACGACTGTCGCACACTGACTGAATTAATGAGATGAGTTTCTGAACTCTCTCCTGAGTAGGATAAACATATCCTGTCTCTAGATCGAAGAACATCCCCAGGTAAACAAACTTCTGGGATGGAGTCAGCTCTGATTTTGGGAAATTGATCATCCAGCCTAAGTCTGTGAGAGTTTTCAAAACAATCTCCAGACTGGCCGACAAACTTTCCCGGGTGTGCGCTTTCAACAGCCAGTCGTCTATGTACGTGTGGACTGCTATGCTTCTCCTGCGGAGGTATGCGGTGATCGCAAGAACCACACGGGTGAAAACCCGAGGAGCCGTGGAAATTCCGAAGGGTAGCACCCTGAATTCCCACTGTCTGCCCTGGAATGCAAATCTCAGGAAGCGACGGAAACTCCTGTGTATGGGGATGTGGAAATAAGCGTCCTTCAAATCTATCGACGCTGTCCACATTCCCCTCTCTAACCCCGCCAACACCGAGCGCACAGTCTCCATCTTGAAACTGGGCGTCTCTATGAACTTGTTCAATGGCTTGAGGTTGAGAATTGGTCTCCACCCTCCGGTGTTCTTTGTTACTAAGAACAGGGTTGAATAGAAGCCCGGACACCTCTGTGCCGGCTGAATAGCTCCTTTTTGTATGAGGGAATTTATTTCCTCCTCGATACACAACCTTTGATCTGGATCTCTCGGATTTGGAGTCCAGATCGGCACTAGAGACAGTCGCGATGGCGGGCCTGTCATCCAATCGGGATGATACCCGACTGAAAGCCATCGCAAGACTAAACGGTCCTGAGTTAACCGTTCCCACTCTTGCATGTGGTCGGCTAATCGGCCTCCCATCGGTCCACCTAGGGATAGAGGTGGACATAAGGAGTGCAAGAGCGGCACTGTCTCCTTTGCCAGAAACACCGGCGCGGTTCTCACCGCGGTAACCGTCCCATCAGGAACGATTACCCCGCCCAGATCCTCGCGCGCCACGACCAGCACCGCGCGCACCTCGGTGCGCGGGCGGCTGCCTGGCTGACTGCGCCTGAGGAGCCTGCGCCCCCCCTCGCTGCTGGCCGAATCGCACGCGGCCGAGGCCGGCGCTGCGATGGTGGTTGGCCTCTGACCTGGCCACTACCACCTCGAGCCTGCAGGGGACGATACGCAGGGGTGCGGCGCGAACGTTGGCACGACGAAGCACCTCAAACTGTTCGCGCAGCACCCTCTGGTTATTGACCAGAGTAACCGTCTCCTGGAGGTGTCTACATCCCTCACCTCCAGAGAGACCAGGACCTGTCATAGGCGTACGTAGTAGCCTATTGTAGAGGTCCTGGGACGGGCACAGATTATCCAAGGCAAATGTGCGCCTTGCCCGGACACTCCTGGTCACCGCCCGCGTCATACAGTCCAGAGCCAGGTTGATACCATCCTGGATGGCTCGCTGGACTGTGACCGGACTTGGCTGGCGCGATGCGGATGCTGTTACTACCCCTTGTAACAGCTGGGAGACGTGGGACAGAGCTGCAATCGAAGCCCTCCCACTCTCCTCCGCATCACGCAACGCGGCATTTGCCGAACGCAACGCGTTCGAACACAAGACTCCCGTGTCAGAACGGGAGCCTGGCCGCGCATCCTCACCCAAAGCCGCGCGGTCATACACGCTCGGCTTTGGTACCACACCGTACCGCTGGTAGTCCAGGGGCACGATGCGGCAACGCCTGGCCACCTCGCGCGGGGCCTTAGCGAGACGTCCACTCGACTTAATGGACGTCTCCGCCGCCTCGAACATGTCAACGACATGCTCTGCCAGCGGCAGAGAAGGCATAGCGTTAGCAGTAGGCTTACCAGCTAACCACGCCTGTGTTCACGCTGGCTAGCCGACTGCTCCACGGGCAGATCTGGTCTAACACTCACCAGCCACTGGCAAGCGTCAGACCAATCCTCCTCCGTGGCTAGTTGCGAGTGCTCTACAAGACGGGGGCCTTCGTCTTCCTCCTGAGCGCAAGCAACAGAGCTTGACGGCGGATACGCTGATATCCCTGGCAAGCCAGGGAGAGCATGCGGGCCTGATAATACCGGCATGCTAATCTCACTGGCTTGACCAGGAGCAGGCGCCATGGTAGAGCGCGGGGAAAAAAACCGCCCCACCACGGCCCCGGCCAGCACCAGCTACACTCTCGGCAAGCCGAGGTATGCGGTACCGCTGGCCTTCAGCGCCCAGGGCCACAGTCTGAACCGTGGATTCTACCCCTGGGAGAGTAGAACCGTGGAAAAAGGCACCTGTATTCCCCGCGAGGGGCGCACAAACGTCATATTCCATGGCCACGTCTTCAGACGGCGACTCCAACAGGTAATCATCATCCTCCTGGCCAGAAAGATTAGACTCCGGGTCAGCAAAGAGAGCTAACCCGGACTGGCCAGGGAAGGTGCCATACGAGGTACTGGCAGCTGCGGTGTGCGGATACCCCTGGACTGATGAGCAGCCCGCGGGTTCCAGCGACGACCGTCCACGGTCCCTATTGGGCGCGGCAATAAGCCTGCTGCCAGGGCCGTGGAACACCCCCTCTAATGGGGCCACCTCTGAATCTTCAAACAACGGAAGCGTACTAAGGAACGTTGATTCAGAGGTGGGGATTACCTGCTCCGAAGCAGATGATGAGGCCAATAAAGGATTTGGTCCAGGAAGCATGCCACGAAGCAACTCTGGAACCAAATCCTTTATTGTCCTCCTCATCTCTCCCAACATCTCGGTCCGGAAGGCCTCCATGTCCACCGCGGACGAGGCCTTCCTCTTACCCTTCTTACTTACGACCTCTTTTTTCAGCTTCTTTTTCTCCTCCTCCATCTTGTCCTTCGCCTGCAAGCACAAGAATTCGGACATTAGCTCGCCCCCCCCAGTGCTTACATATCTCGCAATTAAGCAACGGACCACAGGGGCTACACTGAAAACATAGATGAGGGCCAAACTTGTCCCTCAAAAATCGTCCACAGGACGCACAACCAGGTCTCTGAAAAAGGCCAAAGGACGAGGAGTATGAGCAAACTAGTTAAGCTTAGAAAACTCACCAACTCAAGAGAAGAAAAAATGATCATAAAGATCATAATTTTTATCAGAAACCAGCTTCGGACAACTTTAATTGTAAATAAAGAGCAAGGCTGATTATGACGTCATTAATCCTATGACAGGACAAAATCGATCCCCAACAAACATCCCAGTGCAAGGACGAATTGTATCTCTAACCAGAACATGTGCAGAATGGACATTTCGACTACACAAGCATCAGATAAATACTGATAACAATGGCAAATAGTGTTAATTATCTCCCTTTCTCATATCAATAATTAATACCTGACACCTTGTCTAGACAAACCATCCAACCTGATGAACTGGAGCACTCCACCACTGAACGCCTCTTAACTCTCTCCACCTCAAGGGGAAGGAATTTGATCAAGAGGGCAAAGTGAGAAGACCTTTATAATAGGCCTCCAACTCACTGGGCATAGAATTTTTGGTTAGATAACCTAACAGTATTAGTAGGAAATGGAACCATGGTGGAGAGACACAAACCCTCTGCTGATGTCATGTCCTTATTTCTCCTTCACACAGACCTGTGGACATAAACACAAAGAGAGATTAGTCTTATATAGCACCTAGTTGAAAAAACCCCAACTAATTAAGGCGCTTATCACGTTTAGCGCGAGTCCCGGAAACACATTACAACGGGACAAAACTCGCTAATTTTACTAGAAGTCACCTGATTTAAAGGTCCAAGGCCCTCCTGTGGCGAAGTCACTCTCTCAGCCATCTTTGTCAGGTAAAAACGTCTATTTAAAAGTCTTAAAAAGCTTTGAAAAGCGTATAGAAAGATTCTATCATGAAAGCATGTGTTGTCTCTCAGCCAATAAATTAGCAAAGAGGAAGTGCTAGTCTGCGCATGCGCGGTGGTGGGGCTGGCATCCGCCAGACTACGCTCTGACTCCCTGCCCAGTAGGGGCACCTAACTGTTTTAATCTGAGTGTTTATTGAGTGAAAGCCAATATTTAGCAATATCAAAAGTATTAGGGAGGTAAGTATACTCTTGATGTGAAAAGTGTGAGACGTGCGAAAATGCAAACTCTCTTCCACAATACGTAACGCAGTGTTAGCCGAACGCAAAACGTTCAAACACAGTGCTCCCGTGTCAGACCGGGAACATGGCCGCGTATCTTCACCCAGCGCAGCACGGTCAACCATGCTTGGCTTAGGTACTACACCGTATAGCTGATATTGCTCAGCTTTAATACGGCACCGCTTTACCACTTCGCAGGGGGGGGGGGCCTTCGCTAAACGTCCATGTGCCTTAATGGACGTCTCCGCCGCAGTGAACATATCAACAATATGATCAGCTAACGGCAAAGATGGCATAGCGGTAAAGACTGCTAACCCGGACTGGCCAAGAGAGGTACCATAGGAGGAACTGGTACCTGCAGGGTGCGGATAATCCTGGCCTGATAAGCAGGCAGGTTCCAGCGACACCTGCCCACGAACAACCGGCCCGGCAAGCCTGCTGCCAGTGTTCTTATAATGGATTTCACCCTCTATTAGGGCCACCTCTGAATCATGGTCGAAAACTGGTAGGTCCCTAAATGGTACCGATTCAGAGGCGGGGATTATCTGCTCCGGAGCAGATGAAGAGGACAACAAAAGATTTGGACCAGGAAGCATGCCACGAAGCAACTCTTGGACCAAATCTTTAATTGTCCTCTTCATCTCTCCCATCATCTCAATACGGAAGGCCTCCATATCCATAGCGGATGAGGCCTTCCTCTTACCCTTCTTACCAGAAGCCGCTTTCTTAATTTTCGTCTCCTCCTCTGAAGCCTTCTCCCTGGTCTGCAATGATAGAAATTCAGACATTAGCTCTCACCCCCCCCACCCACTTCTTACAGATCTCACATATTTAAGCAATGGCCCACATGGGCTGCACTGGGAGCATAAATGGGGGAAGAATCTATCCAGGATAAACCTTCCACATCAAGGACAACCAGGCCTCTGAAACACAGCAGAGGACGAAGACAATGAGTATTACAGATATTGAATTAGAACTCAACACGAAATAAACAAGGAGGAAGGGGCCATAAAGACCCAAGCTAATAATAATAAATCAGCGTTGGACAAAACCTTTAACTGATAGTAAGGCGCAAGGCTGATTATGACGTTATAACTTCAAAAATAAGAAGATAAATCGATCCGAAACAAACATCCAGGTGTAAGGACGAATTATAATCATATCCAGAACATCCTAACTAGACAGGATAGTTTATACAGACTATACAAACATCAGATAAACAATGATAAATGGCAGTAAGATTTTATAAATATTGTCAAATATAATTGAAATGCCTCATATCATAACTAGAGTACCTGAGTCTTTAGCATAGACAAACCATCTGATCTGATGTACCGGACGCTCCACCAATCATTATGACCTCTTAACTCTTTCCACCTTATAGGGGAAGGAAGTGGACCAAGAGGGTAAAGTGAGAAGACCTTCATCCGAGGCCTCCAACTCACTGGGAACAGATTTTTGGTTAGATAACCTAACAAAGTTAGTAGGAAATGGAACCTTGGTGGAGAGAAAAACAAACTCTCTGATGATGTGATGTCCTAAACAATCATAGGTAGATACCTGTGGACATAAACACAAAGAGAGATTAGCATTTCATAGCGCCATTTTGAAATAAACTTTATTTTAGGCGCTTATCACGATAAATGAGAGTCCCGGAAACACATTACAACGGGATAAACTCGCTAAAATATACTAGAAGTCACCTGGTGGCTAGGTCCTGGGCGCTCCTCTGGAGTAGTAGCACGTTCTGCCATATTAATCCAGGTGAAATAGAACTTCTACACAGACAAAACTTTCAGAAATTAAGGAAAAGCCTATGAGCATAGAAAACATGAGTTGTCTCTCAGCCAATAAATTAGCAAAGAGGAAGTACTAGTCTGCGCATGCGCGGTGGTGGGGCTAGCATCCGCCAGACTGTCTTCTGACTACCTGCCCAGTAGCGGCACCTAACTTTTTTAATCTGAGTGTTTTATTGAGTGAAAGCCGATATTTAGCACTATCAAAGAGTATTAGGGAGGTAAGTATACTCTTGAAGTGAAATGGGTGGAGCATTTTTAGAAATTGGCGGAGCATTGTTAGAAATTTGTTGAAGAAAATTAAAATTTCTCATAGAAAATGTCCATTTGCAGACCAAGAGAAGACTACTTTTGAAAATTTACCACTGGAATAACTGGCTCGGTTATCGAGCCACTGATTCCAGCAGTAAACTTTCAAAAATAGGGTTCTCTTGGTCTGCAAATGAACATTTCTCAAGACCACTGCAGAAGCTGTTTTTGGCTGATATGAGTGCTAAAGGGTTAAATCTGTAACCGCATAAGTTATTTAGTTATGTTCTACATTTTGCTATGTTAGATAGTGAGTAATGGCCAATGATAGATTTTGTTCTTTGTGGGCGACAAACTGCGGTAAGCTATACAACGCAGTCTCAATGCTTTATGCTGATGATGATTCAAAGACTTACACATGTTGCATTGGTCCACAGATGTGCTTCCGCTGTATTCTGTAATGTTCCCAGATGGACATTGCTGACATTCAGTGAAATCAACTGTTGACTTGTATGTACCTCTTGAGCAAACAACACAATCAGTTCCATTCCATCCTAATCCCAGCCCACATGTCACTAAAATGATAAGTAGATAGAAGGTATAGTTATTTAACTCTTATTGCGATGAAGAAAAAAAATCTAGATTTTCAGGATTCAGAGGTAGAATGCTGGGTGTAATGGTGGAGTCCAGTTTTAGCTATGCCCCGTCCATCTCTAGCTAAGCTCCACCCACGCATTGCCTATGATGGGATCGATCGATCCCTGTACTCTCCAAATCTCAATTTTCAGAAAACTATACAGGCAGCAACAGCGTTAAGTTAAATTAATTTCAAAATATTCAACATCATGTTTATTAAATAGACATACAATTTGTACAACAACACAGTCCGTCATCAATTAAGCATTCGTGATGAACTTAGCTATGACATTCATGACGTAATTGATTGACGTCATCCTACACGTCACGTAGTTGATCATGATGTCATATGATTGATAGATAAACCGGATTCCTCCATCGATTGAAAGATGCTGCTGTATCAGATAACAACATCCTTCGGCAACAATAACTTCAAGATGACGATATAACCACATGGTTTTATGGCAAATGTAAAATTAAGCAATATGCTGCCTCTAAAAAGTAAAGACCAGTATGCATAGGCAGTCCTTCAAACGATGCGATGTGTCAAACCTTCAGTACCGGTAGCTACTGTAACCATATTTGCAGACATATCTATCTGAGTTACTATTATAACTATATGTAGCTTACGGATTATGGTAATCTCCTGTGAACATCGCCAATGTCTGCTCTGAACATACACTGTGTCTGCTCTGACCACCTACCGCAACATGACAGATATTTGGATAGACGCGTATCTGTCATGGGAACCAGTTTATGATAGCAGCTGAATCAGCTACCCCTACCCCAGCTCTGACAGATATTTAGGCGAACGGCCAAGCCTGTCCATATGTATGTCAGGGGAAGGTTTAATCAGGGGATACTCGGATTAGAAGACATACTCCCTGTTAAGAATATAATCAGATAGAGGGCTACCATACTAGCTATGCCCCTCCCATTTCTAGCAACGCTCCGCCCAATTTACAGCATGTTCGAATCGATTTATATACTTTGAATCCTGAATTCCTAGAATCGCAATTTCAAGGTAACTATACACGTACACATTTGAATATTTTAAAACTAATTTGACCGGGCATGGTTGCTGCATATGGCAGTAACAGCGCTCAGTTAAATTAGTTTCAAAATACTCAACAGAATGTTTATTAAGTAGTAAATCCATAAGACATTCAATTCGTACACTTGACAGACTTTTCAATGTTCATGATGGAGCTTGATACATCACTATGTTTTATGACCTCAGCCCACATGTGATGTAACTGATTATAATATCATATACTTGACTGACAGATCAGATCCCACCACTGGTTCCCAGCAATATCATATCATGTAATGTCATCTCATTAGCTCCAACCATTTCTCACCACACTTATGAGGCACCAATGTCAGTGGGAGGCATGACAATACGGCATGGTGTAATATGAAATGAGATGATGCCAGATGCTGTAAAATTGCTGACAACCAACCAGACTGTGTGCTTACCAGAGAACATACCAACTATGGTTTGTGGATATATAATAATAACGGTTTTGAATAAGAAGGGAAACATTCCAAGCGTTAGTCATATTCAATGTCAACTTACCGATACAATGATCTTCAGTTTTAGTACCGCTAAGCCACGTTGTTTTACCAGCAGCACATGGTATGCAAGCTGCTGTCCAGATAGCTGGCTGGTAATAACCAACTGCGCATGGCTTGCATTGTCTGACTACTCCATCCCAAAATGCACCCGCTTTACAGTCACCTAAATATACACAAAATTATGCTGAAAATAGGTTACAGAGTACATGGATAGAGGGATTCTCATAAGGGTCTTCTTGAGGGTATATACCCCAAAATACAACTTGGGGCCCCAAGAGCAGTGGCAATGGGTCCCATGAGATGCCTGAAAATCCAGCCATGGACAAAACGTTAATTGTTAATAAAAAGGCCAAGGCCGATTATGACGTCATCACTCTCGTGACCAAATTAATCGATCCGCAACAAGCACCAAGAGCAAGAACGAATTGTATAAGTAAACGGAACATTTCCGTTGAATTGGCATTTCGAGTACACAACAATCAGATATACAGAGATAACTCCTTCCAATTCTAGCATTGGCAAAAAGGGAAATTATCTCCCCTTTTGTTTACATTATAATTAGATACCTGATCCTTGTATAGACAAACCATCCAACGTGATGAACCGGAGAACTCCACCATAGTACGCCTCTACATTCTCTCCACCTCAGGGGAAGGAATTGGAGCAAGAGGGCAAAGTGAGAAGACCTTTATAACAGGCCTCCAACTCACTGAACATAGATCTTTTGGTTAGATAACCTAACAGTATTAGTAGGAAATGGAACCGTGGTGGAGAGAAAACATATCCTCTTGTGCCGAAAAGTCCACCAAAGCTTCTATGCGATACCTGTGGACAAAACACAAAGAGAAATGAGACATATGAAGCACCATGTTGTAAAAAAGCAACATAATCAGGCGCTAATCACGGTAAGCGCGAGTCCCGGAAATACATTAAACCGGGACAAAACACGCTAGCATATCAAAGAATTCACCTGATAAAGCGATCCCGCTCCTTCTAAAGGCGAATCCTCCCTTTCCGACATGCTTCCACCAAAAAATAATCGTCAAACGTGAGCGAAAAACAAGGCAACGCGCAGAAAAGTATGAAAAACACAAAACCGCATGTAACCCTTTGCCAATAAATGAGCAAAGAGGAAGTAGTAGTCGGCGCATGCGCGGTGGTGGGGCGAGCATCCGCCGGACTACCTCTGACTCCCTGCCCAGTAGGGGCACCTAACTGTTTTTAATCTGAGTGTTTTATTGAGTGAAAGCCGATATTTAGCAATATCAAAAGTATTAGGGAGGTAAGTATACTCTTGATGTGAAATCATGTATGATCATTAAACTTTAATTATTTTGATAGGTTTTTGCACAAAAGATACGCACAAAATCAACATGGAACCCCATAATTCATAGATGTGAGTCCATCTTACAATATTCTAATTTTTGCATTCGAATCCGACTCAGTTTGGGACCGCAACAGCGGCCAGTCAAATTAGTTTCAAAATATTCAACAGCATGTTTATTAAATAGTAGAGACATACAATTCTTAGCTGATTACGACGTCATATGATAGCATTACTCTGGACTAATGTATGGCCAGATACTTGTATTTCTGAGAGATCCATGACACATTGTCTAATGGAGGAATCCAGTTTCTCAGTCAATCATATGATGTCATAATTAACTACGTGACGTGTAGACTGAGATTATCATCAATTATGTCATGAATGATTCGAATTAGTCCATCTTAAATGCTTAATAGTCTGTCAGGTTATACGAATTGTATGTATGTACTGGTTAATAAACAACATGCTGTTGAATACTTTGAATTAGTTTTGACAGGGCACCCAGTCAAATTAGTTTCAAAATATTCAACATCTTACCTGACTACCTGTATAGTTTTCTGGAAATTTAGTTTCAGGGAGTGCAGGGATTGATCAATACCAACATGCGCGAAGCGTTGGTGGAGCTTAGTTCAAGATGGGCAGGGCATAGCTAAAAGTGTCTTCCTCCATTACTTTATCAACCAGAAGCACATTGTAAATATTTCTTTCAGAGTGACATGGCTACTCTATTTGAAGCAACAGATGAAAACATTTTAAAACTACATGTATCTGAAATATTTTGATTTAACATCAAGTACTTGAGTAAAGCTAAGGATTTCGGCTGAGGACAAGACACAGTGGGCAAAAGCGAAAAAGGACTGATTGTAAGTGTAGGATGTTTCTACTACTCCAGCTGCAGAATACAGTAATCATACATATTTGAGTGACTGATCGGACCATTCAATTGAATGATTTCTATTGTCATTTGAGAAATAGTGGACTATGGCAGGTTAAGGTTTTGCAAAACAGCTCCATATCTTGACATGTGCAATGGAAACTGAGGGATAGTTTCGCCATGCTCATTTCTAGCTAAGATCCGCCCATGCTTTGCCTGTGTTGGGATCGATTTATATACCTTGAATCGTGAACTCCCAAAATCACAATTTCAAGGTAACTATACAAGCTGTTGAATAAGTTGAAACTACTTTGACTGGGTACTGTTGCAGTATTGCAAAATGTGTTCTGCTGTCTCTGGCACCTCCTGGTACATGCAAAGTTCGGATCGGACGCGGATTGTGCCTCAACTTATTATGTCCTGTTCTTTATTACTGGAGTAAAACTTACATATTAACCAATACTCCCACCCACCACATACTCTATTCTTGGCCAGCGTGCAATGTATTATACATATATATATATATATATATATACTGAAACAAAAAAGTTTAGCAACACTGAGAATATTACTGTATAAATGTTATTTAACAAAAACAATAAATTGATTCAAATATATTATTTAATTGATAGGTCATTTTCCAATTTGAACAACAGTCTCTTGTTATTGTAATGCTAGCATCGCGCCTTTAACACGGCATCATTCAACGGAAGTGTCCAATTTAAATAATGACACTGAGCTGTCAATACCAGTTGTGACCTCCGCGCGCATTAACCACCGCCGTACATCGCTTTCTCATGCTTCGATTTAAGCACCTGATGTCACGAAGAGGAATCGCATCCCATTCCTGGAGCAGTGCAGTTTCCAGCTCCCGCACATTGTGAAGATGTGGATGGTTCTCACGCACCATACGGCCAAGAATGTCCCATACGTGTTCGATAGGAGACAGGTCTGGTGATCGCGCTGGCCAGTCCTACACCGGAATGTTGTTAGCGCCAAGGAAATAACTGGTGACCCTAGCTGAATGAGGACGGGCGTTGTCTTGCTGGAACATAAAGTCTGCATGATGCTGCATAAAAGGGATGACAACAGGGGCGACAACTTCTTCACAGTAATGTTGAGCCGTTAAATTTTGGCGAATCACAATAAGATCTGTTTTGCCATTTTCATGGATTCCAGCCCACACCATGACACTGCCGCCACCAAATCTGTCGTGCTGAATGATATTGGCTGCATCATACCGTTCTCCTAAATGTCACCAAACCCGTTGCCTACCATCTGCCACATCCACACAAAACCTCGAATCATCACTGAACAAAACATGCCTCCATTGTTGAGCACGCCATCGTTGATGAGTTCTTGCCCATGCAAACCGATTCTCGATGTGACGCTCTGTAAGCAGAACAGCAACAATTGGACGACGGGCATGCACAAGTGGACGACGGGCATGCAGTCCAGCATCATGGAGTCTGTTTCGCACAGTTTGTGGATGCACTGTAGTGCCGGTAGTGGTGTGCAAATTACGGGACAGCCGCGGCGCAGTCTCAAACCTGTGACGTCGTGATGACGTCACTAAGTAGCGGTCTTCTCGTGGTGTTGTTGCTCTCGGTCTGCCTGATCGTGGTCGGTCATTAACATGTCCAGTTTCCTGCTCACGTTGGCGGAGACATTAAAATGTCGAGCAACAGCGTGAACACTCTTCCCAACAGCGAGTATTCCCATTGCTTCATGGCACTGATTTTTGGGTAGCCCTGGGCGGCGGCCCATGTTCGGCAGGGTAAACTTTTAAGTGTTTTCTGTAAACGTTCGTTATCTGCTTTAGCAATATAGTGAATTTTTGCCTTCGCTACCCGCCAATGTGGGCCAGTGCATGAAAAATGCATTTTCACATGCATTAAGCGTGCGGCCGAGAAATTCAAGAAATGATTTGCATTTCTTCATGATCAGCGAGACATTACATTGACGAAACATGCCTGCAAATTTGGTTATAAATGGACGCATAGTTTTAATACAACAAACCAAACTTTTTTGGCTCTATATATATATATATATATATATATATATATATATATATATATGTATATTAGGGTTGGGCATGGTTACAAAAGACATAAACGTGTACACGGGAAAAATTTCTAAAATATAAATATTTATGCGAACTATGTAAGATAGCCAGCCCTCAAAGAAAATGTCTATTTTTGGATAAATTAATTCTCCGAATTTGCCGCACCGTGTGTTACTGTCAATGCGGTCTCATTTCTGAATTAACCCTTTAACGCTCAAGCCTTTCAATAAACAGCGCCTACAGTGGTCATGAGAAATGTCAATTTGCATACCCAGAGGAGACAGGTGTCTTTAAAAATTTTAGCACTGGAATGACTGGGTCGATAACCGAGCCTGTTATTGCTATCATAAATTTTATCAGAAAATTGAAATTTTCTTGAACAACTTTCAGAGACAATTAATTATACGTGCGTAGCGTCGACAGCAGCATGTAGGTATTGCTTTGAACAACCAACACCTCTTGTCAGAACACATAGGTGTGAATTGCTGTTCAAGCTTGATCTTATCTAAAAATCTTATCACTATGAATACCATGGCGTGTCCAGTCAAATTAGTTTCAAAATATTCAACAGAATATGTATTAAATGGTAAAGACATACAATTCATACAATGTGTCGGACTATTAAGCATTAAAGACGGGCTATATCGAGTCATTCATGACGTCACTTAGTCGACTATGACGTCATATGATGTTATATGATGGATGGATAAACTTGAAAATGTCCATTCAATAGGTTGTAGGTCTATATGGCTAAAATTTGGCAGAGACTCGTAGCTTATCGCCATCATTCATGTTGCTAAACTCCAGCTTAGTCTGATGATAGTTCACTTGAAAATGTTAAATCACGCTGATGAAAATGGTGAACAAGCATTTATAGTAGACAGTTACAGTCTTTTGTTTTATGATCCATGTTTTGCTTCTGCTAATAATAAATTGTTACATTGTAAAAGGTTTGCAGATTTTAGAGATTTATTTTTATTTCTAGTGTATGGTTACACCCTTTCCTGTTTTAAAATGTGAGCCAAATCAGACCAGTAGTTTGAGATGCCCACAGGTCCAGAATTTGATCCAATCAGAATCCAGATGCTTTTATCGTAATCACGGCCACCATTTGGAAATCGTTTGGCAATGACGTTGGTGATGGCATCATTCTCGGCTGTGGCAGCAGTGGTGGTGGTCTATGTAGACATACTAGATTTTAAGAGCCAGTCGTAAAGTAGGGCCTAACTATGTCCCCCTCGCTCTAGACTGCAATGCAGACTTTTTCAAGCCAATAAAATAGATAACTTTTACAACTAACTGAACCTCCATATTTTCAAGGAGATACTCTCTGAAGCCATCTAGATTTCACATCTTAGATGCAGGTAGGGGGGGGGGGGTGGAACACCCCTCCTAACCTTTCCCCAAGTCGGAAATTTGCAACTGGTTCGGTCCACCTAGAAAAATGTCACACAACAGCAGATTCAACAAAAGACCACCTTACCAAAGTTACACATAGTGTCACTGGTCGTGCCAAGTCCTTCTGTCACAAAGCCACTGGGACATTGCAAACATGCCACATTCTCTGGTCCTGCCTTGTCTCTGTAAAATCCTCTGAGACACTGTTTGCATTTACGCTTGTCAGTACTGTACTCGTAACCAGCTGCACAGTCGGCTAAAAGGCATACATATGAACGAATATAGTAGGCATTAGGCTTGCGCGATTACGTGATTAAATCGAAAATTGCAATTATGTTTTAAATCGTGAATTTATATGATTAAAAATTATATAATCGGCTAATCGTGAATATTTTCTATTGCATAACATATTTCAAAACCTAACTTTCAATTACTTTTTAATGCGATCAGTCATGAAAAATTACATTTTGCTTAGTGAATGTATGTCCATTTGCAGGGCAAGAGAAGACTAATTTTGAAAATGTATTACTGGAATGCCTGGCTCGAGCATCGAGCCAGGCATTCCAGTGATACATTTTCAAAAAATAGTCTTTTCATGCCCTGCAAATGGACCTTTCTAAACGCTTTGCAATTTTCATGATTTGACATTCTTTTGTTGTTATGTCTTGGTAATTTGTATCCAAGTTGATTAATCGAGTTATCACGACTATTTTTAAATAATCAATCATGATCACGCAACACAATAATCGCACAAGCCTAGTAGGCATATTGGTGATGATCAATGTCATGGTCAGAATTAATAAGCGATAACTATAACAAGAATGCTGAAGCATGCAATGTCTCGCCTGTAAAGGCATGGATAGTGTTGATTGCCAAAGTAAACTTGGCATGGTTCATAATACATATATTCATTAAGGCACCAACTAACAACTGTAATCCATCAAACATTATAAATGTTGTGAAACTTCTAATAGCTTGATCTTGAAAACTCTCCAGAAAATTTAATTCGTAATGATGCAGATCATACCCCTTTCTCAGTATATAACACTGCTGTAAAATTGTGATATCCGGTGAGCCATTGTTGAAAGACAATGGTACATAAAAAGCCTTAAATTATAAACATAAAAAATAGTCTATGTCCAAGATTGCGAAAAAAAGTACACAAAATTCCCCCAAATGAAATTAATAAAGATGCACATTGTAGCTCTGCATGGTATAGAATTACTTTGTAAAGTTTCATTGAAATCAGAAGTCATTGTTGTGTAATATGTCCAACAAAACAAGAACTTTGAAGTGTACAATGTCTCGCCTGTAAAGGCATGGATAGTGTTGATTGCCAAAGCAAACTTAGCATGGTCCGTAATACACATATTCAGTAATGCACCAACAAACAAGTGTAACCAATCAAACATGGACAATTTTACCAAACTGCGCATAGCCTGATCTTGAAATTTTTTTACAAAATGAAACTAGCACTGATGCAGATAGTACCCCTCCATAGTATATAACTCTGCTGTAAAATTTTGTTGATATCTGGTGAGCCATTGTTGAAAAAGAATGGGCCATAAAGAACCTTAAACAGAAAAACATGAAAAGGTCCAAAACCATGAAAAAAACAGATAAAATGCCCCAAAATGGAATCTGTTGTCATGCAGCTTGCATCCCTGTATATCTTCTGTAAAGTCTCATTGAAATCGATTGAGCCATTGTTGAAAAATAAGCTGATTTAACTTAACCAAAAGTACATGAAACAAGTTTAAGTCCAAAATCGTGAAAAAAATAGTAAAAATACCCCAAAATGAAATCAATTATTATGCAGATCGCATCCCTATATAACATAGATCAATTCTGTAGTTTCATTGAGATCGGTTGAGTCATTGTTGAAAAATAAGTTGATGCTCTTGCTAGATCTCTCTCGCGAGATGGTTTTACCATAATTGCGGGGACAACACTTTTTTTCTTTCATTTTTTGATTTTCGTTTCCTTCGAGTTTCTGTTTCTATTGGATGGTCAATTTTAATTCCTCAATTCAATACTGTGATGCTAACAGTGCTAACCCTTTAACATTTAAATTTGTTCAAGAAAATTAAAATTTCTCATAGAAAATGTCCATTTGCAGACCAAGAGAAGACTATTTTTGAAATAAACAAAATCACGGCTTTCTTTTTTCACGAGAGTTGATACTTACCTCCCTAATACTCTTCGATATTGCTAAATATCGGCTTTCACTCAATAAAACACTCAGATTAAAAATGTTAGGTGCCCCTACTGGGCAGGGAGTCAGAGGGCAGTCTGGCGGATGCCAGCCCCACCACCGCGCATGCGCAGACTAGCAATTCCTCTGACTAATTTATTGGCTGACACCATGCAACTTACAAACAAGAGCCTGAAGACCGAGCCTCTGTGGGGTGGAGAAGCTGGGTCCGTATTAGGGAGGTAAGTATCAACTCTCTCGTGAAAAAAAGAAATCCGTGATTTCGTTTATTTCACTTCAAGAGTATACTTACCTCCCTAATACTCTTTGATATTGCCAGAATTTGTCAGGGAATTCGGCGGGAGGGAGGCTAGGTCAAAAGACCAGCTCTTCCCTATGCGCTTTTCTGAGTTTAAGGCACTTAAACTTCTGAAACTGTGTGAAAACACAGTCAGGATTAGATGCGAATATCGGCTAACACAAACCGATGGATAAGAGATGACAAAATGTCATATGCGCTTCAATATATGACAACCATAACGCTGACGGGTCCGTCCGCCATTCCTGAGTACGTTGTTTGTACCGGTTTAATGCTCGGACTGGACACCATGCTTTAGGATTAGGATCATATCTACATGTAGTTAAAGCTGGTAAAAATATAGGTTGACCTGGATATTTCAAAGACTGATTTTTAGCCATGAAATTAATCCTAGGTAGAAGCCTAAGGCCTTCCCCTGTAACCACAAAACGGTCTGCCTCAGCTGATAAGGAATGAATTTCACTTCTATGCCTAGCCGAGGCCACAGCAATTAAAAATACAGTTTTAAGAGTCAACATTTTCATAGAAATGGAACTAAGTGGTTCAAAAGGCTTATCACCTAGTACCTGAAGCACTAGAGATAAACTCCAAGACGGAATCACAGGGGGATTCCTTGGTCTTAGATTGCCCATGCCTTTAATTAAAATATTTAATGTACTTACTTCATCACTTCCCCTATTAGCCAAGCAAGGGATAACTGTCATTAAAGCTGATTTATAACCAGCAATAGAGTTAGGCTTGAGGCTATAGGCATCATACAGGTGACAGAGGAAATCAGCTACTACCTGAATAGATGAATCCATTGGATCAATACATCCTTTTGAGCACCATTCTGCAAATCTGTTGATTTTATAATTATATGCTCTGGAGGTTGACCCCCTCCTGGCTTTTGCCATAAACATGGCTGCTTGCTCAGAAAAGCCCTCCGTAATTCTAGATTCCTTGACAACATCCACACAGTCAATCTGAACATTGACGGATTGTTGTGAAGGGCCTTGCCCTGGAAGATAATGTTGTCCATCAGAGGCAGAGGAACCGGATTGCAGACCAGAAAGTTCAGCAGATCCGTATACCATGATCGGCTTGGCCAATTTGGGGCGATCAGAAGCACTTGGCACTCCTCCTGTCTGATTTTCTGAAGAATTTTTGGAATCAGGATTGCTGGAGGGAATGCGTATGCATACATTCCCACCCAGCTGATAGCTAACGCATCTGTTGCGAAAGCGCTTGGATCTAAAATTGGAGAGACGTACGTCGTCATCTTCGCATTCTTCTTCATTGCGAATAAATCTATGTTGGGTTTCCCCCAGTGGTCGAACAGACGATCCGCCACACATTGATTTAGCTGCCATTCCGTCGGTAAAACACTCATCCTTCGGCTCAATGAGTCTGCTAACAGATTTAACCGTCCCGGAATATGAACTGCTTTCAAGGTAATCCTGTAATTCAGGCACTAGCAAAGCAGCTTCCAAGTCATCATACAGAGACTGGGCGACTTCGTTCCGCCCTGGCTGTTTATGTAAGTCACTACTGTTGAGTTGTCTGATCGAATTAGAACCCTCTTGCCCTGAACTTTCTGAAAGAAATGTTCCAGGCCCAGGACTACTGCTCGTAATTCCAGTAGATTTATATGTTCCCTTGACTGTTCCAGATTCCAAAGCCCTGATATCGTAGATTCTTCCAGGCAAGCTCCCCACCCCTCCATCGATGCATCTGTATACATCGTTACCTGAGGGTGAGGAGGGGTTAGCATAACCCCCCACCAAGAGATTCTCTGTCTTCAACCACCATTGAAGGTGGTGAATTAGAGGCTCCAACACTGACACGTTTGAGTCCAGTGAACCTGTACTCTGGGCCCATTGCGTCATGAGAAATAACTGGATCGGCCGCCTGCGTAAGGCCGCCTGACGAATGACTGGTTCCAGAGAAACCATCAACCCCAGCATTCTCAAGTAAACCCGTGCCAGGACATGACGACTGGTGCACACTGACTGTATTACTGAGATGAGTATCTGAACCCTCTCCTGAGTAGGATAAACATATCCTGTCTCTAGATCGAAGAACATTCCCAGGTAAACAAACTTCTGGGAAGGAGTCAGCTCTGATTTTTTGGAAATTGATTATCCAGCCTAAGTCTGTGAGAGTTTTCAAAACTATCTCCAGATTCGCCGATAAACTTTCCAGGTTGTGTGCTTTTAACAGCCAGGCATCTATGTACGTGTGGACTGCTATGCTTCTCCTGCGGAGGTATGCTGTTATCGCAAGAACCACTCTGGTGAAGACCCGAGGAGCCGTGGAAATTCCGAAGGGTAACACCTTGAATTCCCACTGTCTGCCCTGGAATGCAAATCTCAGGAAGCGACGGAAACTCCTCGGTATAGGAATGTGGAAATAAGCATCCTTCAAATCCAAAGAAGCTGTCCAACCCTGCCAACACCGATTTCACAGTCTCCATCTTGAAACTGGGTGTCTCAATGAACGTGTTCAATGGCTTACGGTTGAGAATTGGTCTCCACCCTCCGGTGCTTTTCATTACTAAGAACACGGTTGAATAGAAGCCCGGGCACTTTTGCGCCGGTTGAATTGCTTCCTTTTGTATGAGGGAGTTTATCTCTTCCTCTATATACAACCTTTGATCTGGATTTCTTGGGATCTGAGTCCAGATTGGCACCAGAGACAGTCGCGATGGTGGGCCTGTCATCCAATCGAGATGATACCCGACTGAAAGCCATCGAAAGACTAAACGGTCCTGAGTTAACCGTTCCCACTCTTGCTTGTAGTGGGCCAACCGGCCTCCCACTGGACCACCTAGGGAGAGGTGGACATAAGGAGTGCAAGAGTGGCACTGTCTCCTTGGCCTGAAACACCGGAGTGGTTCTCACTGTGGTAACCGGCCCATCAGGCATGATTACCACGACCAGATCCTCGCGTGCCACGACCAGCACCGCGCGCACCACGGTACGCGGGTGGCTGCCTGGCTGGCTGCGCTGGAGGAGCCTGCGCCCCCCTCACTGCTGGCCGAATCGCACGTGGCCGACGTTGCGCTGGTGGCTGGCCTCTGACATCTCCACCTCGAGCCTGCAGGGGATGGTACGCAGGGGGTGCTGCGTGAACGTGTTCCCTACGGAGCACCTCAAACTGTTCGCGCAGTGCCCTCTGGTTGTTGACCAGAGTGACCGTCTCCTGGAGGTGCTTGCATCCCTCACCGCTTAAAAGACACCAGGACCTGCCATAGGCGTATGCAGCCTATTGTACAGGTTGTCCAATGCCCAGACACTTCTGGTCACAGCCCGAGTCAAACAATCCAGAGCCAGGGTGATTCCATCCTGGATGGCTCTCTGGACAGTTATCGGGCTAGGCTGGCGCGATACGGATGCTGTCACTACCCCTTGCAACAGCTGGGAGACATGAGAAAGCGCCGCAATAGACGCTCTCCCACTCTCCTCCGCATCGCGCAACGCGGTATTGGCCGAACGCAATGCGTTCGAACACAGCGCTCCCGTGTCAGAACGGGAACCTGGTCGTGTGTCTTCACCTAATGCCGCGTGGTCATCTACGCTTGGCTTAGGTACCACACCGTACCTCTGATACTCCACGGGTACGATGCGGCAGCGCCTTGCAACCTCGCGAGGGGCCTTCGCGAGACGTCCATGCGCCTTGATGGACGTCTCTGCCTCTGAGAACATATCAACAATATGTTCTGCCAGCGGCAGAGATGGCATGGTGCTAACAGTCGACTTACCAGCTAACCACGGCCGGTGGTCTCGCTGGCTAGCCGACTGTTCCACGGGCAGGTCTGGCCTGATGCTTATAAGCCATTGACAAGCGTCTGACCAATCCTCCTCCGTGGCTACCTGCGAAAGCTCTACAAGACGAGGGCCTTCGTCTTCCTCCTGAGCATTCGCAGGCGAGCTTGAAGCTGGATAGCCTGACACTCCTGGCAAGCCAGAGAAAGCATGCGGGCCCGAAAGAGCAGGCATGTTAATCTGACTGGCTTGTCCAGGAGCAGGCGCCGTGGTATTGCGTGGGCGCTTATCGCCACACCACGGCCCTGGCCAGAACCAGCTATACTCTCGGCAAGCCGAGGTATGCAGAACAACTGGCTGTCAGGTCCAACCCGGGCAACCTTCTGAGCCGTGAATTCTACTCCTGCGTGAGTAGAACCGTGGACAATGTCGCCTGTCTTCCCCACGAGGGGTGCACAGACGTCAATGTCCATGATCACGACATCAGAAGGAGAACCCAGCAGGTAATCCTCTTCTTCCTGGCCAGAAAGATTAGACTCCGGGTCAGCAAAGAGAGCTAACCCTGACTGGCCAGGAAAGGTGCCATAGGAGGTACTGGCACCTGCGGTGTGCGGAATGTGGAATAAATCTTTCCGTGAGGAAATGACCACAAGATGGACAACCAGGTCTCTGAAACAGGCCAGAAGACGAAGACAATGAGTATTTTAGTTAAGGTTAGAAAACTCAAAACCAAAATAGAAGGAGAGGAAAAAGTGTTCATAAAGAACACCTATCACATATTAGAAAACCAGCATTGGGCAAAACTTTAATTGTTAATAAAGTGCAAGGCTGATTATGACATCATAATTTAAAAAAAGAAAATAAATCGATCCGAAACAAACATCCAGGTGTAAGGACGAATTGTATTCATATCCAGAACATCCTGACTAGAAAGGATACAATATTCAGGCTACACAAACATCAGATAAACAATGATAAAATGGCAAAAGTTTATATAATTATTTTCAAAAATAAGAGAAGTGCCTCATATCATTAACTAGAATACCTGATTCTTTGCATAGACAAACCATCCAATCTCATGAACTGGAACACTCCGCCAGGACTATGACCTCTTAACTCTCTCCACCTTAAGGGGAAAGGAATTGGACCCAGAGGGCAAAGTGAGAAGACCTTCTTACGAGGCCTCCGAATCACTGGACATAGACTTTTTGGCTAGATAACCTAACAGTATTAGTAGGAAATGGAACCTTGGTGGAGAGAAACAAACCCTCTGTTGATGTGATGTCCTGTACAATTATAGACAGATACCTGTGGACATAAACACAAAGAGAGATTAGTATTACATAGCGCCATTTTGAAATAAACCAACTATATTAGGCGCTTATCTCGATAAACGCGAGTCCCGGAAACACATTACACCGGGATAAACTCGCTAAAATATACTGGAAGTCACCTGATGGATAGGTCCTGGGCCCTCCTCTGGCGAATTAATCCGTTCTGCCATCTCTAACAGGTGATTTCACTTCTAATAATTTGATTAAATGAGCTAGAATAGCTTAGAAAAGCTTTGAGCATGAAAACATGTGTTGACCCATGCGCGGTGGTGGGGCTGGCATCCGCCTGACTGCCCTCTGACTCCCTGCCCAGTAGGGGCACCTAACTTTTTTAATCTGAGTGTTTTATTGAGTGAAAGCCGATATTTAGCAATATCGAAGAGTATTAGGGAGGTAAGTATACTCTTGAAGTGAAAACTTACCGCTGGAATGACTGGCTCGGTGATTAATTTTCAAAAATAGTCTTCTGTAAATGGACATTTCTCAAGACCACGGCAGAAGCCATTTTGGATGATATGAGGGTTAAAGTGGGTGGGACTAAGATCATACAGGTACTACACTTTGTTCTTAGCCAACAGGCTGAGAAGCGTAAAGCTTACGTACCCCTATCATGTTTTGTCAAATGGTATAAAAATACATCATTCAAGATGGCTATTCAGTGGCTGAACCAATCAGATCACTCTGAACAAGATTATACTTACTTATACATTGTCTACTTGACACTGAGCCTGTAGTCAGTGTAACCAGACCAGAATCGCATGGAAAGCACTGTTCCATCCACTGAAGATGCTGATAATATCCAAATGGGCATAAGGAGCACAGGTTTGAACTATTACCAAACTCACCCTTCGGACACGCCACTGCGAAATCATTTAGGAAATAAAAATGAATGCAACATTTAAATTTAAACCTTCCATACAAAAATCTTTAGAAACATGTGATGGGAGGAGGGATGCATGTCATCATATTCAGCGCTATAAAAAGATTTTCTTGCGAAAGCAGAATAAAAATTGTAAATCAGATATAGAAATGCCTGTCTAAATACATGTACTATAATACTATTGACAGAGGGGCATAGGATGGAAGGTAATGGTCCACATGGCTAAAACCTACATTTGCCAAAATTTACTGTTCAAAATCTTGCTGGTGAATGAGTGAGCTAACAAGGACACTGCTTTTATTGGAGAATGTCCGGCCAGCGCAGACAATAGGTTCAACCATGAGGTCCAAGGAGCTTATATCGCTCACCTGGAACATAGACATTCAACTAAAACGGTCCTCTAAATAGAACCCTAATGTTTGGTCAGAACAGCAGCAATAACAAACAACAAGAATGAGCCAGACCAAATTAGCTAAAATCAGTCTAGTCATTCTCGAAGATTTTAAATTTCCCATTGGTGTACTATGGGAGACTTTGGTAGGAAAAGAATCCGAGATTACCACCAATCCCTTAACTGAGTTTCGTAAGTGGAAAATCTTTTTTAAAACAAACATGGCCGCCTCCTCACACTGAATTCTGATTGGTCGATGCCGGCCATAATTTTTCAATGTACTAACTTCCCTTGAACAAACTTGACTGGCCCATAGTCCCAAATTATGTTTCCTAAATTTCGGCCTGATCCCTTCAGCGGTCCACGACAAATAATTTTTGTGAAAATTAGGTTATCCAAGATGGCCACCGAAGCATTTATCCAATCAAGTTCCCTTGAACAAACTTGCTTCAGCTCTTGTCCTAGATCATATTTGATGACATTTGCATTGATCCCCCAAGAGGCTTCAAAGATTTTCAGACATTTCCCAAAATAGGCTAAAATCCATGATGGCCGCCGGCCAAATTGACTGATCAGATTCGTTTGAACAAACTTGGATCTCTATATAAAAAAAATTTTGGCTTCGAAATATATCAAATAAAAGATTCAAATATGGCCGCCAAGCATGCTATATTTTTATTGGTCCATGGCGGCCATGCTTTTTGATATATCAACTTCCCTTGAACAAACTTTAATGGCCCTTAGTCCATAACAATATTTCCCAACTTTCGGCCCAATTCGTTCAGTGGTTCTTGAGTAGTTTTGCGAAAACAAGGTCATTCAGGATGGCTGCCAAGACAATTTGGCCAATCAAGTTAACACAAACAAACTTGGTTCAACTGTTACCATAGATGATATTTCAAGGGTTTTGAGTCAATTCCCCAAGTAGGTTTGGAGATTTTTTAAAGACCTTTCAAAAAGACCTTTCAAGAAATCGGCCAAATTCCAAGATTGGCAGATCAACTTCCTTTGAACAAACTTGGATCTCTAGGAACGAAGGATGCTTCCTGCCAAATATACTTGAAATCGGCCCAGTGGTTCTTAAGATCATTTTTAATTTCCTATTGCGTTAGTATGGGAGATTTTGGCAGGAATTAATCGAATATGGTCGCCAAATCGTTTATCAGACAAATATGAAAATGGCAAATTTGAAATCACCATACCCAAAAACCTATATAAACGCAATTTTGGCTTCGAAATCCATAAAATATGGCCACCAAACACGCTAATTTCGTGGCAATGTCGGCCATGTTTTTATGTATCAAGTTCCCTTGAACAAACGTTAATTGCCTTTAAGGGTTTCTCTTCATATCTCCCAAATTTCAGCCTGATCCGTTCAGCAGTTCTCTAGAAGTCAATTTCCGAAAAACTGGGTCATCCAAGATGGCCGTTGAATCATTTGAGCAATCAAGTTCCCTTGAACAAACTTGGTTCACCTCTTGCCCTAGACCATATTTTATGAGTTCTGAATCGATCAGTCAAGTGGTTTCTGAGATTTTTAAAGATGTTTCTAAAAATCGGACAAAATCCAAGTTGGCCACTGGTGAAATTGGCCAATCGGCTTCCTTTGAACAAACTTGGATCCCTATGACATACGCATGGTTCCTGCCAAATATAATTTAAATCGGTCCAGCGGTTCATGAGAATTTGTTTAAAGAAAAGGTTGATGGATGGTTGCAGCAGCATAACCTCACTTGGCCATTCTAAGGTGAGCTAATAATATGACGATGACAAACTACATCTAAAATGGCATCTACAGATTTTAGTTGGTTAAAGTGTCCATAAACTAACCAAAAGTCCACAATTTATTTAAGATACATGGTTTTTATTAATTTTTGAGAACTGTAAGTACCATTAGTCCCCACCTATTGACGAAAAGTTGAATTTTCCATATATATATATAATATTATATATTTATTAATTAAATTAGATTAATTTATTGAGAGAGAGAGAGAGAGAGAGAGAGAGAGAGAGAGAGAGAGGGAGGGAGGGAGGGAGGGAGGGAGGGAGGGAGAGGGAGGGAGGGAGGGAGGGAGGGAGAGAGGGAGGGAGGGAGGGAGGGAGAGAGAGAGAGAGAGAGAGAGAGAGAGGGAGGGAGGGAGGGAGAGAGAGCGAGAGAGAGAGAGAGAGAGAGAGGGAGAGAGAGAGAGAGAGAGAGAGAGAGAGACAGAGAGAGAGAGAGAGAGGGAGGGAGGGAGAGAGAGAAAGAGAGAGAGAGAGAGAGAGAGAGAGAGAGAGAGAGAGAGAGAGAGAGAAAAATGGTCAATTTGTATACAGCCCTTCCTGATTTGATCCTTATTCTTCACAAATGCAAGTACACGGGGGTGGGGAGTAGTGGCAAATGGGTTTAAGTTGCCCGATTCCCCTGGCGGGTTAGTAAAAATTATATTAAAGCAGGACTGTAGGTCCGTAATCTAGCCTCATATATGTACCGTACTTATCAGTTACCACTGACAGAAATGCAGAAGATTCACACCGGGCGCAAATAAAACTCAAAATCTTCCTGGAATAGAACCCCGAACCATCCCTCTGTAGGAGGCGGACACATCCTGGACCCACCCCAAAATTGGTCTCCATGCAATCAATTTTGCAGATGAACATGCATACACATACATCTGCACATACATGCATGGCTGCCCGCACACACATACAGATGCATCTCACACACATGCACGCAGAGACACGCACACGCACACACATGATCAGACTGACCACAATGTGGGATTTGCCTCGATGCACTACTCCTTACCGATGTTGCATTGACTCTGTGATGTAGCGCCGGTAATGTTTGTTCTGTGACCGTTTGTACATGCTGTGCACTTGGAAGCCTTGTTCTCTGTCTTATAAAATCCATCTTTACACAGCGTACATGTTCCCTTATTGTCTTCATGTCCAGCAGGGCAACTGTCTGTAAATGGCAAAATGGCTTAACTGTTACTCTGTCTACTTTCAAATACACTGAACTCCATATCCTATCAAACATTGGCATTTGTTTATATCCTTTTTAACGCATGACAAAGGCCAACACATAGTGTATTGAAGCGAATTTATCAATGGCAGACTTAAGTGCACCGTGACAATTCTTTGCGCAGCAAAAATTACAAATCATACTGCATAATAAACCAATCAAGTGTGCAGGTGGCCAGGGGTCGATCTTTACTTTTTATGTCACTAGTCCGTCGGATTGGTGATTTTGAAAATGGACTAGTCCGCAGATAAAAGCACTAGTCCTGTTAAAGGGGGGTTCGGAAAATCTTACATACAACACAATACATATCCTATGGTACTCACATTTCCCGCCAAAGTTTTTAGTACCTTTATCGCTTGATTTGATATTACTTAATTAGTTTGGAACCGCTATCAATTCTTTTAGCGCTATAAAATTATATTGTACAGGGAACCAGGTACCACATGTAATTTGTTGTGTAGTTCCAGTAATCGGCAAATCACGCGTATGAATATTTATGCGCAGTCATGTTAAATACAATTTTTTCTTTAAATTTCTGAGTGAAATACAGGAATAACGCATTGCACATCTTAAATAATACGCGCCATGATCATAAATTTTGGTGCATCTAAGAAGAATTAGAATATTACGTGTCCAAATTGCGTTACTATTTTACAAGTCATGGCAATATCTTGACACGCATGCACATATTTTTATAGCACACTAACCAGAAAGTTAATGCATTCAGAACCGCAGTACACCATACCAATCGCGGTAGCTTGGTTCTCTGGGGCATTTATTTGGGAACCAGGCTACACGGTGTCATACACCGTGTAGCTACTATGCGCTGTGATATTTTATCTAAAACAGATTCTTAGACGGTCAGTCACTGAACTGGAGTATGTGAAAAAGCATAATTTTTTCAGTTCTGACTATCACTATCCTACCGCCATTTTATCTTTAAAAAGTCGTCAATTCAAGCCGTAAAATTATTAAATATCGAATTGTATTGTCTAGAAAGCGTGCTCACGATGTTCTAATAGTAGCTTAGTGATAATGTAATACATTTTATCATAACATTTGTCCCAAAATCGGTTGATATAGACATTACTAAATTCGACACGACAATGTTCCTGGATAATAGCAATTGTCATATCCCCATCTAGGACAAAATGAACTGCAAGTTTCAATTCATCGGGAACGTTGGGAGTGTATATGTCCCTCGGCAAAATCTGTCATCAGTATACAGTTGAATTATTAAATGTAGGGTGTACAGATATTCGCGTTGGTTTAATCGTTATACTACATGTAGTTTCCAAGCCATATACATATGCGAGATATGTAAGTATCGGTCAAAATCAATTTTATGAATTCTACATAATTACGAATCAATTCATAAGCCATGCAACTCGGCTACGAGGCAATGATAAATTCTTGTATCCCTCTAGGCTGAATTGACCAAGTAATTCATTTTACGATGTCAGCACTTTTGCACACATTAAGCGATTTCGCAATTCGGTTGTTTTCGGTTCTTTTATGTTCTATCATATAGAAACCGAAAAAAGCCGAGCGTGAATTAAATGCAAATGCTCCGGAATGGTTGCCAACTATGAACAGGCACTGTTATCATAGATTTTAACATATATAGCTTTTGCGCTAATTTTAAGCCAGATCTTCCTATGCGTGTTTGCAAGAAACTTATGCATTAGTTTTCTCAACGTCATGGAATATTTCGTTTTTGTGAGTCTAACGGATAATTTTGACAGAAATTTTGTACTAGTCCACCGGACTTGTGACCAACAGACTATAAGTAGTCCGTATGAGAATCAGGTAGTCTCGGACTAGCGGACATAACTAGAGATCGAACCCTGGGTGGCTGTATGATATTTGGCATATTAATTATACTAGCAATGCAAGTATCCCTCTCAACCCTAAAGTTTCAATTTCAAAATAGCTATGCATTGATAAAACAGGTTACTGGGCCAATATGGCCCAGTAACCTGCTCTACCCTGGTACAGGTACAGTATTAAATATTTTGGAACTAATTTAAAGAGACCACATTGCTGCATCACCATCTGAGCCAAATTCATTTCGAAATACTCCACAAAATTAAATTTATTAAAATTCATCTGATTTTACTCTCTGGTCTCAAAAGGTTGAGAACCCCTGGGACAACAATAACAGGATCGTCAGGAAAACATTTCTCTTAATTCGTTCACATTTGGTGGGCAAACAAAATCATTTAGCCCTTAGAGAACAGACATTACACATTCCTTATTCTGTTCTGAACCCCACCACCATTCCCTCAATCCATAGATCCAGAAATTCATCCAGATCCGGATAATTTGTCTGGATGAATACTCTATATGGGATAGCATAGTTTACTGGAACATCTTTTTTATCAACTTGTACTAAGATTTGCGGTAAATCGAATCAATAATTTCCTACTAACAGCAGTGTGGCAAAAACACACCAGAAAACAAAGTCACACAATTTCAAGACAAACTGACAGATACAAATCCACCCCTTCATCTGCATGCGTGTGTGCATGCATGCGTGCGTGTGTTCATGCATGCATATAAATACAGCAACATTAGACTTACATATACAATCTGATAATGATGTACTCTCGATCAGTTCAGTGGTCGTGTCGTTTGGGCATTTTAAGCAGCTTACACTCCATTTATTAGGCTGGTAATACCCTATGCCACATTCAAGACACATCTTCATCCCTAACGTGGCTTGCCAGGAAAAACCTTTGCTGCAGGCACCTACACATTTGAAAAGCACAGAGTAGGTTGGAATGACCATCTAGAATGAATAATCCATCTTTAGCTATGGCCTGCCCATCTTTAGCAACGCTCCTCTCCGCCCATGCCTTGAGTGTGGTGTTGGGATCGATTTACATACTTTAAAACTCGACTTCCCAGAATCCCTTTTTCAAGGTAACTATATACAGGTGAGCAGTTGAATATCTTGTAACTAATTTGACTGGATGCTGATGCTGCCTACAATTTATACAACTGATGGATTATTCAATATTCCTTGTGGACATTCATTACGCATTTTGATGTGACATTAGCCTAAATGTGACGTAATGGAGGAATTCCAGTTTTAGCTATGCTCCATCCATCGCTAGCTAAGCTCCACCCATGCTTTGCCCGTGTTGGGATCAATCAAACCCTGCACTCTCTGAATCACAATTTCCAGAAAACTATACAGGTTTGCTGTTGAATATTTTGAAACTAATTGAACTGGGTGCTGTTGCTGCCTATGCCCAGCCAAATTAATTTCAAAATATTCGACAGAATGTTTATTAAATAGTAGACATACAATTCATACAACGTGTCAGACTATTAAGCGCTTAAGATGGACTAAATCGAGTCATTCATGCTGTAATTCATTATGATGTCATTCTCCACATCAGGCAGTTGATTATCCCGTCACATGATGGATGGATAAACTAGAAAGGTCCATTGATTATGACATCATATACTTACTTGACTGATAGATCAAATTCATCTAATGCTCAATATGATTTATATATGTGGAGCCTACTGCTCAGATGCAGAAACAGGTATTTGGAAATAACCCTACTGTACGAATAATACCATTAACCATTTGAACCCCGAATTCCCAGATTTCCAGTTTCAAAATAATGATACACGCAAGCTATTTAAAGTTTTGAAACTAACCACTAACCATGCAAGTAAAACCATCCTCGAGTTAAATTAATTTCAAAACAAGCATTCTGTAAGTATTGCTTTGCAATATATACACCTGTGCAAAAGTTAAGCACCACCCTATTTTTACGCACATGCGAGGGTATATTCATGTGCTATGAAGAAAGCAATAGCATAAACATTTATGTACCCATCCATCTTAGTGCAAGAGGTAATAATGCAACTAGAGGAATGCTGATTATGATGGTGGGGAAACACTGTATGTTTTTGTTTGAACTTGAAAACGAGGCCTGAATATGGTTACGTTGACACAACTGACAACTATTGCCCTACAGTTGACACACGTGGCTAGATTGTCATTAATGGTGTCTGAAAACGAAGTTTAACATCTGTGCACGAGTTTGAGACTGTCATTATTAATACCGGGTATATCCACCTTGTGCCTGGATGACGGCCTGGACACGACGTCTCATGCTGGTCACCAACCGACTGATACGCCATTGTGGTATTCGTTGCCATTCAAGATGGAGTGCGTCTGTTAATTCCTGTAGGTTCTGCACAGGAGGATCCCTCCTTCTCACCATGTTTCCCAGAATGTCCCAGATATGCTCAATAGGGTTCATGTCAGGGCTCCTTGCTGGCCATGGTAGGGTTTCGATGGCATTCTGGCGGAGGTATTCATGCACAGCTCTAGCACGATGTGGTCGGGCGTTGTCATCCATGAATATAGGGTGGGTTCCAGGTGCATGATTTACAAAATGAGGGACCACAACTCTATCCAGTATGGAATCTTGATATCTTTGTCCATTTAGTGTTCCAGGTACAGTCAACAGATCCAGCTTACAATCAAATGAGATGCACCCCCATATCATAACGGAACCTCCACCAAATGGAACTTCTTCCATGATGTTACGTTGGTCGTACGTCGTGCGTCTGGACCTCCATACATGAGTTCGACCATCTGTGGCATGAAGCAGGAACCGACTTTCATCGGACCAGTGTACCCGTCTCCAGGATCTCATGTTCCAGTGTCTTCTTTCGTTGCACCACCTCAGACGCTCCTCTTTGTGGTGTGCAGTGAGGAGAGGACGTCTGACAGGTCTCCTAGCTTTCATGCCAGCAGCATACAGTCTCCTTTTGATGGTAGACATTGACACTCTATTGCGCGTTTCCCATTGCTGGCTGAGCCCTCTGCTGTTGGTGAATGGAGATCTCCTAACACGGCGTACTAGGGCTCGATCATCACGGGCAGTAGTCTTCTTCGGTCTTCCAGATCTAGGCCTGTCCTTCACCTCGTTAGTTTGCCCATGTTTTGCAATCAAACGACTGATTACAGTATGGTTAATGTTCAGCTGTCTGCCAATCTCTCCGCATGACATACCAGTGGTATGCATGCCTATGATTTGCCATTTCACACGATCACTTAACCTTCGTCTCCCCATAGCGGTTCACAATCAAGAGCTAATTCTTTCTGTACAAATAAACCACGGTCATGAACACAAAATTCCTAATCTTGTCGCCTAAATCTGTATGTAATGTTCTACACCTCAAACTGGACTTTTACATAACTGAACACGTGTGCTGTTTCCCGCCACGCACGGACATCAAGCGGCGTGAAGTCATGCATGCACGTGCATTTCGTACTTGGAATTATGTCAGCTAACGCGGGGGACAAAAAGTATGGCAGCCTAGTTGTACCATCATGTTTCTACGTTCTATTGTTTTTGCTGGTGCTTAACTTTTGCACAGGTGTATATGTCCTCAACCTGGTGATATAAATCTTTAGAGATTGACGGTAAAAAACTCCATTAAAAATTGACAGAAGCAGCTGAGGCTCGAACTTGATCTGTATAACTTCTCACACCAAAGTAATATAATTCAGTTGTATATCGTGAAGAAGAACGAAGACTTAAAAGCTGATATGTTTGTATTTCATAAGTTGAAAGGGGATGTAACTCCATAAAAAATTGATGAAAATGTCTGAAACTCAAACTTGCTCTGTAATTCGCTATATTGAAGTGACCTACCAATTCTCACTTGAATACCTTCAAAGAGTGCGAAAAAAGTGCGGGAAGCTGATATTTCTCATATAATTTCTTAAGTCGAAAGGGGGCATAACTTCATAAAAAATTGACGCATACGCTTGAAACGTGAGCAATTCTCAGTCAAATATCTTGAAAGACTGCGAAAAACGTGTGGAAAGCTGATATTTTTCGTATTTCTTAAGTCGAAAGGGGACATAACTGAATAAAAAATTGACGCATATGCCTGAAACTCGAACTTGGTCTGTACCTTCTCATAACAAAGCAATGTACCAATTTTCAGTTGAATACCTTGAATCTCTGCGGAAAAAAGTGTGGAAAACCAACTGCGACAGACAGACAGAGTCACCGACCTAGTCAAACAATCCAACAATGGCTTGTTGCACTGTCACTGGACTAGGCTGCTGGTGAACTGAGGCTGCCACTACCCCTGATAGCAGCTGAGAGACGTGAGACAGCGCACTGATCGCTGCTCGCGAACTCTCCTCGGTATCACGCAGAGCGGCGTTAGCTGAGCGCATAGCGCCCAAGCACAGCACTGTGTGTCTTCCCCCAGAGCGGCACAGTCATCCACGCTCAGTCTGGGCGCTAGACCATACCGAGTGTACTGACTGGCTGTAACTCGGCAGCGTCTAGCAACCTTGCGTGGGGGGACCTTCGCGAGGCGACATTTCAGTCTAATCAACTCCTCTGCCGCAGTGAACATATCTAAGATATGCTCAGCATACAGCAGAGACTGAGCCAAGGTGGCTAACGGCCTAGCCTGTAACCACGCATGTGGGTTACTGGTGGATGTTTCATCCACAGAGAGCTCTGGTCTGACAACGAGGAGCCACGCGCACGCGTCAGACCCGTCTTCGTCCGTGGCCACCTGCGAATTGTCGACGAGCAGCGGGCCCTCATCATCTTCAATGGCATTCGCAGGTGGGGCAGTGGAGGAGGCTACAGACATACCCAACTGCCTGGGGAATGCATATGGGCCCCTGAGGGCTGGCATGACATTCTCCACGAGCAGGCCGCGCACCGAGGCCGCGCTCGTTTGAGGGGCATAATGCACACTAGTGCAGCCCAGGTTGTCCGTATAAGATTCCACGGCTAAGCGTGGTATCTTATATGGGCGGCCGTCCGCTCCAAATCGGCCTACAGGTTGAATCATGAACCCTGCTCCCGAGGGAACAGTACCATAGGTGCGAGCGGCCGCCCTCCCATGAGAGGAGTGTAAACGCTCGCATCCATGTCGTCATGATCGTCCCGTGGGCTGAGCAGGTAGTCTTCGTTATCTTCCTGGTCAGGAAAGTTAGACTCTGGGTTAGGAAGGAAAGCTAACCCAGACTGACCAGGAGAATGCCTGAAGGCAGATGATGAGGGTACTCCGCGAGTGATCGTGGTCAGGCCCGCTGGTTGGGTCCCGCCTGACGCTGCTCGCGCCGCTGGATAACCAGGCGATGCGAACATCAAGCCTAGGTCCAAAACGGCCACCCCTGGATCACTGAAAACTTTGTTGGAACTAGTATGGCATGGTCCAGGGATGGGGGCTACCTGCACTGAGGTCGATGCGCAGGAAGATGAAACACCTGTGCCCGGAAGCATGCCGCGAAACATGTCAGGCACCAGGTCTTTCAAGGTCCTGCGCATCTCACTCACTAACTCTACCTTGAAGGCCTTTAGCTCACATTTCTCAGAGGCCTTCTTCTTACCCTCCTCCTTCCTCACCCTCTTGCCATCCTCTACCATCATCTTCGCCTGTAAACAGAAGAACTCAGAGGTTAGATCCCCCCACTCTTTACAAATAGCACATTTGCTAGAAATTCTACAATCTGTACAGGATGGGCAGAGGTAGGGGAAGAATTTAGCCTTCAGATGTTTCTGGCATGATGATTTCTGAAAGGTAGGCATACGAAGAGAATGAGTATTTTAGTTTGTTAATTTGTTATTTCTTTTAGTAAATACAAGAAAACCTCGAGAGAGATAAGACCCACTTTTATTACTGACAACCCTGAAGGGACAGATGTCTTCTCTTGATTTTTTAAAGAATAAAAAACACAGCCAGGGATAACAAAGAATGTTAGAAAGGATGAGAGAGACTGATTATGAGTATCCAGATATCTCTCCACATTCATAACATAGGATGACAATGACATCAATTGTTTCTTCTTTTTTTTCTAAACTAAGATTAAGACATCAAGGAAAAGGGAAAAACCCTCTGGCTGATTATGATTCTTGATGGGGGGAATGGGACAAAAGGAGGGAGATATTTTTCGTCTTATATCTCCGACCCTTAGACATATCATAATGATAAGTCAGAAGAAAGAGACGTGATCAACCTCCGAGTGAAGAACAGGAACACTACCATCATAAGATGAGCCTGTGGACACAAAGACACAAGGGATTAGTAGACCTAGGCGCTGGGATAATTTAACAAGGATTCCCAGTGCCTAAAAACGTGTTAACGCCAAATTGGCCGGGACTGAAAACCGGTAACGTATAAAAGTTACAAGTCTTAATTAATATATGGAACAATATTACCTTAATGGATGATGAAGAGGACTCTTCTGGCGTCTTAGAATTAGTCATTATAGATATGGATGATAAATAAGCTTGAAAATTCTCTAAAAAGAGCTTGTATAAGTTTTCCACAGTTGCATAGACACCAATATATTAGAAAACGGAAGTACCAGTATGCGCATGCGCAGTAGGTGGGGTCTGTCATGTGCATGACTGTGTACATCCCCCTGCCCAGTAGGGGCACCTAATTTTGTATAATTCTGAATATTATTGAATTTAGAGCCGATATACTAGTATATCAAGAGTGTTAGGGAGGTAAGTATGTTCTCATGATGTGAAAATGGTCCTTCAATTCATTGAAGGATCCTTCAATTCATTGAAGGATCCTTCAATGGTTTAAATTATAAGATCCCTCCCAGATAAGATGACGCATACAAGTTTTTTAGATAGAGTGAATCACACGGCTAAGCTATTCACTATTTTAAGGTTAATGGACATTTCCAGTTTCAGCTATGCCACGCCCATCCCTAGTTAAGCACCATCCACACCTCGCTCGTGTTAGGATCGATCGATCCACGAACTTCTTGACTATCAATTTCCAGAAAACTATACGGGGAAACCTGTTGAATATTTTTACATTCTGTTGCCTATGGCAGCAACAGCGCCAAGTCAAATTAGTTTCAAAATATTCAACAGAATGTTTATTAAATGGTAGACATACAATTCATACAATGTGTCGGGCTATTAAGCATTAAACATGGACTATATTGAATCACTCATGACGGGGTTATGATTATGATGTCATCCTACATGTCATGTAGTTGATTATGATGTCATATGATGGATGGATAAACTTTGAAAGTTCCGTTGGACAGAGTTTTCGCTACTATATGCAGCAACAGCTTCCAGTCAAATTAGCTTTGCACGACGAGCATTGAATGTATTTACAGATATTTGAGCTTCTGCGTGTTCTGACAGCTTGGTCCAGACCTTTAGAACTTGAACAGCAATGGAATTTCCCATCAACTCTAACTTTGTCCTTGGTTAGATTATTTCCCCATTTTGTCCCCTTGTGTCATTACGTTGCACAATGCCATTTCTTAGTCAAAATTAAACGAAATCAAGGATTTCTTTTTTCACGAGAGAGTTGATACTTACCTCCCTAATACTTTTGATATTGCTAAATATTGGCTTTCACTCAATAAACACTCAGATTAAAACAGTTAGGTGCCCCTACTGGGCAGGGAGTCAGAGCATAGTCTGGCGGATGCCAGCCCCACCACCGCGCATGCGCAGACTAGCACTTCCTCTGACTAATTTATTGGCTGATACACATGCAACTATAAAGAGCCTGAAGACCGAGCCTCTGTGGGGTGGAGAGGCCGGGTCCGTATCTAGGGAGGTAAGTATCAACTCTCTCGTGAAAAAAGAAATCCTTGATTTCGTTTATTTCACATCAAGAGTATACTTACCTCCCTAATACTTTTGATATTGCCAGAATTCGACAGTGAATTCGGCGGGAGGGAGGCGAGGTCAAAAGACCAGCTCATCCCTATACGCTTTTCTGCGTTTAAGGCACTTAAACTTCTGAAACTGTATGAAAAAACAGTCAGGATTTGACTAACCATCGGATAACACCCCCGATGTATGAGAGATGACCGAATGTCATATGCGCTCCCCCCCCCTCCTTCCTGGGAGGAAGAGTCGAATGACCTCAATGTCCTATACGCTCTCTACGTACAAGTGCCATGTACTACAGGACAGAGACGAAAAAACTCCATTTTCGTATACTCTCAACAATGAACCACATAAATACACAAAACCATCATCATATTAATAACGGGTAACGTGACAAGACAATCAACAATGGACAACACATACACAAGACTGACCTTGTTGAAATGGCTGCTGACATCCTCTTCCCATTGGTGAAGCACGATGCAGTCCCAAATTAGTGGTTGTTTCCATAAATTAATTGTGAAATATATAAGCAATGAGGAAACCCCATCAAAAATATATGCCAAGTTATTTTTTCAAAATCGACAAGCCGAGAGGATTAGAGGTGTCACGGAGATAATGGTCTGTAAAACTTGACTCACAGTGCCACTGAGCCACCGACATAATATCATCCACCGGGACCCCATTAAATAGGGCCGTGGATGTCACTACGCCGCGGACACTGTGAGCCTTGGCCACGTCAACCTGCTTCCCGGTGGCGGATTTATGGCAAAACTGAATGCATTCTACAATCCACCTGGAAATGGTGTCCTTAGAAGCCCTGCCATGGGGTTCAATATAAGACAACCATAACGCCGACTGGTTGGTGCGCCACTCCGCCGTACGTTGTTTGTACCGGCAAAGCGCCCGGACGGGACACCATGCTTTAGAATTAGGATCATATCTAGTCAAAGCAGGCAAAACAATAGGTTGACCTGGATATTTCAACGACTGATTTTTAGCCAAGAAATTAATCCTAGGTAGCAACTTAAGGCCTTCCCCTGAAACCACAAAACGGTCATCCTCGGCTGATAAGGCATGAATTTCACTCCTACGCCTAGCCGAGGCCGCAGCAATTAAAAACACAGTCTTCAGTGTTAATAGTTTCATAGAAATGGAACTAAGTGGTTCAAACGGCTTATCACCTAGTACTTGAAGCACTAGCGATAAACTCCAAGACGGAATCACAGGTGGATTCCTTGGTCTTAGATTGCCCATGCCTTTAATTAATACATTTAATGTATTTACTTCATCACTTCCCCTCTTAGCCAAGCAAGGAATAACAGACATTAAAGCTGACTTATAACCAGCAATAGAGTTAGGCTTGAGGCTATAGGCATCATAGAGGTGACAGAGGAAATCAGCTACTATCTGAATAGATGAATCCATTGGATCAATACATATTTTTCAGCACCATTCTGCAAATCTGTTGATTTTATAATTATATGCTCTGGAGGTTGACCCCCTCCTGGCTTTGGCCATAAACATGGCTGCTTGCTCAGAAAAGCCCTCCTTAATTCTAGATTCCTTGACAACATCCACGCAGTCAATCTGAACATTGACGGATTGTTGTGAAGGGCCTTGCCCTGGAAGATAATATCGTCCATCAGAGGCAGAGGAACCGGATTGCAGACCAGAAGGTCCAGCAGATCCGTATACCATGATCGGCTTGGCCAATCCGGGGCGATCAGAAGCACTTGGCATTCCTCTTGTCTGATTTTCTGAAGAATTTTTGGAATCAGGATTGCTTGAGGGAATGCGTATGCATACATTCTCCCCCAGCTGATAGCTAACGCATCTGTTGCGAAAGCGCTTGGATCCGGAATCGGAGAGATGTACGTCGTCATCTTCGCATTCTTCTTCGTTGCGAACAAATCGATGTTGGGTTTCCCCCAATGGTCGAACAGACGATCCGCCACACATTGATTTAGTTGCCATTCCGTGGGTAAAACACTCATCCTTCGGCTCAATGAGTCTGCTAGCAGATTTAACCTTCCCGGAATATGAACTGCTTTCAAGGTAATCTGGTGATCCAGACACCAACAAAGCAGTCTCCATGTCATCATACAGAGACTGGGCGACTTCGTTCCGCCCTGGCGGTTTATGTAAGTCACAACTGTTGAGTTGTCTGAACGAATAAGAACAATCTTGCCCTGAACTTTCTGTAAGAAATGTTCCAGGCCCAGGACTACTGCTCTTAGCTCCAGTAGATTTATATGTTCCTTTGACTGTTCCAGATTCCAAAGCCCTGATATCGTGGACTCTTCCAGGCAAGCTCCCCAGCCCTCCATCGATGCATCTGTATACACAGTCACCTGAGGGTGGGGAGGGGTTAGCATAACCCCCACCAAGAGATTCTCTGTGTCCAACCACCATTGCAGGTGATGAATCAGAGGCGCCAACACTGGCACATTCGAGTCCAGCGAACCTGTACTCTGGGTCCATTGTGTCATGAGAAATAACTGGATCGGCCGCCTGCGTAAGGCGGCCTGAGGAATGACTGGTTCCAATGAAACCATCAACCCCAGCATTCTCAAGTAAACCCGTGCCAGGACATGACGACTGTCGCACACTGACTGAATTAATGAGATGAGTTTCTGAACTCTCTCCTGAGTAGGATAAACATATCCTGTCTCTAGATCGAAGAACATCCCCAGGTAAACAAACTTCTGGGATGGAATCAGCTCTGATTTTGGGAAATTGATCATCCAGCCTAAGTCTGTGAGAGTTTTCAAAACAATCTCCAGACTGGCCGATAAACTTTCCCGGGTGTGCGCTTTCAACAGCCAGTCGTCTATGTACGTGTGGACTGCTATGCTTCTCCTGCAGAGGTATGCGGTGATCGCAAGAACCACACGGGTGAAAACCCGAGGAGCCGTGGAAATTCCGAAGGGTAGCACACTGAATTCCCACTGTCTGCCCTGGAATGCAAATCTCAGGAAGCGACGGAAACTCCTGTGTATGGGGATGTGGAAATAAGCGTCCTTCAAATCTATCGACGCTGTCCACATTCCCCTCTCTAACCCCGCCAACACCGAGCGCACAGTCTCCATCTTGAAACTGGGCGTCTCTATGAACTTGTTCAATGGCTTGAGGTTGAGAATTGGTCTCCACCCTCCGGTGTTCTTTGTTACTAAGAACAGGGTTGAATAGAAGCCCGGACACCTCTGTGCCGGCTGAATAGCTCCTTTTTGTATGAGGGAATTTATTTCCTCCTCGATACACAACCTTTGATCTGGATCTCTCGGATTTGGAGTCCAGATCGGCACTAGAGACAGTCGCGATGGCGGGCCTGTCATCCAATCGGGATGATACCCGACTGAAAGCCATCGCAAGACTAAACGGTCCTGAGTTAACCGTTCCCACTCTTGCATGTGGTCGGCTAGCCGGCCTCCCACCGGTCCACCTAGGGATAGAGGTGGACATAAGGAGTGCAAGAGCGGCACTGTCTCCTCTGCCAGAAACACCGGCGCGGTTCTCACCGCGGTAACCGTCCCATCAGGAACGATTACCCCGCCCAGATCCTCGCGCGCCACGACCAGCACCGCGCGCACCTCGGTGCGCGGGCGGCTGCCTGCGCCTGAGGAGCCTGCGCCCCCCTCGCTGCTGGCCGAATCGCACGCGGCCGAGGCCGGCGCTGCGATGGTGGTTGGCCTCTGACCTGGCCACTACCACCTCGAGCCTGCAGGGGACGATACGCAGGGGGTGCGGCGCGAACGTTGGCACGATGAAGCACCTCAAACTGCTCGCGCAGCGCCCTCTGGTTATTGACCAGAGTAACCGTCTCCTGGAGGTGCCTACACCCCTCACCTCCAAAGAGACCAGGACCTGTCATAGGCGTACGTAGTAGCCTATTGTAGAGGTCCTGGGACGGGCACAGATTATCCAAGGCAAAAGTGCGCCTTGCCCGGACACTCCTGGTCACCGCCCGCGTCATACAGTCCAGAGCCAGGTTGATACCATCCTGGATGGCTCGCTGGACTGTGACCGGACTTGGCTGGCGCGATGCGGATGCTGTTACTACCCCTTGTAACAGCTGGGAGACGTGGGACAGAGCGGCAATCGAAGCCCTCCCACTCTCCTCCGCATCACGCAACGCGTTCGAACACAAGACTCCCGTGTCAGAACGGGAGCCTGGCCGCGCATCCTCACCCAAAGCCGCGCGGTCATCCACGCTCGGCTTCGGTACCACACCGTACCGCTGGTAGTCCAGGGGCACGATGCGGCAACGCCTGGCCACCTCGCGCGGGGCCTTAGCGAGACGTCCACTCGACTTAATGGACGTCTCCGCCGCCTCGAACATGTCAACGACATGCTCTGCCAGCGGCAGAGAAGGCATAGCGTTAGCAGTAGGCTTACCAGCTAACCACGGCCTGTGCTCACGCTGGCTAGCCGACTGCTCCACGGGCAGATCTGGTCTAACACTCACCAACCACTGGCAAGCGTCAGACCAATCCTCCTCCGTGGCTAGCTGCGAGCGCTCTACAAGACGGGGGCCTTCGTCTTCCTCCTGAGCTCAAGCAACAGAGCTTGACGGCGGGTACGCTGATATCCCTGGCAAGCCAGGGAGAACATGCGGGCCTGACAATACCGGCATGCTAATATCACTGGTTTGACCAGGAGCAGGCGCCGTGGTAGAGCGCGGGGCATATACCGCCCCACCACGGCCCCGGCCAGCACCAGCGACACTCTCGGCAAGCCGAGGTATGCGGTACCGCTGGCCTTCAGCGCCCAGGGCCACAGTCTGAACCGTGGATTCTACCCCTGGGAGAGTAGAACCATGGAAAAAGGCGCCTGTATTCCCCGCGAGGGGTACACAGACGTCATAATCCATGTCCACGTCTTCAGACGGCGACCCCAACAGGTAATCCTCATCCTCCTGGCCAGACAGATTAGACTCCGGGTCAGCAAAGAGAGCTAACCCGGACTGGCCAGGGAAGGCGCCATACGAGGTACTGGCACCCGCGGTGTGCGGATACCCCTGGACTGATAAGCAGCCCGCGGGTTCCAGCGACGACCGTCCACAGTCCCTATTGGGCGCGGCAATAGGCCTGCTGCCAGGGCCGTGGAACGCCCCCTCTAATGGGGTCACCTCTGAATCTTCAAACAACGGAAGCGTACTAAGGAACGTTGATTCAGAGGTGGGGATTACCTGCTCCGAAGCAGATGATGAGGTCAATAAAGGATTTGGTCCAGGAAGCATGCCACGAAGCAACTCTGGAACCAAATCCTTTATTGTCCTCCTCATCTCTCCCAACATCTCGGTCCGGAAGGCCTCCATGTCCACCGCGGACGAGGCCTTCCTCTTACCCTTCTTACTTACACCCTCTTTTTTCAGCTTCTTCTTCTCCTCCTCCACCTTGTCCTTCGCCTGCAAGCACAAGAATTCGGACATTAGCTCGCCCCCCCAGTGCTTACATATCTCGCAATTAAGCAAGGGACCACAGGGGCTACACTGAAAACAGAGATGAGGGCCAAACTTGTCCCTCAAAAATCGTCCACAGGACGCACAACCAGGTCTCTGAAAAAGGCCAAAGGACGAGGAGTATGAGCAATCTAGTTAAGCTTAGAAACTCACCAACTCAAGAGAAGGAAAATGATCATAAAGATCATAATTTATCAGAAAACCAGCTTCGGACAACTCTAATTGTTAATAAAGAGCAAGGCTGATTATGACGTCATTAATCCTATGACAGGAAAAAATCGATCCCCAACAAACATCCCAGTGCAAGGACGAATTGTATCTCTAACTAGAACATGTGCAGAATGGACATTTCGACTACACAAGCATCAGATATATACTGATAACAATGGCAAATAAAGTTAATTATCTCCCTTTCCTCTAAATAATTAACATCACCTCATATCAATAATTAGATACCTGACACCTTGTCTAGACAAACCATCCAACCTGATGAACTGGAGCACTCCACCACTGAACGCCTCTTAACTCTCTCCACCTCTAGGGGAAGGAATTGGATCAAGAGGGCAAAGTGAGAAGACCTTTATAATAGGCCTCCAACTCACTGGACATAGAATTTTTGGTTAGATAACCTAACAGTATTAGTAGGAAATGGAACCATGGTGGAGAGACACAAACCCTCTGCTGATGTCATGTCCATAATATTTCTTCACACAGACCTGTGGACATAAACACAAAGAGAGATTAGTCTTATATAGCACCTAGTTGAAATAAACCAACTAATCAAGGCGCTTATCACGTTTAGCGCGAGTCCCGGAAACACATTACAACGGGACAAAACTCGCTAATTTTACTAGAAGTCACCTGATTTAAAGGTCCAAGGCCCTCCTGTGGCGAAGTTACTCTCTCTGCCATCTTTCTCAGGTATCAACAGTTCTGAATTTTGCCAAAAACGCTTATAATTGAGCTACAAAAAGCACTAGCACAAAAGCATGTGTTGTCTCTCAGCCAATAAATTAGCAAAGAGGAAGTGCTAGTCTGCGCATGCGCGGTGGTGGGGCTGGCATCCGCCAGACTATGCTCTGACTCCCTGCCCAGTAGGGGCACCTAACTGTTTTAATCTGAGTGTTTATTGAGTGAAAGCCAATATTTAGCAATATCAAAAGTATTAGGGAGGTAAGTATACTCTTGATGTGAAAACCTCCTGTTTCGTTATCACTAGATACCACTGAGCAGCTTGTATAGGTCAATCATGGCCCGATGAACTCTTCGAAAAGTCAATGTTGGGCGCTCTTAAGTCGCTCTTCATAGATCTAACTTACTTCCCTTAAGCTCAGTATCTGCTTAACCATTTAACACTCATCTCAGCCAAAAACACCTTCTACAGTGGTCTTGAGAAATGCACATTTGCAGATCAAGAGAAGACTTTTTTTGGAAAATTTATGACTGCAATGACTGGCTCGATAACCGAGCCAGTCATTCCAATTGTAAATTTTCAAAAATAGTCTTCTCTTGGTCTGTAAATGGAAATTTTTTATGAGAAAATTTAATTTTTCTTGAACAAATTCAAGAGCTAAAGGGTTAATAGCTATCCTCTGGACATTTTCTATTAATGTTATGTGGGCATTTTTGCATGGGATTCTCACCAATGCGGTGTACATGTAGTATAGGGCCGTAGTATAGGGAGCACTCTAATCATTGCCTTATCCAGCGGTAGGCTTATAACGGTATTCTCATTCAAGTTCTCATAGGTATACCTGATGATTGTAAACATACTGGTTGCTTTCATTAATGTATTCTTTTAATTTACCGTTTCATCTATAGTGAGACATATATCCTTTTCTTGCTCTGATCTTCATATGGGGTGTCTTTGTGTCAGCAATAATATGATAACTCTCTCCCTCTCTCTCCCTCCCTCCCTCTCTCTCTCTCTCTCTCTCTCTCTCTCTCTCTCTCTCTCTGCATTTGCCACAAACACATGTGGTCCTCCTCTATAGGGATTGTTCTAAAAGTCTGACATTGCACGAATTGCAAGCCGTTTATGTAATGACAATATGTAGAGGGCTTAAGACACTGCTTTGGGGAATCACACTTATCACACCCATCAAGCTAGGCTCTTCATAACTGCAGATCAAGTGCTGTCTTCGTTGGTCAAGAAACAATTTGATCCAATTGATCTTCTACTTATTATTATTATTCACTTTCGAAAATTCAACTAGATTTCTTAGCCATGATAGAAGATATACTTTTAAGCCTTTTCTGGTATTTATGCCGGACAAAGATAATTATTTCTTGATTTAAATGGGTTTTTTAAAATTATATTACTCAAAGCAGAGCTACCTCCCTTGCGAAATTAGAAAACAAATTTTGACAAATTAATACTAAGTAACGTAATGCGCAAAAAACCTATTATATTTCCCTGTTACTCAGGAGAGAAGTCATACATGTGCCGTTAAAGCTTGCTGGTAATTTTCTGTAGGATAATGTTTATTTATCATGATTTCAAAAACAAAATTTTCTTAATTTGGTGTTTCTATGTAATTATTCTCTGATAACGTAAGTTACTGAGCCAGTACTGGGACAATAACGGGCCAATTAAAATCAGTATTGGCCAAGTACCGGCCCAGTAACATGCACTATTAGAGTTGGCTTAAGCATTCGATGAATCAACCAAAATTAAACCAAGTTCGAAAGATTCTAAAATTAATTTCATTATGACACATACTGGATGCAGCTTTGATTAAAACTAAATTATTATTTAAAGAGGATAAGCCGTTGGTGAAACCAATGTCCATTGGCCCATTCTTGCCCAATTGATGAATCTGATTTGTCAATCAAGCTTATGACAGCATAATTAATTACATATTCCGCCATGAAGCTGGTATAGTCCGTCAAAAGTATGAATTGTATGTCTTTGATGAATTTACCATTTAATAAACATTCTGTTGAAAATTTTCAAACTAATTTTACTGCACGAAGTTGATGCCATAGGCAACGGGCAAAATTGAGCTTAGATAGAAGTGGTCAGGCCATAGCTAGAAATGGATCCCACGATTCATAGATCGGATGAGAGACTGATGGATGCCAGACTCTAGATACTACATGCCACATCAAGCCATCCTCCTCTTTGAATAAGGGCATGACAAAAAGTATATATGATTGACGGATTGGATCAGGAATTGTATATTATATAGACCCAACCTTCATATATTTTAAATACGACATTTCACGCATCATACTGATAAAATAGCTTATTTACCAAGAGTGCAGTTATCCGCACTAGTAGCACCAATTCCATGGGTTACCATGTCTGCACGACATGGTCGACAGGCCACCTGGTCCAGCGTTGCCTTGTCCCGGTAAAAGCCCTGCGGACATGACTCACAAGTGCTATCATCGGTGTTATATTGATGACCAATTGGGCAATCCACTGTAAAAATAAAACAATCATTTATTTATTCGTATGATTGACATTGGGAAAGGTACAAAGATGTACAGTAAATGGGAAGAAATTGACCACTTTTCAGGGAAAGTTAAACAAGATTTGATATCTTGGGGTCAATGGTATTGCAATTCACCTTTCCATAGTATTCATTCATCATCTGACCTCGTATGATATCATAATCAGCTCAGGGTGTGTATGATGACGTCACAATCATTACGTCACAAAGGGTTCGATATAGACCATCATAAAATCTCAAACAGTCCAACACATTGCATGAATTGCATATCTTTGTAATTCTTTGTTATTTAATAAACATGCTGTTGAATAGGCCACAACAGCACCCAGTGAAATTAGTTTTAAAATACTCAACAGCTTACCTGTGTAGATTTTTGGAAATTGACAGTCAGGGTGTTCAGAGATCGATTGATCCCAAAACGACTGAGGTGTGGGTGGAGCTTAGCTAGAGATGGGTGGGGAATAGCTAAAACCAGAAAGGTCCATTGAAGCAGATCAATTTTAAAGCAGAAATGTGGTTGCAATGACTAATTAAAATTCTTGTTTGATATAGGATCATTCGACCCAAGTTTCATTGAAATCGGGCCATTAATCAAGCATTAGCGTTTTAAATGGTTCTAAACGAAATCACGGATTTCTTTTTCCACGAGAGAGTTGATACTTACATCCCTAATACTCTTTGATATTACTAAATATCGGCTTTCACTCAATAAACACTCAGAATAAAAACAGTTCGGTGCCCCTACTGGGCAGGGAGTCAGAGAGCAGTCCGGCGGATGCCAGTCCCACCACCGCGCATGCGCAGACTAGCACTTCCTCTGACTAATTTATTGGCTGACACACATGCAACTATTAAGAGCCTGAAGACCGAGCCTCTGTGGGGTGGAGAGGCCGGGTCCGTATTAGGGAGGTAAGTATCAACTCTCTCGTGAAAAAAGAAATCCGTGATTTCGTTTATTTCACTTCAAGAGTATACTTACCTCCCTAATACTCTTTGATATTGCCAGAATTCGACAGGGAATTCGGCGGGAGGGAGGCGAGGTCAAAAGACCAGCTCATCCCTATACGCTTTTCTGCGTTTAAGGCACTTAAACTTCTGAAACTGTATGAAAAAACAGTCAGGATTTGACTAACCATCGGATAACACCACCGATGTATGAGAGATGACCGAATGTCATATGCGCTCCCCCCCCTCCTTCCTGGGAGGAAGAGTCGAATGACCTCAATGTCCTATACGCTCTCTACGTACAAGTGCCATGTACTACAGGACAGAGACGAAAAAACTCCATTTTCGTATACTCTCAACAATGAACCACATAAATACACAAAACCATCATCATATTAATAACGGGTAACGTGACAAGACAATCAACAATGGACAACCCATGCACAAGACTGACCTTGTTGAAATGGCTGCTGACATCTTCTTCCCATTGGTGAAGAACGATGCAGTCCCAAAAAAGTGGTTGTTTCCATAAATTAATTGTGAAATATATAAGCAATGAGGAAACCCCATCAAAAATATAAGCCTAGTTATTTTTTCAAAATCGACAAGGCGAGAGGATTAGAGGTGTCACGGAGATAATGGTCTGTAAAACTTGACTCACAGTGCCACTGAGCCACCGACATAATATCATCCACAGGGACCCCATTAAATAGGGCAGTGGATGTCACTACGCCGTGGACACTGTGAGACTTGGCCACGTCAACCTGCTTCCCGGTGGCGGATCTATGGCAAAACTGAATGCATTCTACAATCCACCTGGAAATGGTGTCCTTAGAAGGCCTGCCATGGGGTTCAATATAAGACAACCATAACGCCGACTGGTCGGTGCGCCACTCCGCCGTACGTTGTTTGTACCGGCGAAGCGCCCGGACGGGACACCATGCCTTAGAATTAGGATCATATCTAGTTAAAGCAGGCAAAACAATAGGTTGACCTGGATATTTCAACGACTGATTTTTAGCCAAGAAATTAATCCTAGGTAGCAGCTTAAGGCCTTCCCCTGAAACCACAAAACGGTCATCCTCGGCTGATAAGGCATGAATTTCACTCCTACGCCTAGCCGAGGCCGCAGCAATTAAAAACACAGTCTTCAGTGTTAATAGTTTCATAGAAATGGAACTAAGTGGTTCAAACGGCTTATCACCTAGTACTTGAAGCACTAGCGATAAACTCCAAGACAGAATCACAGGTGGATTCCTTGGTCTTAGATTGCACATGCCTTTAATTAATACATTTAATGTATTTACTTCATCACTTCCCCTCTTAGCCAAGCAAGGAATAACAGACATTAAAGCTGACTTATAACCAGCAATAGAGTTAGGCTTGAGGCTATGGGCATCATAGAGGTGACAGAGGAAATCAGCTACTACCTGAATAGATGAATCCATTGGATCAATACATCTTTTTGAGCACCATTCTGCAAATCTGTTGATTTTATAATTATATGCTCTGGAGGTTGACCCCCTCCTGGCTTTGGCCATAAACATGGCTGCTTGCTCAGAAAAGCCCTCCTTAATTCTAGATTCCTTGACAACATCCACGCAGTCAATCTGAACATTGACGGATTGTTGTGAAGGGCCTTGCCCTGGAAGATAATATCGTCCATCAGAGGCAGAGGAACCGGATTGCAGACCAGAAGGTCCAGCAGATCCGTATACCATGATCGGCTTGGCCAATCCGGGGCGATCAGAAGCACTTGGCATTCCTCTTGTCTGATTTTCTGAAGAATTTTTGGAATCAGGATTGCTGGAGGGAATGCGTATGCATACATTCTCCCCCAGCTGATAGCTAACGCATCTGTTGCGAAAGCGCTTGGATCCGGAATCGGAGAGACGTACGTCGTCGTCTTCGCATTCTTCTTCGTTGCGAACAAATCGATGTTGGGTTTCCCCCAATGGTCGAACAGACGATCCGCCACACATTGATTTAGTTGCCATTCCGTGGGTAAAACACTCATCCTTCGGCTCAATGAGTCTGCTAGCAGATTTAACCTTCCCGGAATATGAACTGCTTTCAAGGTAATCTGGTGATCCAGACACCAACAAAGCAGTCTCCATGTCATCATACAGAGACTGGGCGACTTCGTTCCGCCCTGGCGGTTTATGTAAGTCACAACTGTTGAGTTGTCTGAACGAATAAGAACAATCTTGCCCTGAACTTTCTGTAAGAAATGTTCCAGGCCCAGGACTACTGCTCTTAGCTCCAGTAGATTTATATGTTCCTTTGACTGTTCCAGATTCCAAAGCCCTGATATCGTGGACTCTTCCAGGCAAGCTCCCCAGCCCTCCATCGATGCATCTGTATACACAGTCACCTGAGGGTGGGGAGGGGTTAGCATAACCCCCACCAAGAGATTCTCTGTGTCCAACCACCATTGCAGGTGATGAATCAGAGGCGCCAACACCGACACATTTGAGTCCAGGGAACCTGTACTCTGGGTCCATTGTGTCATGAGAAATAACTGGATCGGCCGCCTGCGTAAGGCGGCCTGAGGAATGACTGGTTCCAATGAAACCATCAACCCCAGCATTCTCAAGTAAACCCGTGCCAGGACATGACGACTGTCGCACACTGACTGAATTAATGAGATGAGTTTCTGAACTCTCTCCTGAGTAGGATAAACATATCCTGTCTCTAGATCGAAGAACATCCCCAGGTAAACAAACTTCTGGGATGGAATCAGCTCTGATTTTGGGAAATTGATCATCCAGCCTAAGTCTGTGAGAGTTTTCAAAACAATCTCCAGACTGGCCGATAAACTTTCCCGGGTGTGTGCTTTCAACAGCCAGTCGTCTATGTACGTGTGGACTGCTATGCTTCTCCTGCGGAGGTATGCGGTGATCGCAAGAACCACACGGGTGAAAACCCGAGGAGCCGTGGAAATTCCGAAGGGTAGCACCCTGAATTCCCACTGTCTGCCCTGGAATGCAAATCTCAGGAAGCGACGGAAACTCCTGTGTATGGGGATGTGGAAATAAGCGTCCTTCAAATCTATCGACGCTGTCCACATTCCCCTCTCTAACCCCGCCAACACCGAGCGCACAGTCTCCATCTTGAAACTGGGCGTCTCTATGAACTTGTTCAATGTCTTGAGGTTGAGAATTGGTCTCCACCCTCCGGTGTTCTTTGTTACTAAGAACAGGGTTGAATAGAAGCCCGGACACCTCTGTGCCGGCTGAATAGCTCCTTTTTGTATGAGAGAATTTATTTCCTCCTCGATACACAACCTTTGATCTGGATCTCTCGGATTTGGAGTCCAGATCGGCACTAGAGACAGTCGCGATGGCGGGCCTGTCATCCAATCGGGATGATACCCGACTGAAAGCCATCGCAAGACTAAACGGTCCTGAGTTAACCGTTCCCACTCTTGCATGTGGTCGGCTAGCCGGCCTCCCACCGGTCCACCTAGGGATAGAGGTGGACATAAGGAGTGCAAGAGCGGCACTGTCTCCTTTTCCAGAAACACCGGAGTGGTTCTCACCGTGGTAACCGGCCCATCAGGCACGATTACCACGACCAGATCCTCGTGCGCCACGACCAGCACCACGCGCACCTCGGTGAGCGGGGGGCTGCCTGGCTGGCTGCGCCTGAGGAGCCTGCGCCCCCCTCACTGCTGGCCGAATCGCACGCGGCCGAGGCCGACGCTGCGATGGTGGCTGGCCTCTGACATGGCCACCTCCACCTCGAGCCTGCAGGGGATGGTACGCAGGGGGTGCAGCGCGAACGCGCTTCCTACGGAGCACCTCAAACTGTTCGCGCAGCGCCCTCTGGTTGTTGACCAGAGTGACCGTCCCCTGGAGGTGCCTACATCCCTCACCTCCAAAGAGACCAGGACCTGCCATAGGCGTACGCAGAAGCCTATTGTACAGGTCCTGGGACGGGCACAGGTTATCTAACGCAAACGTGCGCCTCGCCCGGACACTTTTGGTCAACGCGCGAGTCATACAGTCCAGAGCCAGGTTGATACCATCCTGGATGGCTCTCTGGACTGTGACCGGGCTCGGCTGGCATGATGCGGATGCTGTTACTACCCCCTGTAACAGCTGGGAGACGTGAGAAAGTGCCGCAATAGACGCTCTCCCACTCTCCTCCGCATCACGCAACGCGGCATTGGCCGAACGCAGCGCATTCGAACACAAGGCTCCCATGTCAGAACGGGAGCCTGGCCGCGTATCCTCACCTAAAGCCATGCGGTCATCCACGCTGGGCTTAGATACCACACCGTACCTCTGGTAGTCCACGGGTACGATGCGGCAGCGCCTTGCAACCTCGTGAGGGGCCTTCGCGAGACGCCCATTCGCCTTGATGGACGTCTCCGCCGCCGAGAACATATCAACGATATGCTCTGCTAGCGGCAGAGGTGGCATGGCGCTAACAGTCGACTTTCCAGCTAACCACGGCCTGTGGTCTCGCTGGCTAGCCGACTGCTCCACGGGCAGGTCTGGCCTGACACTTATCAGACTGTGAAAGCTCTACTAGACGAGGGCCTTCGTCTTCCTCCTGAGCTAACGCAGTCGAGCTTGACGTTGGATATGCTGACACTCCTGGCAAGCTAGAGAAAGCATGCGGGCCCGAAAGAGCAGGCATGTTAATCTGACTGGCTTGTCCAGGAGCAGGCGCCGTGGTAGAGCGTGGGGCAGTTACCGCCACACCACGGCCCCGGCCAGCACCAGCAACACTCAGCAAGCCGAGGTATGCGGAATAACTGACCGTCAGATCCAACCAGGGCCACCTGAGCAGTGAATTCTACTCCTGCGTGAGTAGAACCGTGGATCATGTCGTCAAAATCCATGGCCACGGCATCAGAAGGGGAACCCAGCAGATAATCCTCTTCTTCCTGGCCAGAAAGATTAGACTCCACGTCAGCAAAGAGAGCTAACCCGGACTGGCCAGGAAAGGTGCCATAGGAGGTACTGGCACCTGCGGCGTGCGGATACCCCTGGGCTGATAAGCAGCCAGCAGGTTCCAGCAACAACCGTCCACGGACCACCGGCGCGGCAAGCCTGCTGCCAGTGTCGTGGAATGCCCCCTCTAATGGGGCCACCTCTGAATCGTTGACAACTGGCCTAAGGAAAGTCGATTCAGAGGCGGGGATTATCTGCTCCGAAGCAGATGACGAGGACAACAAAGGATTTGTTCCAGGAAGCATGCCACGGAGCAACTCTGGTACCAAATCCTTTGTTGTCCTCTTCATCTCTCCCAACATCTCACTACGGAAGGCCTCCATGTCCGCTGAGGACGAGGCCTTCCTCTTACCCTTTTTACCTACAACCTCTCGTTTCATCTTCCTCTCTTCCTCCGCAACCTTGTCTTTCGCCTGTAAGCACAAAAACTCTTTCATTAGTTCGCCCACCCCGCTGCTTACACACATCACAATTAAGTAATGGCCCACAGGGGCTACATTGGAAACACAGGTGGGGAATAAACTTCTCCTTCAAGAAGCGACCACAGGACAGGCAACCAGGTCTCTGAAACAGGACAGAAGACGAGGACAATGAGTATTTTAGTTAAGGTTAGAAAACTCAAAACCAAAAATAAAAAAGAGGGAAACTGATCATAAAGATCACTATCCATATGAGAAAACCAGCGTTGGGCAAAACTTTAATTGTTAATAAAGAGCAAGGCTGATTATGACGTCATGATTTCAAGACAGAAATTAAATCGATCTGAAAACAACCATCCCGGTGTAAGGACGAATTGTATTCATATCCAAAACATCTAACTATTCAGGATAGATATTCAGACTACACAAACATCAGATACACAATGATAATAGTGGTAATTTATAGTTTACATAATTATCATCACCTCATATCATTAACTAGAATACCTGACTCTTTGTATAGACAAACCATCCAATCTGATGAACTGGAGCACTCCACCAAGACTATGACCTCTTAACTCTCTCCACCTTAGGGGGAAGGAATTGGATCAAGAGGGCAAAGTGAGAAGACCTTCTTACGAGGCCTCTGAGTCACTGGACATAGACTTTTTGGTTAGATAACCTAACAGTATTAGTAGGAAATGGAACCTTGGTGGAGAGAAACAAACCCTCTGTTGATGTGATGTCCCATACATATCCAGACAGATACCAGTGGCCATAAACATAAAGAGAGATTAGTATTATATAGCGCCATGTTGACACAAAACAACTATACTAGGCGCTTATCACGATAAACGTGAGTCCCGGAAACACATTACACCGGGAAAAACTCGCTAATTATAATAGAAGTCACCTGACGGATAGATCCTGGGCCATCCTCTGGCGAAGTAATCCTGTCTGCCATCTTAATCAGGGGTTATCAACTTCTATACACACTCAAAAGACTTAGAAAAACACTTGAGAAAAGCTCTAGCACAAAAACATGTGTAGACTCTCTGCCAATAAATTAGCAAAGAGGAAGTGCTAGTCCTGCGCATGCGCGGTGGTGGGGCTGGCATCCGCCGGACTGCTCTCTGACTCCCTGCCCAGTAGGGGCACCTAACTGTTTTTATTCTGAGTGTTTATTGAGTGAAAGCCGATATTTAGCAATATCAAAGAGTATTAGGGAGGTAAGTATACTCTTGAAGTGAAAGGGAAAGTTAAACAAAATTCAAATGGCCGCCAAAAAATCAAACAAACAAAATCTTGTATAAAAGTTCTAGAGTCTACCACTATAGAATCCTTCCAGCCAAATTCGGACAAAATCCACCTAGTGGTTATGGAGATGACGCCTTTCGACAATTTCCAGTAAATTTTTCATAAAATGTACGATTTTCCCCCAAAAGATTGACCCATAAAATTCTGAATAGATGTTCTGGAGCCTGTAACCGCGATAGGGTCTGTCCAGTCAACTAGGGTTGAAATCTGTTAAGCGGTTAATAATGAGTAGCATTTTGACAATTTCCGATACATTTTTTATAAAATCTAAGATTTCCACCCCCCAAAATTGACCAATCAAAATTCTGGATAAAATTTCTGAAGGCTAGCCCCATAGGGTCTTCCAGCAAAAGTAGATTGAAATCCGCAAAGCGGTAAATGAAGAGTAATGTTTTGACCATTTCCGGTAAATTTTTCATAAAACCGTAAGGGTTTCACCAAGAACTTGACCAGTCAAAAGTCTGTGTATAAGTTCTGAAGCATAGCTCTATAAGGTCCTTCCAGCCAAAGTAAGTTTATATCCACCAAGCGGTTAATGAGGAGCAGCGTTTTAACAATTTCTGGTAAATCTTTCACAAAATCTAAGGTTTTCAGCAAAAAACTCGACCATTCAAAATTCTGTATACAGGTTCTAAAGCCCATAGGGCCCTTACATTAATTTTAAGGAAGCATGTGTCCAGTATGATTAACCAAACTTGAGATATAAACAGAAAAGTTGAGCTAAATGCACATTGGACGATGACGCCGCTAGCACCACCACCGGACGACATGTAGTGTATCACAATAGCTAGTTTTATCTCGTAAAGTTGAGCTAAAAACACATCTGCCAGCAATAGCTTCTATTTGAATTTAGATTTTAAGGCTACCGTCATTTCTCGACTAAAGGCCACCCTCGAATATAGGACGCTGTCCCAAATTTGACCAAAATCCGCCACAAAAACTCTTGTATTTTAGCATAAGGCACTGTTAAATTTAGAAAAACATACCTTTAAAAAATTGAAAATTGGTATGAAAAATTACCATCATTCAGTGCTATGTTTAATTTATGCCTAAAAATATCATGGTGAAAGAGAAATTATTAAATAGGACCATCTAAATATCGTGTATCTTCAATAAAGATCATTTATTACATCAAAATCAATCTAATTTTGGCAACAAATGTCGCCTTGAAAATATAGAAATCACATGACAGAATCAGAATGTAATGGCTCTTTTGCGTTTGGAGGCACTGTGTGATCTTATGCACTAACGGGAGTTGGTTATCTGGCTCTCTTGCGATTGGAGGCGCTGTGTAATCTTATGCTCTAACAGGAGTTGGTTATCAAACGGGTATGGGAATATTCAGATGGTCAATAGTTGTAATGACTCTTTTGCATTTGAAGTCGCAGTGTGATCTTATGCGCTAACGGGAGTTGGTTATCAAACGGGTATGGGAACATTCAGTTCCTATCGCACAATAATGATATATAGCAATTTCCGAGTCCAGAATATTTAGATCCGAGTACTCGCTCTAATTAGAATAAAGATCTTTTGCGATTTGAGGCGAATCACGCGATTTATACATGTATCTTTTCTCGACGCCATTTTATGTCAAATTCAGGATTAATTTTGATGTAAAAAGTGATATTTATTAAAGAATAAACAATATTTAGGTGCCCCAATTTAATAAGTTTACTTCCGCTTGGTGTTTTTGGAGTATGCATTAAACATAGTCGTCAAGCAGCTCAAATTGTCTACTGTAACATTTAGATCAATTTCCGTGGTATAACCTTTGACTTTTTAATAACAATTTTGAGCCAAAAATGTGCTCAAGGAATGTTCTCGATTATAGGATGCACCCCCCTTCCTAGAACATGTAATTTGACCAAAAAACTGCGTCCTTTAGTCAAATTTTTACGCTATTTAGGACGAGTCTGCTCTCAGATTCTCCACCGGGGCCCTATGACAGATACATGGGTAGATTGATGGGATGGATAGTCATATGCTGGTTGGGAGTTAGAGCACACTTAGACCAAAGGCAACCAAATTGAAGCAAGCAGCGAACTATTTTTAAAGCTACTGGACAAAATTAGTTTCAAACTATACAACACAATATTTCCTATATCACAAATGGTGTGTTCCCTATGTTAGCACAATGTGCCAAGTCATTGATTACCAGGACTATGAAATGCAGCATGGATAAGCCATTGGATACTAACCTACACACTGTTCCTCTCTTTCACTACCCATACTCAGAGTCACCAGTCCAGCAGCACATGGCATACACATGATCTGCCACTTATCTGGCTGATATGACCCATATGGGCAAGGACGACATTCATTTGAAGATGCTTCAAGGTGTGTGCCGTGATAACATGCCCCTGTGTAAATGTTAACACATTTAATGTTATAAAATATCAAATATTTGCTTATAATTTTATTAACCCTTTAACACTCAAGCTATCTAAGAAATGAGAAACGACCATTTGCAGATCAAGTGAATATTTTTGAAAATTTACCGCTGGAATTACTGTCTTGACAACCGAGCCAGTCATTCCAGTTGTACAGAAATTGAAATGGTCTTAAACAAATTTGAGTGTTAAATGGTTAAATCTACTGCAATTTAATATCAAATCAATCTATGCGTTAGATGACTAAGAATCCTCTCGTGATAAATTGTGGACATTTAAAGCAAAGGGGAATACAGAACCAGCCATAAACGTGTCCCATAGTAAGCTCACCTATATATGCGACCAGTCAAATTAGTTTCAAAATATTCAACAGAATGTTTATTAAAGAGTAGACATACAATTTGTACAACTTGACAAATTATTACGCATTTATGATGGACTATATCGAGTCACTCATGATGTAATTGATTAGGATGTCAGCCTACATGTGAAGTAGTAGATTATGATGTCATATGACTGACTGAGAAACTGGATTTGTCCATTCTTCTATGCGCAAAATGTGAGGAACATAGCAGGCAATGGGCGAGGCGTAGCTAGAAATCGATCCCTCTATACATGTCACTCACCAGTCAGCATTGACATAGGACGATATTTCTCTTTACCAATTGAGGAGTCCAGTTTATTGATCAACCATATGATGCCACAATTAACGCTTACTACTCTGGTGCTAAGATTTTAAATTTTCAAATTAAATTAAAAGATGAACTGGTATTCATTTTTCAACCAATTTGTCATAGACAGCAACATCTTCCAGCAAAAAGGTTGAAAAATGTACACCAATTTCTTTGATACTGACACAATAAAAGATAGAATATTGACATCAGTGTACTAAGGGTTAACAACGTCACATGTAGGCTGACATCATAATCAATTATGTCATGAATAACACGATTTATTCTGTCATAAACGCTTAATAGTCCATCAAGTTGTATGATTTGTATGTCTATTTAATAAACATTTAGTTGAATATTTTGAAACTAATTTGACTGCGCGCTGTTGCTGCCATAGCACCCGGTCAAATTAGTTTCAAAATATTCAACAGCATACCTGTATAGTTTCATGGCTATTGAGATTCAGAGTGCAGGGATTGATTGATCCCAAAATGGACAAAGTGTGGGTGCAGCCTAGCTGGAGATGGGTGGGGCATAGATAAAACTGGATTCCTCCATTTATCTTAAAACCCCAACTAACTTTTAATACTTAAATGACAGGTGTTCACTGGTGAATGTATAAATTAATGTAACTTATCCTCACTTATATTGCAATGTGCTGAACTTGATGCGCCAAACGTCTCAGTGGTATAGATAGATGAACATGCTGTACAATTCTCCCGTCCATGTGTGGATTTGTAGAAACCTCTGTCACACTTCACGCAAAAGTTACCATCGGGCTCGTATCCAGGTAAGCACCCATCTGCAATTACAGATAATAATTCATTATTACATTGTGGCTGCTGGTGGAATACAACAGAATGGCACACTAGTGCAATGGTAGACGCATTAATGCTATTGATTTGTATTTAAACACATGGTTAACGCTTTGACTCACAAAATCTGAGAAGCCCAGGGGTGCATTCAGGAGCGCGAAAAATGTTCGATGTTACGTAACAGTGTTCAATAATGTGTTGCATACTCACTGTATACTTCAGTTTAGTAATGTAGATGACACATTACTGAACACTCCACGAAGAATGCGAACATTCGCCGAACATTCGCCTTCCTGCAGTCACTCCTGGAGTAAGACAGTCATACAGCATGTTTAACCCTATACCACCCATATCAGCCAAATACAGCTTCTACAGTGGTCTTGAGAAATGTCCATTTGCAGACCAAGAGAAGACTATTTTTGAAAATTTCTCACTGCAATGGCTGGCTCGATAACGGAGCCAGTAATTAGTTGTAAATTTTCAAAAATAGTCTCTTGTTCTGCAAATGGACATTTTCTATGAGAAAATTAAAATTTTATTGAATAAATTTGAGGGTTAAAGGGTTAATATGTTGTAGGTTATTAGGCTGGAATCAGCTGCAGCAACCGCCCATCTTCCATGCAACTTAGGTTACATGATCTCTTTATTTCATCTTACTAGTTCAAATTATTAAAGCATGCAAGCTGTGTGTGTGTGTACGTGCGTGCGTGCGTGCGTGCGTGGGAGAGAGGAGGGTAAGACCTAATAACACACCTAAACAGTGCAATGCACTGGTGGAACCATTAGAAGATGTTGTATGTCCATTAGCACATTTTAAACATTCTGTCTGCCACTGATTTTCCTGATACCACCCTTGTGGACACGGTATGCAATGCTTAGTGTTCTTATCAGAATATGTACCAGCGCTACAGTTGCCTATAAGTTAGAAAACAACATTACTGTATTAACAAAAGAACAACAGATCGTAATGGATCTTTCCGATTTATCCATCTATCATGACATCATAATAAACTATGTGATGTGATGTGTAGGATGACATCATAATCAATGACATCATGAATGATGTGGATAAGTACATCACGAACACTTAATTGAAGATGGACTAAGCGTTGTTGTATGAATTGTATGTCTTTACTATTTAACACTTATCACACTGTCAAATTTTAAAATTTTCAAATTAATTTAAAAGATAAGCTGGTGTACATTTTTCAACAAATTTGGTGGAAGATGGTGCTGTTCAAGACAACAACATTGTCCACCAAAGTTGTTGAAAAATGTACACCATTTTTTTTGCTATTGACATGGTAAAAGACAGAGTATTGACATCAGAGTGGTAAGGGTTAATAAACATGCTGTTGAATATTTTGAAACTAATTTGACTGGGCATAGGTGCTGCTATACAACTGCACCCAGTCAAATTAGTTTCAAAATATTCAACACCTTACCTGTTTTTCTGGAAATTGATAGTCAGGGAGTTCATGGATCGATCGATCCCAACACGAGTGGTGTGTGGGTGGAGCTTAGCTAGAGATGGTGGGACATAGATAAAACTGGAAAGGTCTATTAAATTAGAAAATGATCTAAATGGCATTGGACATTGCATGAAACATTGATGTTGTTTCCAGTTTATCCATCAAAAAACAAATGTTGTTATATCTGCATTTGACCGTACCCAGAGTGCATTGCTCTCGGTTTGTTGCACCAATAGTTGGAGTAATGTAGCCAAGAGGACAACGTTCACAGGCCACTTGAGTCTGAGAGTTCTTGTCTCGATAAAACCCATGATTACAGGCTTCACAGCGGTTCCTGCTTGCAATGTATTCATGACCCTGTTCACAGTCAGCTGAGAATGATGGAAAGTTACACAAGAGCATCAAATATATTCAGCAAATTAATGTTATTTATTGGGATATTTTTATTGTTAACTTTAATTTACTACACTATTTAGAATTTAGGGATCTGATCTGTCACGCAACTAACCGTTATCTCTGGACTTCATAAATTATCTATATATCTCTGGACCTCCTAAATATTTTGAAAACAATTTGACTGAAAGTTGTTGGTGGTTTAGCCACCAACAACTTTCAGTCAAATTGTTTTCAAAATATTCAGCAAGTCAAGAGCTTTTACTTATTGAAATTATTGTCTGGTGGCTTTGCAGCAGCGAGACAGTTAAATACAATCCGCCTGGAACATAAACGAAATCAGATTTCTTTTTTCACGAGAGAGTTCATACGTACCTCCTAACACTGTGATATTCCCAAATATCGACTTTCACTCAATAAACACTCAGATTAAAAAAGTTAGGTGCCCCTAATGGGCAGGTAGTCAGATGACAGTCTGGCGGGTGCCAGCCCCAACCTCCACGCATGCGCAGACTAGTACTTCCGCTGACTAATTTATTGGCTGACACTGTGCAACTTTAAGAAAGCCTGAAGACCAAGCCTCTGTGGGGTGGAGAGACTGGGTCCGTGTTAGGGAGTTAAGTATCAACTCTCTCGTGGAAAAGAAATCTGTGATTTTGTTTACTTCACTTCAAGAGTATACTTACCTCCCTAACACTCTTTGATATTGCCAGAATTCGTCAGAGAATTCGGCGGGAGGGAGGCGAGGTCAAAAGACTAGCTCGTCCCCATGCGCTTTTCTGCGTTTAAGGCACTTAAACTTCTGAAATTGTGTGAAAACACAACCAGGGATAGATTTGAACATCGGATAACACAACCGATGGCTGAGAGAAGACCATATGTCATATGCGCTCCACCCCCTTTTCTTGGGAGGAAGACAGAATGACCTCAATCTCCCATACGCTCACTATGTACAAGTGCCATGTACTATAGGACATTAAACGAAAAGGCTTCATTTTTGTATACTCTCAAGAATGAACCCCATAAAAAACGTACCATCACCATATTAATAACAAAGGGCCACGTGACAACACAATCAACAATGAACAACACATAAACAAGACTGACCTTGTTGAAATTGGCTGCTGTCATCATTTTCCCATTGGGGAAGGCTGATGCAGTCCAACAAAGTGGTTGTTACCATTGATAAATTGTGAAATATGTAAAAAATGAGAGAACCTCATAAAAATATGTACACCTAATTATCTTTTCAAAATCGATAAGGTGAGAGGATTCTCACCCTGTAGGTGGGGCTTAGAATACACCTTCCGTATCCTCTGCGTGTCATAAGAGGCGACTAAAGGAGGTAAGGGTGAGGTAACCCTGACAGAAACCTCGAGTGCTGAAGATGGAGGTTCCAGGCCGCACGGCGCACTCTAATAAACCATGGATCCACGCACTTAATGCTTATGATCATGTCGATAGTCACTTACAGGAATGGCGGTATGATCAGCGAACGAAAAGAAGAAGAAAGAAGAGGATTCGAGGTGACATGGAGGTAATGAGTGCCACTGGGCTACTGACATAATGTCATCCACAGGAACCCCATTAAACAGGGCAGTGGAAGCCACTATGCCGCGAACACTGTGAGCCTTAGCTAAGTCAACTTGTTTACCTGTGGCGGATTTATGACAAAATTTAATACACTCTACAATCCACCTGGAAATGGTGTCCATAGACGGCCTGCCATGGGGTTCAATATATGAACCTGCACTCTGGGTCCACTGAGTCATTAGAAATAACTGGATAGGCCGCCTGCGTAAGGCCGCCACAAGAATGTCTGGTTCCAGAGAAACTATCAACCCCAGCATTCTCAAGTAAACCCGTGCCAGGACATGACAACTGTTGCACACTGACTGTATTAATGAGATGAGTACTTGTACCCTCTCCTGAGTAGGATAAACATATCCTATCTCTAGATCGAAGAACATTCCCAGATAAACAAACTTCTGGGATGGAATCAGCTCTGATTTTTGAAAGTTGATTATCCAGCCTAAGTCTGTGAGAGTTTTCAAAACTATCTCCAGATTTGCTGAGACTTTCCTGATTGTGTGCTTTTCACAGCCAGTCGTCTATGTATGTGTGGACTGCTATGCTTCTCCTGCGGAGGTATGCTGCTATAGTAAGACCCACACTGGTGAAGACCCGAGGAGCCGTCGGAATTCCAAAGGGTAAAACCCTGAATTCCCACTGTCTGCCTTGGGATGCGAACCTCAGGAACCTACGAAAACGCCTCGCTAGTGGAATGTGGAAATAAGCATCTTTCAGGTCTATTGATGCTGTCCACATTCCCTTCTCCAACCCTGCCAACACCATTTTGAAACTGGGTGTGTCTATGAACTCATTCAATGGCTTGAGGTTGAGAATTGGTCTCCACTCTCCAGTGCTCTTTGTCACTAGGAACACGGTTGAATAGAAGCCTGGGCACTTTTGTGCTGGTTGAATTGCTCCTTTTAGTACGAGAGGATTTATTTCCTACTCTATACACAACCATTGATCTGGATCTCTTGGATTTTGAGTCCAGATAGGCACCAGAGACAGCCACGATGGTGGGCCTGCTATCCAATCGGGATGATAACCAACTGAAAGACATCGCAAGACTAAACGGTCCTGAGTTAACCATTCCCACTCTTGCTTGTGGTGGGCCAATCGGCCTCCCACTGGACCACCTAGGGAGAGAGGTGGAACTAAGTAGCGCAAGAGTGGCACTGTCTCCTGGTCCAGAAGCACTAGAGTGGCTCTTACCGTGGTAACCGACCATTCAGGTACGATTACCACGACCAGACCCTCGTGCGACTACCTGGCTGGCTGCGCTGGAGGAGCGTGCGCACCGAAGAGCACACAGCTGTGGCCAGCACTGCGCTGGTGGCTGGCCTCTCACCAGGCCACCGCCACCTCGTGCCTGCAGGGGATGATACGCAGGGGGAGCTGCGCGAGCGCGCTCTCTGCGCACTTCAAAATTGCTCGTGCAACGCCCTCTGGTTATTGACCAGGGTGACCATCTCCTGGAGGTGCTTACATCCCTCACCCCCAAAGAGACCAGGACCTGTCATAGGCATATGCAGCAGCCTATTATACAGGTCCCGGGACGGGCACAAGTTGTCTAAGGCAAACGTGTGCCACGCCCGGACACTCCTGGTCACAGACCGGGTTAAACAATCCAAAGCCAGGTTAATTCCATCCTGGATGGCTCTCTGGACTGTTACCGGACTAGGCTGCCGCGATGCGGATGCTGTTACTACCCCCTGTAACAGCTGGGAGATGTGCGAAAGCACTGCAATAGACGCTCTCGAACTGTCCTCCGCATCGCGGTATTTGCCGAATGCAAAATGTTCGAGCACAGCGCTCCCGTGTCAGACCGGGAGCCTGGCCGTATATCCACGCCTAGCACAGTGCAATCATCCGCGCTTGGCTTAGGCACCACACACTACCTCTGATACTCCTCAGGTACGATGCGACATCGTTTCGCCACCTCACGAGGGGCCTTCGCGAGACATCCATGTGCCTTGATAGACGTCTCTGCCACTGTAAACATATCTACAATATGTTCCTCCAGCGACAGAGATGGCTGTACGTGGCTGGAGGAACTGATACTCCTGGCAAGGCAGATAAAGCATGCGGCCTGAAAGAACAGGCATGCTAAACTGACTGGCTTGACCAGGAGCAGGTGCTGTGGTATTGCGTGAGGAAAACTTTGCCACACCACGGCCCTGGCCAGCACCTGCTACACCATCGGCAAGCCAAGGCATGCAGTAAAACTGGCCATCAGATCCAGCCCGGGCTACCTTCTGTGCCGTGAACGCTACTCCTGCATGAGTAGTTCCATGGACAATGTCGCGCATATTCCCCACGAGGGGTGCACGTACGTCAATGTCCATGGCCACGGCACCAGAAGGAGAACCCAGCAGATAATCCTCTTCTTCCTGGCCAGAAAGATTAGACTCCAGGTCAGCTAATCCGGACTGGCCAGGGAAGGTACCATAGGAGGAAGTGGTACCTGCAGGGGGGCGGATAATCCTGGCCTGACAAGCAGCACCAGGCTCCAGCGACACCTGTCCACAAACATCCAGCACGGCAAGCCTGCTGCCAGTGTCCTCATAGTAGACTTCACCCTCTAATAGGGCCACCTCTGAATCATGGATGAAAGCTGGTAGGTCCCTACATGGCACCGATTCAGAGGCGGGGATTATCTACTCCGAAGCAGATGAAGAGGGCAACAAAGGATTTGGATCAGGAAGCATGCCACGAAGCAACTCTGGAACCAAATCCTTAATTGTCCTCTTCATCTCTCCCATCATCTCTACACGGAAGGCCTCCATATCCATGGTGGACGAGGCCTTCCTCTTACCCTTCTTACCAAGAACCTCTTTCTTAGACTTTCTCTCCTCCTCTACAGCCCTCTCCTTAGCCTGTAATGAAAGAAACTCAGACATTAGCTCGCAACCCCCCCCAACTTTTTACATATGTCACAATTGGTAATGGGCAACAAGGGCTGCATTGAAAACATAAGTGAGGGGCGAATCTATCTTTCAGGAACCTTCCACAAGAAAGACAACCAGGTTTCTGAAACAGGCCAGGAGACGAAGACAATGAGTATTTTAGTTAACTGAATTAGTAACTCAAAACCAAAATAAAATAGAGGGAAGGTGGCCATAAAGACCACTAGCTAATAATAAACCAGCGCTGGACAAAACTTTATAAATGTTAATAAAGTGCAAAGCTGATTATGATGTCATAACTTCAAAAATAAGAAGTTAATCCGATCCGAAAACAACATCCAGGTGGAAGGACGAATTGTATTCATATCCAGAAAATCTAACTGGAAAAGATAGTAGAGACAGACTATGCAAACATCAGATATACAATGATAAAATGGCAGCAGATTTCAGAAATATTAAAAAAAAAAATTGAAGCGCTTAATATCATAACTAGAATAGCTGCGTATTAAACGAAATCTAGGATTTCTTTTTTCACGAGAGAGTTGATACTTACCTCCCTAATACTTTTGATATTGCTAAATATTGGCGTTCACTCAATAAAACACTCAGATTAAAAACAGTTAGGTGCCCCTACTGGGCAGGTAGACAGAGGTAGTCAGGCGGATGCCGGCCCCACCACCGCGCATGCGCCGACTACTACTTCCTCTGACTAAGTTATTGGCTGACACACATGCAACTACTAAGAGCCTGAAGACCGAGCCTCTGTGGGGTGGAGAGGCCGGGTCCGTATCTAGGGAGGTAAGTATCAACTCCCTCGTAAAAACGTCTGAAAACTGTGTGAGAACACAGTCAGGATTTGACAAACCATCGGATAACACAACCGATGCATGAGAGATGACCGAATGTCATATGCGCTCCCCCCCCCCCCCCTGGGAGGAAGCCTAGATGACCTCAATGTCCTATACGCTCTCTATGTACTAGTGCCCCGTACTACAGGACAGAGACGAAAGTACTCCATTTTCGTATACTCACGATGAACCACAATCCACACAAACCATCACCATATTAATAATAACAGGTAACGTGACAATACATTTAACAATGAACAACACATAAACAAGACTGACCTTGTTGAACTTGGAAGCTGTCATCACGTTCCCAGTAGAGAAGCCTGATGCAGTCCCGACAAGTGGTTGTTACCATTACTTAAATGTGATGTATATAAGCAACGAGGAAACGCTCCTCATGAAACATACAGGCGATTATTGTTTCAAAATCGACAAGGCGAGAGGATTTGAGGTGTCACGGAGGTAATGGTCTGTAAAACTTGACTCACAGTGCCACTGAGCCACGGACATGTCATCCACAGGGACCCCACTAAACAGGGCAGTGGATGCCACGACACCGCGGACACTGTGAGCCTTGGCCACATCAACCTGTCTCCCGGTGGCAGATTTGTGACAAAACTGAATACATTCTACAATCCACCTGGAAATGGTGTCCTTAGACGCCCTGCCATGGGGTTCAATATATGACAACCATAACGCTGACTGGTCGGTACGCCACTCCGAAGTACGCTGTTTGTACCGGAGCAGCGCCCGTACGGGGCAACATACTTTAGAATTAGGATCATATCTAGTTAAAGATGGCAAAAAAATAGGTTGACCTGGATATTTCAAAGACTGATTCTTAGCCAAGAAATTAATCCTAGGTAGAAGCTTAAGGCCTTCCCCTGTAACCACAAAACGGTCATCCTCGGCTGATAAGGTGTGAATCTCACTCCTACGCCTTGCCGGGGCCGCAGCAATTAAAAACACAGTTTTAAGAGTCAACAATTTCATAGAAATGGAAATAAGTGGTTCAAAAGGCTTATCTCCTAGTACCTGAAGCACCAGAGATAAACTCCAAACTGGAATCAGTGGTGGATTCCTTGGTCTTAGATTGCCCATGCCTTTAATTAATACATTTAATGTACTTACTTCATCACTCCCCCTGTTAGCCAAGCAAGGAATAACAGTCATTAAAGCTGACTTATAACCAGCAATAGAGTTAGGCTTGAGGCTATAGGCATCATATAGGTGACAGAGGAAATCAGCTACTACCTGAATAGATGAATCCATTGGATCAATACATCTCTTTGAGCACCACTCTGCAAATCTGTTGATTTTATAGTTATATGCTCTGGAGGTTGACCCCCTCCTGGCTTTGGCCATAAACATGGCCGCTTGCTCAGAAAAGCCCTCCTTAATTCTAGATTCCTTGACAACATCCACGCAGTCAATCGGAACATTGACGGATTGTCGTGAAGGGCCTTGCCCTGGAAGATAAGGTCGTCCATCAGAGGCAGAGGAACCGGACTGCAGACCAGAAGGTCCAGCAGATCCGTATACCACGATCGGCTTGGCCAATCCGGGGCGATCAGAAGCACTTGGCACTCCTGCTGCCTGATTTTCTGAAGCACCTTTGGAATCAGGATTGCTGGAGGGAATGCGTATGCATACATTCCCGCCCAGCTGATAGCTAACGCATCTGTTGCGAAAGCGCTTGGGTCTGGAATCGGAGAGACGTACGTCGTCATCTTCGCATTCTTCTTCGTTGCGAACAAATCGATGTTGGGCTTCCCCCAATGGTCGAACAGACGATCCGCCACACATTGATTTAGTTGCCATTCCGTGGGTAAAATACTCATCCTTCGGCTCAATGAGTCTGCTAGCAGATTTAGCCTTCCCGGAATATGAACTGCTCTCAAGGTAATCCTGTGATCCAGGCACCAACAAAGCAGTTTCCAAGTCATCATACAGAGACTGGGCGACTTCGTTCCGCCCTGGCGGTTTATGTAAGTCACTACTGTTGAGTTGTCTGAATGAATAAGAACAATCTTGCCCTGAACTTTCTGTAAGAAATGTTCCAGGCCCAGGACTACTGCTCTTAGCTCCAGTAGATTGATATGTTCCTTTGACTGATCCAGATCCCAAAGCTCTGATATTGTGGACTCTTCCAGACAAGCTCCCCACCCCTCCATCGATGAACCTGTATACACAGTCACCTGAGGGTGGGGAGGGGTTAGCAAAACCCCCAGCAAGAGATTCTCTATATTCAACCACCATTGCAGGTGGTGAATTAGAGGCGCCAACACTGACACGTTCGAGTCCAGCGAACCTGAACTCTGGGTCCACTGTGTCATGAGAAACAACTGGATCGGGCGCCTGCGTAAGGCCGCCTGCGGAATGACTGGTTCCAATGAAACCATCAAACCCAGCATTCTCAAGTAAACCCGTGCCAGGACATGACGACTGTCGCACACCGACTGTATTAAGGAGATGAGTCTCTGAACCCTCTCCTGAGTAGGATAAACATATCCCGTCTCCATATCGAAGAACATGCCCAGGTAAACAAACTTCTGGGATGGAGTCAGCTCTGATTTTTGGAAATTGATTATCCAGCCCAAGTCCGTGAGAGTTTTCAAAACAATCTCCAGATTGGCCGATAACGTTTCCTGGGTGTGTGCTTTTAACAGCCAGTCGTCTATGTACGTGTGGACTGCTATGCTTCTCCTGCGGAGGTATGCCGTGATCGCGAGAACCACACGGGTGAAGACCCGAGGAGTCGTGGAAATTACGAAGGGTAATACCCTATATTCCCACTGTCTGCCCTGGAATGCAAATCTCAAAAAGCGACGGAAACTCCTCTCTATGGGAATGTGGTAATAAGCATCCTTCAAATCTATTGAAGCTGTCCACATTCCCTGCTCTAACCCCGCCAACACCGAGTGCACAGTCTCCATCTTGAAACTGGGCGTCTCAATGAACTTGTTCAATGGCTTGAGGTTGAGAATCGGCCTCCACCCTCCGGTGTTTTTTGTTACTAAGAACACGGTTGAATAGAAGCCCGGGCACCTCTGCGCCGGCTGAATAGCTCCTTTTTGTATGAGGGAATTTATCTCCTCCTCGATACACAACCTTTGATCTGGATCTCTCGGAAACGGAGTCCAGATCGGCACGAGAGACAGTCGCGATGGCGGGCCTGTCATCCAATCGGGATGATAGCCGACAGAAAGCCATCGCAAGACTAAACGGTCCTGAGTCAACCGCTTCCACTCTGGCAAGTGGTCGGCCAATCGGCCGGCCGGCCACCGGTCCACCTAGGGAGAGAGGTGGACATAAGGAGTGCGAGAGTGGCACTGTCTTCTCGGCCAGAAACACCGGAGTGGTTCCCACCGTGGTAACCGGCCCATCAGGCCCGATTACCGCGACCAGATCCCCGCGCGCCACGCCCAGCACCGCGCGCACCTCGGTGCGCGGGTGGCTGCCTGACTGGCTGCGCCTGGGGAGCCTGCGCCCCCCTCGCTGCGGGCCGAATCGCACGCGGCCTAGGCCGTCGCTGCGATGGTGGCTGGCCTCTGACCTGGCCACCTCCACCTCGAGCCTGCAGGGGACGATACGCAGGGGGTGCTGCGCGAACGCTCGCACGACGGAGCACTTCAAATTGCTCGCGCAGCGCCCTCTGGTTGTTGACCAGAGTCACCGTCTCCTGGAGGTGCTTGCATCCCTCACCTCCAGAGACCAGGACCTGTCATAGGCGTACGCAGTAGCCTATTGTACAGGTCCTGGGACGGGCACAGATTGTCCAAGGCAAACGTGCGCCTCGCCCGGACACTCCTGGTCACCGCCCGCGTCAAGCAGTCCAGAGCCAGGTTGATACCATCCTGGATGGCTCTCTGGACTGTGACCGGGCTTGGTTGGCGCGATGCGGATGCCGTTACCACCCCCTGTAACAGCTGGGAGACGTGGGACAGAGCAGCAATCGACGCCCTCCCACTCTCCTCCGCATCACGCAGCGCGGCATTTGCCGAACGCAACGCGTTCGAGCACAGGACACCCGTGTCAGAACGGGAGCCTGGCCGCGCATCTTCGCGCAAAGCCGCGCAGTCATCGATGCTTGGCTTGGGCACCACACCGTACCGCTGGTAGTCCAGGGGCACGATGCGGCAACGCCTGGCCACCTCGCGAGGGGCCTTCGCGAGACGCCCATTCGCCTTAATGGACGTCTCCGCCGCCTCGAACATGTCCACGACATGCTCAGCCGGCGGCAGAGATGGCATAGCGTTTGCAGTCGGCTTACCAGCTAACCACGGCCTGTGATCTCGCTGGCTAGCCGACTGCTCCACGGGCAGGTCTGGCCGAACACTCACCAGCCCCTGGCAAGCGTCCAACCAACCCTCCTCCGTGGCTAGCTGTGAGCGCTCTACAAGACGGGGGCCTTCGTCTTCCTCCTGAGCGCACGCAGCAGAGCTTGACGGCGGGTATGCTGATACCGCTGGCAAGCCAGGGAAACCATGCGGCCCCGAAAGACCAGGCATGCTAAGCTCACTGGCTTGACCAAGAGCAGGCGCCGTGGTAGAGCGCAGGGCAGACACCGCCCCACCACGGCCCAGACCAGCACCAGCGACACTCTCGGCAAGCCGAGGTATGCGGTAACGCTGGCCTTCAGCATCGCCCAGGGTCACCTTCTTGACCGTGAATTCTACTCCTGCGTGAGTAGAACCATGGACCACGTCGCCTGCATTCCCCGCGAGGGGTGCACAGACGTCGTAGTCCATGGTCACGTCCCCAGACGGCGACCCTAGCAGGAAATCCTCTTCCTCCTGGCCAGAAAGGTTAGACTCCGGGTCAGCAAAGAGAGCTAACCCGGACTGGCCAGGGAAGGTGCCATAGGAGGCATTGGCACCCGCGGCGCATGAATACCCAGGGTCTGATGAGCAGACCGCGGGTCCCTGCAACAACCGATGTCCACGGCCCCTCGGCGCGGCACCAAGCCTGCTGCCACGGTCGTGGAACGGCCCCATCAACGGGGCCACCTCTGAATCGTTCTCAAACAACGGAATCGACCTACAGAAATTAGATTCAGAGGCGGGGATAACCTGCTCTGAAGCAGATGCTGAGGACAACAAAGGAGCTGGCCCAGGAAGCATGCTGCGAAGCAACTCTGGGACCAAATCCTTTATTGTCCTCTGCATCTCTCCCAACATTTCGGACCGGAAGGCCTCCATGTCCACCGCGGACGAGGCCTTCCTCTTACCCTTCTTCGAAACACTCTCTCTCTTCGCCTTCCTCTCCTCCTCCACGCCCTTCTCCTTTGCCTGCAACGACAAAAAGTCAGACATCAGTTCGCCCCCCCCCATTGCTTACATACGTCGCACTTAAGCAGCGGTCCACAGGGACTGCAGCTGAAGCACAAATGGGGAACAAACCGATCCTTCAGAAACCGGCCACAGGACGGACAACCAGGTCTCTGAAACAGGACAAAGGACGAGGACAATGAGTAAGTTAGTTAAGGTTAGAACTCAAAACCAAACTAAAAGAGAGGGACAAGATCATAAAGATCAGTAATCAAGAAATAACCAGCGTTGGACAAAACTTTAAATGTTAATAAAGAGCAAGGCTGATTATGACGTCATCAATCCCTTGACAGAAATTAAATCGGTCCGCCACAAGCATCCAAGTGCAAGGACGAATTGTATTCGCAACTAGAACAACCTCACATGGATATTCAGACTACACACCATCAGATACCCAATGATAACAATGTGTATAAAACAGTCATTATTTTTTCAAATAATTCATATACCCCCCTTTCATCATTAATTAGATACCTGACACCTGGTATAGACAAACCATCCAACGTGATGCACTGGAGCACTCCACCAAGACTACGCCTCTTAACTCTCTCCACCTAAGGGGAAGGAATTGGATCAAGAGGGCAAAGTGAGAAGACCTTTATATCAAGCCTCCAACTCACTGAGCATAGATTCTTTGGTTAGATAACCTAACAGTATTAGTAGGAAATGGAACCGTGGTGGAGAGAAACAAACCCTCCTGTGCTGAGATGTCCACTAATAATGCAAATCCATACCTGTGGACATAAACACAAAGAGAGATTAGACATATATAGCACCGAGTTGAAAAAACCAACTCAAACCGGCGCTCATCACGGTAAGCGCGAGTCCCGGAAACACATTACACCGGGGAAAAAACTCGCTAGAATATAGTTGAAATCACCTGATAAAGAGAGATCCAGCTCCCTCCTCCGGAGAAGTCGCCCTTTCTGACATCTTTCTCTTTCTTTCCAGGTATCTTCAGACTACTTTACACAGGTAAACGAGTGAAAAGAGGAAGTAGTAGTCGGCGCATGCGCGGTGGTGGGGCCGGCATCCGCCTGACTACCTCTGTCTACCTGCCCAGTAGGGGCACCTAACTGTTTTTAATCTGAGTGTTTTATTGAGTGAACGCCAATATTTAGCAATATCAAAAGTATTAGGGAGGTAAGTATACTCTTGATGTGAAATTAGCATAGACAAACCATCCGATCCGATGCACTGGAAGCTCCACCAAACTCTATGACCTCTTACTCTTAGCTCTCTCCACCATTAAGGGAAGGAAGTGGACCAAGAGGGCAAAGTGAGAAGACCTTCTTACGAGGCCTCCAACTCCCTGGGCCTAGATTTTGTATTAGTTCATTCTAACATTATTAGTAGGAAATGGAACCTTAATGGAGAGAAAAACAAACCCTCTGATGATGTGCTGTCCTTTTCAATCATAGATAGATACCTGTGGACACAAACACAAAGAGAGATTAGTATTTCATAGCACCATATAGAAATAAACCAGTTTATGGCCGCTTATCACATCTAATCGCGAGTCCCGGAAACACATTACATCGGAACTAAAACACTAAATTAGACAAATATGTATTAGAAATCACCTGATGACTTGGTCCTGGGCCCTCCTCTGGTGACTTTCCACGCTCAGACATGATTTTCAGATGATTAATAAGTTTAGAAAGTGATTTGAAACAGCAGAAATTCTTAGAAAAAAAGGATACATGTGACTCTTTTGCCAATAAATTGGATAGAGGAAGTACTAGTCTATCGCATGCGCTGGGGTTGGGGCTGGCATCCGCTGGACTGTCATCTGACTACCTGCCCATTAGGGGAACCTAACTTTTTCATCTTTTCATCTGAGTGTTTATTGAGTGAAAGTCGATATTTGGGAATATCAAAGAGTGTTAGGGAGGCAAGAATACTCTTTAAGTGAAATGTTCCCAGCGTCATAGGCAATTAGTTTCATAATATTCCAACAACATATTCTATATATTATACATAATTTGTCGTTTCTGGTCTGTATGAGTCTGACATATGTGACCAGTCTGTCAGTCAAATATATGATGTCATTATCAATTATATCATGAATGACGTGTCACATATCTAAGTCCATCATAAACGCTTAATAGTCTACCAAGTTGTAGGAATTGTACATTGTATGTCTGTCTTTACTATTTAATAAACATTTTGTTGAATATTTTGATGCTAATTTGACTGGGTGTTGTTGCTGCCCTAGCACAGTCAAATTAGTTCAAAATATTCAACAGCCTACATGTATATTTTTCTGGAAATTGAGGTTCAGGGAGTTCAGGGTTTGCTCTATCCCAATACAGGCAGAGTGTGGGCGGAGGTTAGATGGGAAATTGGCAGGCTATAGCTAAAACTGAGTACATCCATTAGATAGAGCAGTGACGGTGTTGTTTTAGAATCGATATATGACTAGTAACAAAGGGTTGTTTCAGCATATCAGTAAGACGTTAGATCCTATCACACGCATCTACATGGACAAATACATTAGATGTACATGTATACTAATTGATTAACTGTGCTTGGATATGACAAAATGTTTTAAAGAAAACTTTGGAAGTATAAGCTATGGCGGGATACGATATGCTACTCAAGTATCTGACATCATAATCAGATGTGGCACATGGTATTTTACATCACAATCATAATGACATATGGCGCCATCACGATATTCGAAATGTCCATCATGGAGTGCACAAATTGCATGTCTTTGACGGACACATTCTGTTGAATATTTTGAAATTAATTCGACTTGGATCTGTTACTGCCATAGCTTAATGTATAGTTACCTAGAAACTTAGATTCAGTGAATTCAGGTTTCAAAGTATATAAATCGATTTTCAACACACGCCAATAAGTGGGTGGAGCGTAGCGATATTTGACATTCAATATAATATAACTTTTCAGAGTTGTGACATTGCAAAGGAGACATTTTAACCTTTTAATGGTAACATTTGGTCAAGAAAAATCACAATTTTCTATTAGAAAATGTCCATTTTGCAGGCCAAGAAAGCCTTTTTTAAAATTCACCACTGGAATGGCTGGCTCGATTATTGAGCCTCGATTATTGAGCCAGTCATGCCAGTGGTAAATTTTCAAAAATTATCTCTTAGCCTGCAATATGGACATTTCCCGGGACAACTGGAGAGGCCGGTTTTGACTGGCTTGACCATTAACAGGCTAAGAGATTAGAGAATAGCATAGGTACTATGAAACCACATTTCGTGCCAGAATGGATGAATCCTTTTTTATCTATGGCCTGCCCATCTCTAGCTAAGCTCCACCCACTTATTGCCCATGTTGGGATCAATCGATCCATACTGTCCATGAATCTCAATTCATAGAAAACTATAGAGGTAAGTTGTTGAATATTTTGAACTAATTTAAATGGGCACTGTTGCAGCAACAGCGCCCAGTCAAATTAGCTTCAAAATATTCAAGAGAATGTTTATTAAATAGTAAAGACATACAGATTATGATGTCAGCCTACATGTGACGTAGTTGATTATGATGTCATATGATTGATCATGATTCATCCATTACCTGGACATTGTGAGTGTCAATATATGATATTTAGACATGGTCACATGTTGCTTTAGCAAGCTATTCTTAGATCATCATCACAATTACCAATTATAAATTAAAATATATACATTTTTGCAAGGAGAATCAGTCTTTATGCTAATAAATAAATATTATTCTAGATTCTATAGGGGATTTATATTTTTGTTATTGTTGATAATATTTTGTACTAGGCTTGCGAGAATATTGCTTTGAGTGATCACGATCGATTATGTAAGAATAATTGCGATTACTCGATTAATCACTTTGGGTACAAATTATCCAATAATAACACCAAAAAGCATACCAATGACAAAAGCTGCAATGGTGTTGAGAAGTCCATTTGCAAAGCAAGAGAAGACTATTTTTGAAAATGTATCACTGGAATGCCTGGCTCGATTCTCGAGCCAGTCATTCCAGTGATACTATTTAAAAAATAGTCTTCTCTTGGCCTGCAAATGGACATTGTGCAAAATGTAAATTTTCCTGACGATCTCATTAAAACACAATTAAAATGTAGGATTATTCACGATTATTCGATTATACAATTTTTAATCATATAAATTCACGATTTAAAAATTAATCGCGATTTTCGATTTAATCACGTAATTGGACAAGTATATTTTATACTCACCCACACAGTCCATATCTGATGTTGCCGCCATTTTCAGTGTTGTAAGTCTAGGCCCACATACTGTACATGTCTCTTGCCACTGCGTGGACTGGTATTGCCCATAAGGACATGGCTCACATCTATTCAGCTTTCGGAAATAGCCTATTTCACACGCCGCTAGAAATACAAATAAAAAATCAAAAGAAAATTTTATCGGATCTTCACAAAATGTACACAATATATGTGTTCACTGGGATGTGTGTTTGTCATATTGAGTCATTGTTGACTATGTGCACTGGTTAAAACCTTGTTTCCATTTGTCTTACTGAAATCATGGTGTCTGAATGCATCCAGCTACATGCTGGCAACTGCCGAACTTGTTGCAAAAAATTCTCACCTAATTACACGGAATATCTTAACTGGAAGTGAAACATGTAAAAAATCAGACATAATACTTTGAATTCAGCAGTAACAAGACATACAATACAAAATTGAAAATTCAGTACCAATGATCTTTAGTAGGAAATAGATGATGGACGCTGACTACACAATCAAATCGAATCTTAGGTTCCATCCAGCCAATAAAAAATCCAATATGGCCACAAAACATAAAGTTTGGATTGGTCTATGACAGACATGTTATATCAATGATCGTTCTCTTGAAATTAAATCTAATGTGTTTCAGCCTGATCCATACAGCAGTTCCTGAGAAGTCATATTCGAGAACAAGATGCCCACTGGAACAAACAGTTAATGAGTAGCCTTTTAACTGATTTCCCAAACGTTCGGAAAGATTGACCAATCAAAATTCTGTAAACAAGTTCTGAAACCTCCCACCCTAGTATCCTGACACCCAAGTCCGGTTGAAATTGCCAAACCAATTACATACAACAGTTACACATGTAATGAGCAGTAGCATTTTAAATGATTTCCTGCCATTTTTCAGAAAATTCAAGATGGCTGCCGAAAAGATTGACAATCAAAATTCTGTATACAAGTTCTAAAGCGTACCACTGTTTGGTCCTTCCAGCCGAGTTTACTTGAAATCAGCAAAGTTGTTAATGAATAGGGTTTTATCTGATTTATTGAAATTTTCTGAAAATCCAAAATAACCGCGGCAAAATTTACCAATCAGAAGTCTGTATATAAGAAACTTACCACCATAGTATCCTTCCAGCCGAGCTTGAAATTGGCCAAGTGGTTAATGAGGTGTAGGCTTTTAACTGATTTCCAGAAACTTTTGTTAGAAGCCTTGAAACCTACCAGTATAGAATTAGTCCACCTAATTTTTGTTGAGATCGGGCCATTTAATGTATATGAATGGAGTATGGTAGTAGCATTTTAAATGATTTTCAGAAAATCGTCAGAAAATCCAAGACGGGCACCAGAAAAATTTACCAATCAAAATACTGAATGTAAGTTCTGGATCCTACCACCATAGGATCTTTCAGGCAAATTTGGTCGAAATTGGTCAAAGCATAAATAAAGGATGGACAGATAGATGACCGATGGCCGCCATGGCTTCGGGCCAGGTGAGCTAAAAACGAACAATCTGTTATTTACTTAGTGACCTTGTGAACTAGATATTTGAGATTTTGACAGGAACCTATTTCTGGCAACCCACAATATAAATGTATGCTTTTGACGCTTCTTATTTCCATTTCTGAGTTATGGCCACAAATGTGTATTTTATTACAAACCTTAGGTGACCATGTGACCTAAATATTTGACCCTTTGACCGGCAACATCAAGTCTCTAGTAAGTCACAATATGAGTGAATGTGCCAAACTTGGTGGTTATTTTACCTATTTTGAATTCCCACGTTATGGTAAAAATATATATTTCGGTATGAACCTACTGACCCATTACCTAGACATGCTAGATATTTGGTTTCTTGACCAGCAACTTAAACGAAATCTAGGATTTCTTTTTTCACGAGAGAGTTGATACTTACCTCCCTAATACTTTTGATATTGCTAAATATCGGCTTTCACTCAATAAAACACTCAGATTAAAAACAGTTAGGTGCCCCTACTGGGCAGGGAGTCAGAGGTAGTCCGGCGGATGCTCGCCCCACCACCGCGCATGCGCCGACTACTACTTCCTCTGGCTCATTTATTGGCTAACACATGCAACTACCAAGAGCCTGAAGACCGAGCCTCTGTGGGGCGGAGAGGCCGGGTCCGTATCTAGGGAGGTAAATATCAACTCTCTCGTGAAAAAAGAAATCCTAGATTTCGTTTATTTCACATCAAGAGTATACTTACCTCCCTAATACTTTTGATATTGCCAGAATTCGAAAGTGAATCTGGCGGGAGGGAGGCGAGGTCAAAAGACCAGCTCTTCCCTATACGCTTTCAAGCGTTTAAGGCACTTATGACGTCTGAAACTGTGTGAAAACACAGTCAGGATTTGATAAACCATCGGATAACACAACCGATGTCTGAGAGATGACCGATTTGTCATATGCGCTCCCCCCCCCCCCCTTGGGAGGAAGATTAAATGACCTCAATGTCCTACACGCTCTCTTCGTACTAGTGCCAAGTACTATAGGACAGAGACGAAAAGGCTCCATTTTCGTATACTCTCTCTAAAGAACCACAACCCACATAAACCATCACCATATTAATAACACTGGGTAACGTGACAATACAACACAATGAACAACACATGAACAAGACTGACCTTGTTGTACTAGGAAACTGTCCTCACGATTCCAGTAGAGAAGGATGATACAGTCCCGACAAGTGGTTGTCACTGTCGCTGAATGGCGAAGTATATAAGCAATGCGGAAGCACTCTTCACAACATAAAGCGGTTATTGTTTCAAAATCGACAAGGCGAGAGGGTTAGAGGTGTCACGGAGGTAATGGTCTGTAAAACTTGACTCACAGTGCCACTGAGCCACTGACATAATATCATCCACAGGGACCCCATTAAACAGGGCAGTGGATGTCACGACACCGCGGACACTGTGAACCTTGGCCACGTCAACCTGTCGCCCGGTGGCGGATTTGTGACAAAATTGAATACATTCCACAATCCACCTAGAAATGGTGTCCTTAGACGCCCTACCATGGGGTTCAATATATGACAACCATAACGCTGACTGGTCGGTACGCCACTCCGAAGTACGCTGTTTGTACCGGAGCAGCGCCCGTACGGGGCACCATACTTTAGAATTAGGATCATATCTAGTTAAAGATGGCAAAAAAATAGGCTGACCTGGATATTTCAATGACTGATTTTTAGACAAGAAATTAATCCTAGGTAGAAGCTTAAGGCCTTCCCCTGTAACCACAAAACGGTCAACCTCGGCTGATAAGGCGTGAATTTCACTCCTACGCCTCGCCGAGGCCGCAGCAATTAAAAATACAGTTTTAAGAGTTAACATTTTCATAGAAATGGAACTAAGTGGTTCAAAAGGCTTATCACCTAGTACCTGGAGCAACTCCAAGACGGAATCAGTGGAGGATTCCTTGGTCTTAGATTGCCCATGCCTTTAATTAATACATTTAATGTACTTACTTCATCACTCCCCCTATTAGCCAAGCAAGGAATAACAGTCATTAAAGCTGATTTATAACCAGCAATAGAGTTAGGCTTGAGGCTATAGGCATCATATAGGTGACAGAGGAAATCAGCCACTACCTGAATAGATGATTCCATTGGATCAATACATCTTTTTGAGCACCACTCTGCAAATCTGTTGATTTTATAATTATATGCTCTGGAGGTTGACCCCCTCCTGGCTTTGGCCATAAACATGGCCGCTTGCTCAGAAAAGCCCTCCTTAATTCTAGATTCCTTGACAACATCCACGCAGTCAATCGGAACATTGACGGATTGTCGTGAAGGGCCTTGCCCTGGAAGATAAGGTCGTCCATCAGAGGCAGCGGAACCGGATTGCAGACCAGAAGGTCCAGCAGATCCGTATACCACGATCGGCTTGGCCAATCCGGGGCGATCAGAAGCACTTGGCACTCCTGCTGCCTGACTTTCTGAAGCACCTTTGGAATCAGGATTGCTGGGGGGAATGCGTATGCATACATTCCCTCCCAGCTGATAGCTAACGCATCCGTTGCGAAAGCGCTTGGGTCTGGAATCGGAGAGACGTACGTCGTCATCTTCGCATTCTTCTTCGTTGCGAACAAATCTATGTTGGGTTTCCCCCAATGGTCGAACAGACGATCCGCCACACATTGATTTAGTTGCCATTCCGTGGGTAAAACACTCATCCTTCGGCTCAATGAGTCTGCTAGCAGATTTAACCTCCCCGGAATATGAACTGCCTTCAAGGTGATCCCATGATCCAGGCACCAACAAAGCAGTTTCCATGTCATCATACAGAGACTGGGCGACTTCGTTCCGCCCTGGCGGTTTATGTAAGTCACTACTGTTGAGTTGTCTGAACGAATTAGAACAATCTTGCCCTGAACTTTCTGTAAGAAATGTTCCAGGCCCAGGACTACTGCTCTTAGCTCTAGTAGATTGATATGTTCCTTGGACTGATCCAGATCCCAAAGCCCTGATACTGTGGACTCTTCCAGACAAGCTCCCCACCCCTCCATCGATGCATCTGTATACACAGTCACCTGAGGGTGGGGAGGGGTTAGCAAAACCCCCGGCAAGAGATTCTCTGTATTCAACCACCATTGCAGGTGGTGAATCAGAGGCGCCAACACTGACACGTTCGAGTCCAGCGAACCTGAACTCTGGGTCCACTGTGTCATGAGAAACAACTGGATCGGGCGCCTGCGCAAGGCGGCCTGCGGAATGACTGGTTCCAAAGAAACCATCAAGCCCAGCATTCTCAAGTAAACCCGCGCCAGGACATGACGACTGTCGCACACCGACTGTATTACCGAGATGAGTATTTGAACCCTCTCCTGAGTGGGGTAGACATACCCCGTCTCCAGATCGAAGAACATGCCCAGGTAAACAAACTTCTGGGATGGAGTTAGCTCTGATTTCGGGAAATTGATCATCCAGCCCAAGTCCGAGAGAGTTTTCAAAACAATCTCCAGATTGGCTGACAACGATTCCCGGGTGTGTGCTTTCAACAGCCAGTCGTCTATGTACGTGTGGACTGCTATGCTTCTCCTGCGGAGGTATGCAGTGATCGCGAGAACCACACGGGTGAAGACCCGAGGAGCCGTGGAAATCCCGAAGGGTAACACCCTGAATTCCCACCGCCGGCCCTGAAATGCGAATCTCAGGAAGCGACGGAAACTCCTCTCTATGGGAATGTGGAAATACGCATCCTTCAAATCTATGGAAGCGGTCCACATTCCTCGCTCCAACCCCGCCAATACCGAGCGCACAGTCTCCATCTTGAAACTGGGCGTCTCTAAGAACTTGTTCAAAGGCTTGAGGTTGAGAATCGGCCTCCACCCTCCGGTGTTTTTCTTCACTAAGAAGAGGGTTGAATAGAAGCCCGGGCACCTCTGTGCCGGCTGAATGGCTTCTTTTAGTATGAGGGAATTTATTTCCTCCTCTATACACAACCTCTGATCCGGATCCCGTGGAATAGGAGTCCAGATCGGCGCGAGAGACAGTCGCGATGGCGGGCCTGTCACCCAGTCGGGACGATACCCGACGGAAAGCCATCGCAAGACTAAACGGTCCTGAGTCAACCGCTTCCACTCTGGCAAGTGGCCGGCCAAACGGCCGCCCACCGGTCCACCTAGGGATAGAGGTGGACATAAGGAGTGCCAGAGTGGCACTGTCCTCTCGGCGTGAAACACCGGAGTGGTTCCCACCGCGGTAACCAGGCCATCAGGCCCGATTGCCGCGACCAGATCCCCGCGCGCCCCGTCCAGCGCCGCGCGCACCACGGTGCGCGGGCGGCTGTCTGGCTGGGTGCGGCTGGGGAGCCTGCGCCCCCCTCGCTGCTGGCCGAACCGCACGTGGCCTAGGCCTACGTTGCGACGGTGGCTGGCCTCTGACCTGGCCAGCACCACCTCGAGCCTGCAGAGGACGATACGCAGGGGGTGCCGCGCGAACACGCTCCCGCCGGAGCACCTCAAATTGTTCACGCAGCGCCCTCTGGTTGTTAACCAGAGTGACCGTCTCCTGGAGGTGCCTGCATCCCTCACCTCCAAAGAGACCAGGACCTGTCATAGGCGTCCGCAGCAGCCTATTATACAGGTCCTGGGACGGGCACAGATTGTCAAGCGCAAACGTGCGCCTCGCCCGGACACTTCTGGTCACCGCCCGCGTCAAACAGTCCAAAGCCAGGTTGATACCATCCTGGATGGCTCTCTGGACTGTTACCGGGCTTGGCTGGCGTGATGCGGAGGCCGCTACCACCCCCTGTAGCAGCTGGGAGACGTGGGACAGAGCGGCAATCGACGCCCTCCCACTCTCCTCCGCATCACGCAGCGCGGCATTCGCCGAACGCAACGCGTTCGAGCACAAGACTCCCGGGTCAGAACGGAAGCCCGGCCGCGCATCTTCGCCTAAAGCCGCGCGATCATCCACGCTTGGCTTTGGCACCACACCGTACCGCTGGTATTCCAGGGGCACGATGCGGCAACGCTTCGCCACCTCGCGAGGGGCCTTCGCGAGACGTCCATTAACCTTAATGGACGCCTCCGCCGCTTCGAACATGTCCACGACATGCTCAGCCAGCGGCAGAGATGGCATAGCGGTAGCAGCCGGCCTACCAGCTAACCACGGCCTATGGTCACGCTGGCTAGCCGGCAGCTCCACGGGTAGATCGGGCCGAACACTTACCAGCCACTGGCAAGCGTCCGACCAATCCTCCTCCGTGGCTAACTGCGAGCGCTCTACTAGACGAGGGCCTTCGTCTTCCTCCAGAGCACTCGCAGTTGACGTCGACGGCGGATAAGCTGTTACCCCTGGCAAGCCCGGAAAAGCATGCGGGCCCGAGAGAGCAGGCATGCTAAACTCCGCGGCTTGACCAGGAGCAGGCGCCGTGGCAGAGCGTGGGGTAAACACCGCCCTACCGCGGCCCTGACCAGCACCAGCGACACCATCGGCAAGCCGAGGTATGCGGTATCCGTGGTCAACAGCACCGCCCGGGGACACCTTCTGGACCGTGAAATCTACTCCTGCGAGAGTAGAACCACGGAACACGTCGTCTGTATTCCCCGCGAGGGGTGCACAGACGTCGTATTCCATGGTCACGTCCTCAGAAGGCGACCCTAGCAGGAGATCCTCTTCCTCCTGGCCAGAAAGATTAGACTCCGGGTCAGCAAAGAGAGCTAACCCGGACTGGCCAGGAAAGGTGCCATAGGAGGCTTTGACACCCGCGGCGCGCGGATACCCAGGGTCTGATGAGCAGACCGCGGGTCCCAGCAACAACCGTTGTCCACGGCCCCTCGGCGCGGCGCCATGCCTGCTGCCAGGGTCTTGGACTGCCCCCAACAAAGGGGCCACCTCTGAATCCACAACCGGACCGGACCTAAAGAGACCGGATTCAGAGGCGGGGATCACCTGCTCGTAAGCAGATGCCGAGGACAACAAAGGAGCTGGCCCAGGGAGCATGCTGCGAAGCAACTCTGGGACCAAATCCTTTATTGTCCTCTGCATCTCTTGCAACATTTCGGACCTGAAGGCCTCCATATCCACCGCGGATGAGGCCTTCTTCTTACCCTTCTTACTACCCTCCTTCTTCTTCTTCCTCTCTTCCTCCATCACCTTCTCCCTTGCCTGCAATGAGAGAAAATCAGACATTAGATCTCCCCCCCACTGCTTACATACATCGCACTTCAGCAACGGTCCACAGGGACTGCAGCTGAAGCACAAGTGCGGTACGAATCTATTCTTCAGAAACCTCCCGCAGGACGGGCAACCAGGTCTCTGAAACAGGACAAGGACAAGGACAATGAGCAAGATAGTTAAGGTTAGCGAACTCAAAACCAACTAAAAAGAGAGGGACAGGATCCTCAAGATCGCAAGTCAAGAAGAACCAGCCGTGGACAAAACGTTAAATGTTAATAAAGGCCAAGGCCAATTATGACGTCATCAATCCCGTGACCAAAATAATCGATCCGCAACAAGCACCAAGTGCAAGAACGAATTGTATAAGTAACCGGAACATTTCCGTTGAATTGGCATTTCTAGTACACAACAATCAGATATACAGAGATAACTCCTTCCAATTCTAGCATTGGCAAAAAAGGAAATTATCTCCCCTTTTGTTTATCAATAATTAGATACCTGACACTTGTACAGACAAACCATCCAACGTGATGAACCGGAGAACTCCACCATAGTACGCCTCTACATTCTCTCCACCGAAGGGGAAGGAATTGGATCAAGAGGGCAAAGTGAGAAGACCTTTATAACAGGCCTCCAACTCACTGAACATAGATTTTTTGGTTAGATAACCTAACAGTATTAGTAGGAAATGGAACCGTGGTGGAGAGAAACATATCCTCTTGTGCCGAGAAGTCCATCAAAGCTTCTACGTGATACCTGTGGACAAAAACACAAAGAGAAATGAGACTTATGAAGCACCATGTTGTAAAAAACAAACATAAACAGGCGCTAATCACGGTAAGCGCGAGTCCCGGAAACACATTAAACCGGGACAAAACACGCTAGCATATCAAAGAAGTCACCTGATAAAGAGATCCAGCTCCTTCCAAAGGTGAGTCCTCTCTTTCCGACATGCCACGAACGTACAACAATCGTCAAATCAGTGAAAAACAAGGTAAACGCGCAGAAAATGTATAGTAGCACAAAACCGCATGTAACCCTTAGCCAATAAATGAGCAAAGAGGAAGTAGTAGTCGGCGCATGCGCGGTGGTGGGGCGAGCATCCGCCGGACTACCTCTGACTCCCTGCCCAGTAGGGGCACCTAACTGTTTTTAATCTGAGTGTTTTATTGAGTGAAAGCCGATATTTAGCAATATCAAAAGTATTAGGGAGGTAAGTATACTCTTGATGTGAAATCACCTGTCTCTCATCATCACCTATATGAGTGCATGTATGAAATTTGGTAATTCTACCTTGCATTCGCAAACATACAGACACATGGCACAAAGCATACTACTCATGCCGGCCTTCGGTGTTAGTACTAATTGACTAAACACAGTCAAAAATTGTATGTAAGCATTATGCTTATATAGACAGGATAAAGATCACAACAGTGGCTTCATACATGGCGGCATTCACATTCTGGCACACCTTATCCTCAACCATATATGGGGAGGTGTGCTCGCTGCCTTGTGTTCAGTAGGGAAAACGTTCCAGTGTGATCTGTGTGTGCAAAATCAGTTTTTCTTGGTGTGTGTATTATATGATGGAATTAATGCGAAAACAGCAGATTGCCAATAGTTTGCAGGTTTAGCAAAACATTTTAAAATGTTTTCCGGAATGCAAGGCTGTGTATGTCGGTCCCCATCCAACGGAAGGTGGTCTGGTGGAAACTAAGGTCGTCATTTCCTGCATTCCAAGTCCTAATGCTATAAGTTCATAGAATGCTAGAAACACCCATAGCTTCAAAATGTGGTGTTATTAATATTGTATACATTTTTGCAGTCATTTCTTACCATCATATGGGCCTGGCAACGTCCTATACACTCAGCGATGGTCTAACATAGTGTGAATAGGCTATGATCTAGATCAAGGTCAATGAATGGAGGAATCAAGCTTTAGCTATGCCCTGCCCATCTTTAGCTAAGCTCCACCTATGCATTGTCGTGTTGGGATCAATCCATCCCTGCACTCTCTGAATCTCAATTTCCATAAAACTATACAGGTAAGCTGCTATTATTTTGAAACTAATTTGACTGGGTGTTGTTACTGCCATAGGCAGCAACAGCGCCCAGTAAAATTAGTTTTAAAATATTCAACATATTTATTAAATAGTAAAGACATACAATTCATACAAGTTAACAGAGTAACATTTATGGCGGACTAGATTGCGCCATTAATGATGTAATTGATTATGGCATTATATGATTGACTGAGAAACTGGATACCTCCATTATTTTAACGCTAAGGAGAGTTCTTATTGGAGTTTTCAGTAATGGCTGCAAACAAATGTAAGGCATGCACAGGACACCATGCAACACCGACATGATAAGTAATTTGTGATCAGACCCAAAAAAAAATCTAATATCACTGAGGATTAAAACGAATATAAAGAAGCGTAGGGTGCTCGCGATGAACAAGACACAGCGATGAAGGCTGAACAAAATTGATTGATGCTGAAAGAAGATTTCATCTTGTTCCATCCACACAAAAGCCACACATCACATCATGATCATCATCATAGTCCTTAACCTATCTCTTACCTATCAAACATGATTCACTATCACTAGCACCAGTCATGTTGGTTCTCAAGCCACTAGGACATGCTTTGCATTTCTTAGCTCCCGTGACACTCTTCCAGAATCCATCAGCGCATTTTACACATACACCATCGCCTGGGTCCTCATATCCAACTCCACAGCTCACTAGAATTATACAGGATAAACGGCAAAGTCAAGGGTAGTATTAAAATACTGACCCATATTTACAAGAGGCCCAAGGATGGGTGTGGGGGGGGGGGGTATCGCTGGGGGGGTATCGCTCACCTTTAATGGAGGAATCCAGTTTCACCTATTCCCTGTGTTGGGATCAATCAATCCCCACATTCCCTGAATCCCAATTTCCAGAAAAGTATACAGGTAAGCTGCTGAATATTTAAACTAATTTGACTGGGTCCTGCTGCTGCCTATCGCAGCAACAGCGCCCAGACAAATTAGTTTCAAAATAATCAACAGCATCTAAAAGTTATTAAATAGGAACATACAATTCTTCCAACAACGCTTAGTCCATCAACAATTAAGTGTTCCTGATGAACTCCATTCATGAGGTAATTGACTATGATGGCATCCTTCACATCAAATAGTTGATTATGACGTCAGATAATTGACTGAGAAAATGGAATCATCCATTATGAGGCACTGGCACAACTGAACAAAATGAGATGACCTCAAGAAAAATTTAATAAACAAATTTCTGTGAAGGTTTAGCTAAGTTTTATTAAAATTGTCCCAATAAGTACTTTTATATGATTTTCTCTTAATTTTCAGAAAATCCAAGATAGCCACCAAGCATGCAAAATTTAGTTTCATCCACGATGGCCATGTTCTTTTTTACTTTCCATGGACAAACTTTAATGCTTCTTAGTCCCTAATCATCTCTCCCAAATTTCAGCATGATCTGTTTATTGGTACTGTCCAATAAGAAGTCATTTTCACGAAAACTAGATCATCCAAGATGGCCACCGAAACGTTTGGCTAATCAAGTTGCCTTGAACAAACTTGGGTCACTTGTTTCCCTAGATGATGTTTCATGTGTTTTGAATCAATCAAGTGGTTTCGAAGATTTTTAAAGATCAAAAAGGTCTAAAAATCAGCCAAAATCCAAGATGGCCACTGGCCAAATTAGCCGATCGCCTTCCTTTGAACAAAGTGGGATCTCTATGCCTAAGGAAGCTTCCTGCCAAATATCATTGAAATCGGGCCAGTGGTGCCCGAGGACATTTTAAATTTCCCATTGCTTTAGTCAGGGAGTTTTTTTAAAAAGATCTAAGATTACTGCCAAACTATTTATCTGACAGTTTCAAAAGTGTAAATTTGAAATCTGCATAACCAAACACCTATATTAACCAATTTCGGCTTCAAAATCCATCAAATAAAAAAATCCAATATGGCTGCCAAATATGCTCCATTTTGATTGGTTCATGACAGCCATAGCTTTTATGTATCAATGTCTTGGGAACAAACTTTAATCACCCTTACTCCCTAATCATATCGTCCAAATTTCCGCCTGATCTGTTCAGTGGTTCTGGAAGTCATTTTCCCGAAAACTATATCATCTAAGATGGCCGCCGAACCATTTGGCCAAACAAGTTCCCGCGAACAAACTTATTTTATCTCTAGCCCTAGATGATATTTCCTGAGTTTTGAATCGAACCACCCATGCGGTTTCGGAGACTTAAAGATGTTTCTAAAATTGGCCGATCAGTTTCCTTTAAATAAACTTGGATCACTATGGCCCGAAGGTTTCTTCCTGCCATATACAACTGAAATAGACCCACTAGTTCTTGGGACGAAGTCGTTTAAAGAAGCAAAAGTTAATAATGGATCTGGTGCCAAATGCCGGTGATTCATTAAGTCGAGTGGTCAGAGTACCACCATTCTTCACCCTTTAGCACTCAAGCCAGCCAAAAAGGATTCTGCACTGGTCTTGCTAAACTTCCATTTGCATTCCAGTAGTAAATTTTTTGAAAATTTACCACTGGAATACCAGGCCCGATAATCGAGCCAGTCATTCCACTGATAAATCTTCAAAAAATTACTTTTTCTTGGTATGCAAACTGACAGCTTCTATGAAGAAATTTAAATTTTCTTAAACAAATTTGAGGATTAAAGGGTTACGGACATACCGTCATTTGGTCTCAATCCATACTACCACAGCAAATGGTTGCTTGTGACTCTGATAATCATGTATCATTCATTAACCCCATCAGAAAATGAGTTCATCATTTATGCAATTTGAGTTTATACAAACTGATTACCCATTAGAATTTTTAAGAAACCTACATGATAAAGGAAATATGTATAGCACTGCTAAGTTACTATATTGTGTTGAGGAACATGAGTATTTTTCGCAGACAAGAATAACCTTATGGGGACGATATTGACCTTTGAGTTTATTTGAATGTTTTTCACTTTTCTACATTTTCTGAAACATGAAAATTGACAATTTTAACCGCTAAGGGGAGACCGTTAACCATTAAAACCTTTAAATTTTGTCAACATTTCTGCCAAAAATTAAAATTGGTAATTTTATCATGTAATTTCAGATGAACAATATAGAAGAGACGTACATATGCAGTCCATTATGGATGTAGATCCAGGAATCTCTGTAGTTGTATGTTCCGAACAGTCAATGCAGGAAACACGCCATTTATCAGGCTGGTACATTCCTACGGGACATATCTGGCAATCATGGGAGGATTCGTTTCTGAATGAACCAGCACTGCAGTTTCCTGTCAAAGCAAACAGTGAAACATGTTGAGAAAACTTACCTTTAATGGTACAAGACAGGATTTTTGACAGACCAAGGGGTGTGACTTAATTCACAAATAAGACAATGTCACAATGTTGACAGTGAATCAGGATGCATGCCTACTGGTTATTATTAGTAATCTATATTAAATAACTGTAGCGCTAACCTGGAACATAGGCATTTCAACTAGAAAGGCCATCAGCTTTAAGTAGAACACTAAGGAGTTGAGCAGAATTGTAACAAGAAGATAACTGCCATGTTTCTTTATGGATCACTTCCCTTGAACAAACTTTAATGGCCTATAGTCCCTAATCATATCTCCCAAATTTCGGCCCAATCCGTTCATTGGGTCTGGAGACGAAGTCGTTTTCATGAAAACCATGTCATCCAAGATGACTGCTAAAGCATTAGGCCAATGAGGTCCCTTGAACAAACTTGGTTCAGCTGTTTCCATAGATAAATTGTCATGAGTTTTGAATCGATCCCCTAAGGGGATTCGGAAAAGAAGATTTTTAAAGGCATTTAAAAAAACTGGCCAAAATCCAAGATGACCATCAGGCAAATTGACCGACTGGCATCATTTGAACAAACCTGTATCTCTTTGCGCTAAGGATGCTTTCTGAATAGGCACAGTGGTTTGCGAGAGGCCATTAAAAATTTCCTATTGCTTTAGTACATGGGAGTGCCTGGTTGGAAAATAATCCATGATGGCCGCTAAACCGTTTATCCAACAGTTTCGAAAATGGCAAATTTGAAGTCGGAATACCCAAAAACCTATACAAGACTAATTTTGGCTTCAAAATCCATCCAATAAAAAGATCCAATATGGCCGCCAAACACGCTACATTTTGATTGGTTCACGGCAGCCATGTTGCTTGATGTATCAACTTTCCAGGAACAAACATTTAATGCGCCTTAGTCCCTAATCCTATCTCCCAAATTTCGTCTCGATCCGTTCAGAAGTGGTTTTCGCCAAGATAGCTACCAAACTATTTGGTCAATCACGTTCTCTTGGACAAACTTTGTTCAGCTCTTGCCATACATGATATTTCGCTCCCCTAAGCAGTTTCTGAGATTTTTAAACACGTTTCTAAAAATCGGCCAAAATCCAAGATGGCTGCCAGCCAAATTGGCCAAACAACTTTGTTTGAACAAACGTAGACCGTTATGCCCGAAAGACCCAAGGGGACTGTATCGTTCACCTGGAATTAACGGCCACTGGCACAAAAGAACAAAATCAGATGACCACTGGAAAAATCTACCAATCTAATTTGTGTGAAGAAGGTTTAGTGAAGATTTATTAAAACTGGCCCAGTGGTTAATAAGTAGTCTTTTTATGATTTTCTCAGAAATTTGCAGAAAATACAAAATGTCCGCCAAAAATCAAAATTTTGATTGATTCATGGTGGAAATATTTTTTTGATGTATCAACTTTCCATGTACAAACCTTAATGGTGTTTGGCCCTACTGTTATCTCCAAAATTTCAGCCTGATCCGTTCAGCGGTTCTGGAGTTATTTTCACGAAAACTAGGTTACCATATTTTCATGGATTATAGTGTCCCTTATAGAAAGGTTGGGCAGTATTAGAAATACCCTATATCTATTAGCTAATTCATTCACTTATTGTTGGCCCATCATTGGTTTCATTCATTATAAGACTGTTTTCAGGACTAAAGTGATATGACAAATGATATTATATCAGCTCTAATGTTGTCTAGCGAGTAATGACTATTAAATGTTTACCATTTCAAAAGTTCAATGCTAGTCCAAGTCTGCCCTACCCCTGACATGTCACTCTATCCAAATATCTATCATAGGGCCAGGTCAGGGTCAGAGCAGAATCAGACTAGTTCAATGCATTTAACTTCATAGACTCCTCTCGCTCTCCCTCCCTCCCTCCCTCCTTAGAGCTCCCTCTTTCTCTCTTAGCAGCAAGACTCACTTAATGTACAATTGTCTTGGCTCGTGGAGCCCTCAATGTGTGTAATGAAGTCTGCATCTGGGCATACGGTACATAAACCGAACTCATCAATAGAGTTGTCCTTGAAGTATCCAATGGGGCAATTAGTGCATTTGCCATTTCGCCTCTCAGATCCAGATGGGCAGACATCTGAAAAAACATTAAAATACCTGTATATCTAACACTTGGTCAATAGATCGGTAGGCCATATATTGGGTTTAAACAGAATTTATTTTTGTTCAAATAGGAGCACGATAAGACATGTGTGTTATAACTGTGACTTCCATACACATAAAGATACAATACAATAAATACATCAAGGTGGCAGATTGTTATAAATATTAAATAACGTTTTAACCCTTTAACACTCAAACCGACCAACAGCTTCTGCAATGGGGTTGAAAAGTCAATTTGCAGACCAAGACAAGACCATTTCCGGAAACTCACAACTGGTTCGTACACCTTTCTATGTTTGAAATTCCTTGACTTTCCATAACTAAAATTAAAAATTCCATGACTTTCAAGAATTCATATATCTAGTAGATTTGTGTTCATCACATAGCTTACAATCCAAGTTATTATGCAAATCTCTGAATATTGCATCTTGCAACAACCAAGCCATAGAATTGTTTTGATATAAGCTGTTGCCATGATTTTTATCGGATAGAGGTGACGACAGTAATTTATGAAAAACAGATTTATTTTATTTTTCATGATTACCATTTTTCATGACTCTTCCATGACCTATGATAAAAAATGTTGATTTTCCATGACTTTCCAAGCCTGGAATTTAAATTTTCGAATTCCATGACCAGTACGAGCTCTGAGGAGACTGACATTATCTTCAGCCTTTCATGACAGAGCCGGCCAAAACTGGCCACTACAGTTGTCTTGAGGAACGCCCATTTGCAGGCCAAGAGAAGACTATTTTGGAAATTTACCACTGGAATGACTGGCTCGGTAACCGAGCCAGTCATTCCAGTGATAAATTTTCACAAATAGTCTTCTCTTGGCCTGTTAATGGATGTTCAATAAGGAAATATTTGGATTTTCTTGAACTAATTTGCTCATTAACGGGTTAAGCAAATTTGTGTGTTAAAGAGTTAAAGATATCTGAAATAACAAATTATAGGAAGATAACCTCATTTTATACCAGCTATTCAAGTTATACAGTATGCATCACATAAACTACGAATAGCATATTAAACATATTCTATTTAAGTCTGTGCTGCCGACTTGTTCCCCAAGTGCCTGGAGATTAAGAGACAAGAACAAGTCCAATCTATCACTCAAACATCAGCACTGGCGTTATAATCAAAATGTTACTTGTTAGCTGACGCTAAATCATATGACGTGTATTCAACGCAGCAAATGTTCGAAGATAGGCATATGAATTGTATGCCTTTGCTGAATTCATAATTTAATAATTATATTCTCGATTTTTTTAAAACTAATTTGAGATGTTGCTGCTGTAATTAAAATAACAAAATATTCGACAGCTTGCCTATATAGGTGTCATCAGATTGAGACTCCGGGAATGTGGTGTTCAAAGGGTTAAAATCGAGTTGAACACATGAACAGAGTTGGTGGAATTTAGCTAGAAATGTGCATGGTATGGCTAACGTTAGAAATGGATACCTTTATTGGCGGTTTCGGAAAAAGGTTGCAAATGATCAACATTCTGAAACTTTCATTTAGATACATTGTTAAACATTTAGCATACACAGGGGTGGGGAGGGGGGGGGGAGAAATACTTCCCTCCCTCTCACTTTTCCTACAGAACAACTCCCACACCAATTAGAATGATGAACCATAAAAGCAATAATGCCATCTCTTTCAAAATTATCAAGACCCACATCACAACCATATTGTACATTTAAATAATGGACAAAAACTATGTTCATGGTATATGTATTGTGTCAAAATTAATAATAATAATAATAATTCACCAATGCAATCTGTTTTACTGCTTGCGCCATCACTTCTCGTAGTTGTATCAACTGGGCAATCTTTGCAATGTAACTGCCACTTCTCGTCCTGATAAGATCCTTTGAAGCATTTTTTGCAGACATTACTCGAGGCTATGAACTTTGAACCAGCAGCACAGTTCGCTGATATCAGATGCAAAAAGAAAATGTAAGAAACAGTCACAAGACTACATTTGTAGTTCAAAACTAATGGATGGTTCCAGTTATCAGTCAAACATATGACATCATAATCAATTATGTGACGTGTGGGATGACGCCATAATCAATTACGGCATGATTGACGTATCGAGGTTCACCAGGAACACTTAATTGACAATAAACGAAATCACGGATTTCTTTTTTCACGAGAGAGTTGATACTTACCTCCCTAATACTCTTTCATATTGCTAAATATCGGCTTTCACTCAATAAAACACTCAGATTAAAACAGTTAGGTGCCCCTACTTGGCAGGGAGTCAGATGACAGTCAGGCGGATGCCAGCCCCCCCCACCGCGCATGCGCCGACTAGTACTTCCTCTGACTAATTTATTGGCTGACACACATACAACATAATAAGAGCCTGAAGACTGAGCCTCAGTGGGGCGGAGAGGCCGGGTCCGTATTAGGGAGGTAAGTATCAACTCTCTCGTGAAAAAAGAAATCCGTGATTTCGTTTATTTCACTTCAAGAGTATACTTACCTCCCTAATACTCTTTGATATTGCCAGAATTCGTCAGTGAATTCGGCGGGAGGGAGGCGAGGTCAAAAGACCAGCTCTTCCCTATGCGCTTTTCTGCGATTAAGGCACTTAAACTTCTGCAATTGTGTGGAAACTACAATCAGGAATAGAAAGGAAACATCGGCTAACACAAACCGATGGCTGAGAGATGACCAAAAGTCATATGCGCTCCCCCCACCACCCATCCTCTTGGGAGGAAGACTGAATGACCTCAATGTCCCATACACTCTCTACGTACAAGTGCCATGTACTATAGGACATTAAACGAAAACGCTTCATTTTCATATACTCTCAACAATGAACCACATAAAACATGTACCATCAGCATAGAAATAATGAAGGGTCACGTGACATTACAAAAAACCATGGACAACACACTGATCCATTGATTAAATGTGAAATATATAAAAAATGAGGATACCTCATCAAAATATGTACACCTAGATTAGCTTTTCAAAATCGATAAGGCGAGAGGATTCGAGGAGTCACGGATATAATGGTCGGTAAAACCTGACTCACAGTGCCACTGACCTACTGACATAATGTCATCCACAGGTACCCCATTAAATAGGGCAGTGGAAGCCACTACACCTCAGACACTGTCAGCCTTGGCCATGTCAACTTGTTTACCTGTGGCGGATTTATGGCAAAATTTAATACACTCTACAATCCACCTGGAAATGGTGTCCTTTGACGCCCTGCCATGGGGCTCAATATATGACAACCATAACGCTGTTGGGTCCATCCGCCAATCTTGAGTACGTTGTTTGTACCGGATTAATGCTCGGACTGGACACCATAGTTTTGAATTAGGATCAAACCTAGTCAAAGCTGGTAAAATTATTGGTTGACCCGGATATTTCAGACTGGTTTTTCGCCATGAAATTTATCCTGGGTAACCACAAAACGGTCTGCCTCGGCTGACAAGGCATGAATCTCACTCCTACACCTAGCCGAGGCTGCAGCAATTAAAAATACAGTTTTAAGCGTCCACATTTTCATAGAAATGGAGCTTAGTGGTTCAAACGGCCTATCAGCTAGCACCTGAAGCACTAGTGATAAACTCCAAGACAGAATCACTGGGGGATTCCTTGGTCTTAGATTGCCCATGCCTTTGATTAAAGTATTTAATGTATTTACTTCATCACTTCCCCTATTAGCCAAGCAAGGGATAACTGTCATTAAAGCTGACTTATAGCCAGCAATAGAGTTAGGCTTGAGGCTATAGGCATCATACAGGTGACAGAGGAAATCGGCTACTACCTGAATAGAAGAATCCATTTGATTAATACATCTTTTTGAGCACCATTCTGCAAATCTGTTGATTTTATAATTATATGCTCTGGAGGTTGACCCCCACCTGGCTTTTGCCATGAACATGGCTGCTTGCTCAGAAAAGCCCTCCTTAATTCTAGATTCATTGTGAAGGTTCTTGCCCTGGAAGATAATATTGTCCATCAGAGGCAGAGGAACCGGATTGCAGACCAGAAGGTCCAGCAGATCCGTATACCATGATCGGCGTGGCCAATTTGGGGTGATCAGAAGCACTTGGCACTCCTCCTGTCTCATTTTCTGAAGAATTTTTGGAATCAGGATTGCTGGAGGGAATGCGTATGCATACATTCCCACCCAGCTGATAGCTAACGCATCTGTTGCGAAAGCGCTTGGATCTGGAATCGGAGACGTATGTCGTCATCTTCGCATTCTTCTTCGTTGCGAATAAATCTATGTTGGGTTTCCCCCAGTGGTCGAACAGACGATCCGCCACACATTGATTTAGTTGCCATTCCGTAGGTAAAACACTCATCCTTCGGCTCAATGAGTCTGCTAACAGATTTAACCTTCCCGGAATATGAACTGCCTTCAAGGTAATCCTGTGATCCAGGCACCAACAAAGCAGTTTCCAAGTCATCATACAGAGACTGGGCGACTTCGTTCCGCCCTGGTGGTTTATGTAAGTCACTACTGTTGAGTTGTCTGATCGAATTAGAACACTCTTGCCCTGAACTTTCTGTAAGAAATGTTCCAGGCCCAGGACTACTGCTCGTAATTCCAGTAGATGGATATGTTCCTTTGACTGTTCCAGATTCCAAAGCCCTGATATCGTGGATTCTTCCAGGCAAGCTCCCCACCCCTCCATCGATGCATCTGAATACATCGTTAACTGAGGGTGAGGAGGGGTTAACATTACCCCCGCCAGGAGATTCTCTGTCTTCAACCACCATTGAAGGTGATGAATTAGAGGCTCCAACACTGACACGCTTGAGTCCAGTGAACCGGTACTCTGGGTCCATTGTGTCATGAGAAATAACTGGATCGGACGCCTGCGTAAGGCCGCCTGAGGAATGACTGGTTCCAGAGAAACCATCAATCCCAGCATTCTCAGATAAACCCGTGCCAGGACATGACGACTGTTGCACACTGACTGTATTACTGAGATGAGTATCTGTACCCTCTCCTGAGTAGGATAAACATATCCTATCTCCAGATCGAGGAACATTCCCAGGTAAACAAACTTCTGGGATGGAATTAGCTCTGATTTTTGAAAATTTATTATCCAGCCTAAATCTGTGAAAGTTTTAAAAAATATCTCCAGATTCGCTGATAAACTTTCCTGGTTGTGTGCTTTTAACAGCCAGTCGTCTATGTACGTGTGGACTGCTATGCTTCTCCTGTGGAGGTATGTTGTTATCGCAAGAACCACCCTGGTGAAGATCTGAGGAGCCGTAGAAATTCCGAAGGGTAACACCCTGAATTCCCACCGTCTGGCCTGGAATGCAAATCTCAGGAAGCGACGGAAACTCCTCGCTATTGGAATGTGGAAATAAGCATCCTTCAAATCTATTGAAGCTGTCCACATTCCCCTCTCCAACCCTGCCAACACCGATCTCACAGTTTCCATCTTGAAACTGGGTGTTTCTATGAACTTGTTCAATGGCTTGAGGTTGAGAATTGGTCTCCACCCTCCAGTGCTTTTCGTTACCAAGAACACGGTTGAATAGAAGCCCGGGCAATTTTGTGCCAGTTGAATTGCTTCCTTGAGTATGAGGGAATTTATCTCCTCCTCTATACACAACCGCTGATCTGGATCTCTTGGTATTTGAGTCCAGACCGGCACCAGAGACAGTCGTGATGGTGGGCCTGTTATCCAGTCGGGATGATATCCGACTGAAAGCCATCGCAAGACTAAACCTGAGTCAACCGTTCCCACTCTTGCATGTGGTTGGCCAATCGGCCTCCCACTGGTCCACCTAGGGAGAGGTGGACATAAGGAGCGCAAGAGTGGCACTGTCTCCTGGTGCAGATGCACTGGGGTAGTTCTTACTGTGGTAATCACCCTGTCAGGTACGATTACCACGACCAGATCATCGCGCACCATGGCCTGCACCGCGCGCACCACAGTGCGTGGGTGGCTGCCTGGCTGGCTGCGCCGGAGGAGCCTGCGACCCCCTCACTGCTGGCCGAAGTGCATGCGGGCGTGGCTGACGCTGCGCTGGTGGCTGGCCTCTGACCTGGCCACCGCCACCTCGAGCCTGCAGGGGATGATACGCAGGGGGAGCTGTGTGAACGCGCTCTATACGGAGCACTTCAAATTGCTCACGTAATGCCCTCTGGTTATTGACCAGGGTAACCGTCTCCTGGAGATGCTTACATCCCTCACCTCCAAAGAGACCAGGACCTGTCATAGGCATACGCAGCAGCCTATTAGACAAATCCTGGGACGGGCACAAGTTATCAAGAGCAAACGTGCGACTCGCCCGGACACTCCTGGTTACAGACCGGGTTAAACAGTCCAAAGCCAAGTTAATTCCATCTTGGATGGCTCTCTGGACAGTCACCAGACTAGGCTGACGTAATGCGGATGCCGTTACTACCCCTTGTAAGAACTGTGAGACATGCGAAAGCGCTGCAATAGACGCCCTCGAACTCTCTTCCGCATCACGTAACGCGGTGTTAGCCGAACACAAAACGTTCGAACACAGTGCTCCCGTGTCAGACCGGGAACCTGGCCGCGTATCTTCACCCAGCGCAGCACGGTCATCCGTGCTTGTCTTCGGTACTACACCGTATAGCTGATATTGATCAGCTGTAATATGGCACCGCTTTGCCACTTCGCGGGGGGCCTTCGCTAAACGTCCATGTGCACTAATGGACGCCTCCGCCGCAGTGAACATATCAACAATATGATCAGCTAACGGCAAAGATGGCATAGCGGTAACAGTCGGTTTACCTGCCAGCCATGGGCGCTGGCCCCGTTGACTGGCCGACTGATCCACGGCAAGATCTGGTCTGACGTTGATTAGCCACTGACAAGCGTCAGACCAGTCTTCCTTCGTGGCCACCTGCGAATGCTCTACAAGATGAGGGCCTTCGTCATCCTCCTGAGCAATCACAGGTGTGTATGTGGCTGGAGGAACTGATACGCCTGGCAAGCCAGAGAAAGCATGCGGGCCTGAAAGAACAGGCATGCTAAACTGACTGGCTTGACCAGGAGCAGGCGCCGTGGTATTGCGTGGGGAAAATTTTGCCACACCACGGCCCTGGCCCTGCTACACCATCGGCAAGCCGAGGTATGCGGTAAAACTGGCCATCAGATCCAGCCCGGGCTACCTTCTGCGCCGTGAATGCTACTCCTGCGTGAGTAGTACCGTGGACAATGCCGCCCGTGTTCCCCGTGAGGGGTGCATGTACGTCAATGTCCATGGCCACGGTGCCAGAAGGAGAACCCAGCAGATAATCCTCTTCTTCCTGGCCAGAAAGATTAGACTCCAGGTCAGCAAAGAATGCTAACCCGGACTGGCCAGGAGAGGTACCATAGGAGGAACTGGTACCTGCAGGGTGCGGATAATCCTGGCCTGATAGGCAGGCAGGTTCCAGCGACACCTGACCACGAACAACCGGCGCTGCAAGCCTGCTGCCAGTGTTCTTACCATGGATTTCACCCTCTATTAGGGCCACCTCTGAATCATGGTCGAAAACTGATAGGTCCCTAAATAGTACCGATTCAGAGGCGGGGATATCTGCTCCGGAGCAGATGAAGAGGACAACGAAAGATTTGGACCAGGAAGCATGTCACGAAGCAATTCTGGGACCAAATCTTTAATTGTCCTCTTCATCTCTCCCATCATCTCAATACGGAAGGCCTCCATATCCATAGCGGACAAGCCCTTCCTCTTACCCTTCTTACCAGAAGCCTCTTTCTTTCTCTTTCTTACTCTTCCTCTCCTCCTCTGGAGCCTTCTCCCTGGTCTGTAATGAGAGAAATTCAGACATTAGCTCCCGCCCCCACCTTTTACAGATCTCACATTTAAGCAATGGCCCACATGGGCTGCACTGGGAGCATAAATGGGGGAAGAACTTGTCAAGGATAAACCTTCCACATGAAGGACAACCAGGCCTCTGAAACACAGCAGAGGACGAAGACAATGAATATTACAGATATTGAATTAGAACTTAACACGAAACAAACAAGGAGGAAGGGGCCATAAGACCCAAGCTAATAATGATAATAAATCAGTGTTGGACAAAACTTTTAACTGATAGTAAGGCGCAAGGCTGATTATGACGTCATAACTTCAAAAATAAGAAGTTAAATCGATCCGAAACAAAACCTCCAGGTGTAAGGACGAATTGTAATCATATCCAGAACATCCTAACTAGACAGGATAGTTTATACAGACTATACAAACATCAAGATAAACAATGATAAATGGCAGTAAGATTTTATACATATTGTCAAATATAATTGAAATGCCTCATATCATAACTAGAGTACCTGAGTCTTTAGCATAGACAAATCATCTGATCTGATGAACCGGACGCTCCACCAACATTATGACCTCTTAACTCTCTCCACCTTAAGGAGAGGGAAGGGGACCAAGAGGGCAAAGTGACAAAACCTTCAACCGAGGCCTCCAACTCACTGGGAAAAGATTTTGGTTAGATAACCTAACAATGTTAGTAGGAAATGGAACCTTGGTGGAGAGAAAAACAAACTCTCTGAAGATGTGATGTCCTAACATTCCTAGGTAGATACCTGTGGACATAAACACAAAGAGAGATTAGTATTTCATAGCGCCATTTTGAAATAAACTAGTTATTTTATGCATTTATCATGATAAACGCGAGTCCCGGAAACACATTACAACGGGATAAACTCTCTTAAAATATACTAGAAGTTACCTGATGGCTAGGTCCTGGGCCCTCCTCCAGCGAATATAGATGATCTGCCATCTCACACAGGATATATAACACTTCTAGAGTATGAATTTAAGTCTTAAACAGCTAAGAAAAGCTTAAAGCAACAAAGCATGTGTGGACCCTCTGCCAATAAATTAGCAAAGAGAAATTACTAGTCGGCGCATGCGCGGTGGTGGGGCTGGCATCCGCCTGACTGCCACCTAACTGTTTTAATCTGAGTGTTTTATTGAGTGAAAGCCGATATTTAGCAATATCAAAGAGTATTAGGGAGGTAAGTATACTCTTGAAGTGAAATGGACTAAGCGTTGTTCTATGAATTGTTTGTCTTTATTATTTAATAAACGTGCTGTTTAATACTTTGAAACTAATTTAACTTTAGACAGCAACAGCACCCAATTCAATTAGTTTCAAAATATTGAACAGTTTTCTGGAAATGGAGATTCAGAGAGTGAATGGATCGATTGATCCCATAATGGGAAAAGCGTGGGTGGAGTTTAGCTAGAGATGGGTGAGGCATAGCTAAAACTTGATTCCTCAATTGAGATGTGCGCACTTCAGGTCTCAAAGGCTTACTAAAAAGCATCTAGGTTTGAAACAACTGTTGCATTTTGCCAACAAACATTTCATTGATTAAATGTCTGAAACTCAACAAAAGTTTAGTTATCGGCTTATTCAAAGCCGCCTACTAAATCACGATCCAGATGTGGTAAAGGGGCTTAGGCCTATTGCCATGTCTATTGCTAAATGTGCTCAGCAAAGTTATTAAAGGTGCGTTCCCTGATAACGCAGCTTGCCAGACCAGTAATGAACCAATAGCGAGCCAATATTGGTTCAGTAACGACACAGTAACATGCGTTATAGAGGTAGATTCTCCTAAATCAATCCTATTTCTAGTGTTGGGAATTGGTACCAGTTTTGTGATCGATGATAGGTTTTATATACTAACCAATGATCAATTAACGATTGATCTTAACCGGTTCTCATTTTTTGTATCCATTTTGAATGCAGTAATTATAGCATGTTCAAGGATAATTACACCTTTTAAACCAAGTCGCAGGTATGACAGATTCTTAATAATTTAAGAAATAATCTGTTGAATATTTTGAAACTAATTTGACTGGAAGCTGTTGCTGCCTTAGGCAGCAACAGCTTCCAGTCAAATAAGTTTCAAAATATTCAACAGATTATTGGTATGGTTGCTTTGAATTAACATAATATTTTAGTGCTGAAAGAATTAATGTCTTAGACCAAGGAGTAATACTATATAGTTGTAACAATTAAATTTTAACTATTTTCCAAAAAGTATTCATTTTCTAGCTTCACCCGTTAAAATATATTAATAAAGTCAATTTATAAACAACCAAAATTGATTTCGGAATTCATGATCGATCGATTCGTTGAACATGCAATCAATCATCGATCAAATCGATTAATCGGAACAACACTACCTACTTCATCAGCATTCATGTATACATGTAAATAGTAAATAGGAAATATAAGAATCCTTACCTATATTGCAATCATCTCTACTAGTCGAGTTCTCATAGAGTGTTATAAATTTCTCTGGGCATACGCTACACAATGCAAACTGATTCACTCTGTTGTCTTTGAAGTATCCAATTGGACACCTGATACATTCATCATCTTGCAATCCATAGCCAGATAAGCAATATGCTACAATTTAAAATATTTATATATTTTATTTCAATTTCTTAACATAGCTGACTTGAAATATGTTACCTTTCATTGCGGGCCTGTATGGCCTGATCTCCCACTTAACCCTTCTTGCGTCAGCATCCCCGCAAAGTTCAAACATGCTGCTAATATCAACTAAACGGTCAATATTTGAAAGAGCATCATATTTTTACTGGCTAAGAGAAGACTATTTTTGTCAATTTACCACTGACATTTACCGATATATATTTCTGTTGCCCTGCAAGTGGACATTTCTTTAAATACTACACAAGCCGTTTTGGCAACCCTTTATGGCTAAGAAGATTAAAATAAAATTTTGCTTATCTAGTATCCATTGGCTGGCCAAGTGAAAACTATATTTAAAAATTTACCACTGGCATGACTGACTCGATGATCGAGTTATTCATTCCAGTGGTAAATTAAAACAAGAACGCTGAAGCGTACAATGTCTTGCCTGTAAAGGCATGGATAGTGTTGATTGGCAAAGCAAACTTGGCATGGTTTGTAATACACATATTCAGTAATGCACCAACAAACGAGTATAACCAATAAAACATGGAAATTTGTTACCAAACTGCGGATAGTCTGATCTTGAAAGTTTTTTCAAAATGAAACTAGTAATGATGGAGATAGTATTTCTTTTTGTTTTGTTGATAGCCGGTGAGCCATTGTTGAAAAAATGGCCCCATCCAAAACCAGCTAAAATGCCCCAAAATGAAATCTATTGTTTGTAGATCACATCCCTGTATAGTATAGATCACTTCTGTAAAGTTTTATTGAGATTGGATGAGCCAGTGTTGAAAGATAAGTTGATTAAAAAACATTAACGAAAATTGCACTGGCAAAATACATGAAAAAAGTCTAAGTCTAAAACCGTGAAAAAAATAGTCAAAATGCCTCAAAATTAAATCTATTGTTATGTAGATGACATCCCTGTATAGTATAGATCACTTCTGTAATGTTTCATTGAAATTGGATGAGACAGTGTTGAAAAATATGTTTGACCCCTGGCCACTGCATTCAGATTGACTCAAGAACAAAGAAATTTGTTGTACTGTAGTCTACTAACTACAAGCTTCAAAATGATAAGTGACATGGCCACATTTGATAAAATTTATTTTCTGCCCACCCTTTCCCCCACCCCTGCTCCTGGGGGTGATATCAAAATTCCAATGTGTCATGCACATTCCTGGCCATAGGTGTAATCATACAGAAAGTTTCAAGTTTCTATTGGAAATGGGCAAGGAGGAGTTGCGTTACAATAGATCGGTGCCCACTTTTGACCCCGGCCCCCCCCCCACCCTCAGTTTGACCCAAGATCAAAATAATTCCCTGTACTGTTGTCTACTCATCATTGTCTTGAAAATGATATGCGACATGACAACCTTTGGAAATTTTTTATTTTCTACCCACATTTCCCACCCCCAGAGCCATACCCCTGGGGTCATGACAAAATTTCAAGTGTCATTCACATCCCTGGCCATATGTGCAATCATCCCCAAAGTTTCAAGTTTCTATCTGAAATGGTCTAGGATTTGCATTACAATAGATTGGTGCCCACTTTTGACTCCCCCCCCCCCCCTATCCCCCTACCCCCAGTTTGTGACCCAAGATCAAAATAATTCCCTGTACTGTAGTCTACTCATCATTGGCTTGAAAATGATATGCGACATGACAACCCTTGGAAAAATTTAACTTTTGACCCCACATTCCCCACCCACAGGCCCAAAATTCCAGGGTCATGACAAAATTCCAAAAGTGTCATGCACATCCCTGTCCATAAGTGCAATTATCCCTAGTTTCGAGTTTCTATCTGAAATGGTCTAGGAGGAGTTGCATTACAATCAATAATTAATGGCCAAAACTGCACTAGCAAAACACATTACAAAAGTACAATTCCAAAACCCTGAAAAAAATAGTTAAAATGCCCCAAAATTAAATGTGTTGTTATGTAGATCACATCCCTGTATAGTATAGATCACTTCTGTAAAGTTTCATTGAGATCGGATGAGTCAGTATTGAAAAATAAGTTGATTAAAGAACAACCAAAACTGCACAAATGACAGCCGCTACCGCCGCCAGAATTAGTGATTCCTATGTCTTGCTTTCTGCTTCGCAGGCGAGACAAAAAATATTTTGCTCTTGGCCAGTAAATGCACTTTGCTCAAGACGGCAGACATAGCAGAGGCCGTTTTTGTTGTGTGTGTGTGCATGTGTGCGTACATGCATGTTAAGCACAACTATCATTGCTGTCACAATACAAATTCAGCTTTGCCGTGATAAGGCTTGGTCATTAATAGGCATGGCGAGTGTTAACATATGAGTCAGAGATGAAAGATTAGAATGCCGAACCATAGAGCGATCCATTTCTAGCTATGCCCCGCCCATTTCTACCAGTTTGACCCAATTTAGTGCCACATGTTGGAATCGATTTATATACTTTGAACCCTGACTTCACAGAATTACATTTCAAGTTATTATAGAGCTAAGCTGCTCAAGATATTGAAACTAAATGGACCTTTCTCCTGTATCCACCCTTCATATGATGTCATAATCAACTACGTGACGTATAGAATGACATCACAATCAATGATGCCATGAACGCCTTAGATAAGTATGCCATGAACGCATAGTTGAAGATGGACTATGCATTGTTGTATGAATTGTCTGGCTTTACTATTTAATAAATATCATATTGAATATTTTGAAAATAATTTGACTGGATGGTGTTGCTGTCTCTGGCAGCAACAGCGGTCAAATTAATTACAAAATATTCAACAGCTTAACTGTATAGTTTTCAGGAAATAGATAGTCAGGGCATTCGGGGATCGATCAATCGCAACACGGCGAAGTGTGGGTGGAGCTTAGCTTGTGATGGGCAGGGCATAGCTAAAACTGGAAAGGTCCATTGACTGGTTGGGGTGAGGGTTGTTTCTACCAATAGCAGCAACAGCTCCAAGTCAAATTAATTTCACAATTTCACCAGCTTAGCTGTATAATGGAGGAATCCAATACAGGTAAGCTGTTGAATATATAAAAATAATTTGACACGGTAACAATGCCCAGTAAAATTAGTTTCAAAATATTCAACAGCATGTTTAGTAAATAGTAAAGATATACAATTTGTACAACAACTTTTAGTCTGTCATCAATTAAGCATTTATGATGAACTTAGCTACGTCATTCATGACATAATCGATTATGAGGCCAGCCTACACGTCACGTAGTTGATTATGACATCAGATGATTGATGGATAAACTGGAATACTCCATTGTGGAGTGTATAGATAGAAATGGATCCCTCAAAATTGTGTCAATGAAAATCAGCATTAAACAGTTGAATATTTTGAAATTACTTTGACTGGTCATTTACGATATGGTTAATGCATATTGTGTGTATGCAGCAAACAAACTGAAATCCAACTCACCTTCACACATACCACTGTCGATTGTACCCTCTGATCTTGTAGAGAAGTTCTCTCCACATTGTATACAGCTTGTCTGCCATATGTCTCCCTGATAGGTACTTCGTGGACAGAGACTGCAAACGCTGTCATTCCAGTAGCTACCCGCACTGCAGTTCCCTATTTCAAAGCACATCTTAATTAGATTAATATCTCATAGTCAGTGATTGTTTAAAATTATAAGAAACAACAATCTCAATTTATCTGACACATTCATGCTCACAAACACATGCCAATGGACCTTTCTAAGTCTATTCATCCATCATATTACGTTATAATCAACTACATGACGTGAATGACGACGCCATAATAATGATGTCATGAATGACTCGATATAGTCCGTCTTTAACGCTTAATGGTCCAACACGTTGTAGGAATTGTATATCTTTACAATTTAAACCATTTAACAAACATTCTATTGAACATTTTGAAACAAATTTGACTGGACACTGTTGCTGCCATAGGCAGCAACAGCACCCAGTCATATTAGTTTCAAAACATTTAACAGAATGTTTGTTACCTGTATATTTTCTGGAAATTGATAGATCACAACACGAGCAAGGTGTGGGTGGAGCTTAGCTAGTGATGGGCAGGGAATAACTAAAACTGGAAAGGTCCATTGAGTTAAATAATTCAGATATGCATATATCCCCTCCATAGTCCAACCACGGCTATGTTCAGGCTAATATACTCCATTAACTAGGCCAGATAATGCATATGGGGTTAATATATTTAACGAGATATAGGGAGGGAATCTGTATTTTTTTTAATAAATTACCCACACATGTACATGTAGAGCTGGCTCTGGCAGAATACAATATTTCATGTCAGACATACGATACAAACTTATCCTTAGGAATGCAAGAATTGCCCGTTGAGATGTCAAAAACATTCCTACCTGTGCTGACACACTGTCCATTCCAAATACCAAATACCAGTCAGGTCTCACTACCAATCGCAAATAGAGGGAATCCAGTCTGTCGGTCAAGTATATGATGTCATAATCAACTACGTCATTTGTTGGCTGACATAATAATCAATTATGTCATGAATGACGTAATTAAGTCTGTTATAAACGCTTAACCCGTTAACACTCAAATCGAACAAACACAGCTTCTCCATTCGCACATCAAGAGAAATTGATTTTTGAAAATTGATCACTGCAATGACTGGCTCGATAGCAACAGCTTACCCGCATAATTTTCTGGAAATTGAGATTTATGAATCTCAGGGTTCGATCTATCCCAACATGGGCGGAGCGTGGGTGGAGATTAGCTACTGATGGGTGGGGCATGGCCAAAACTGGATTCATCCGTTACTTCTGCTCTACAGATGTCATTTCGTTTTGTTTCATTTTGTTTCACTTCGTTAACTGTATGAATACTGTATTCTCTGGCTGTAGTAGCAGAAACATCCCACAGCTGCAATCAGTACTTCTATGCCTTTGACCACTATGTCTTGCCCTCGGCCAAAATCTTTAGCTTCCTCAGGTCCATTCTTGTTTACGGAGTCCTGCTCCCCTGAGGTCACCTCGCAACACACTTAACATATTTATGCGAATGGCATCCTCTCCTGGCTTTATATTTGCTGGCTCCTAGTAGGGCAAATGCCAAGGCTGTCTGTGCTGGTGTCCTCTGGCATCCTTAGCACATGACCTAAGATGGACCATCTTTGCTGGGTGACTTTTGCGGACAGCTGCGATGTCCTACACATGTTGTACAGTGCATCGTTGGAAATTATGTTGGCTGGGCATCAGTGTGCAGTGATGGTGCCGAGGTGTTTCTGGTGGCAGGCATCAAGTTTATCTAAAGATGCCTTTGGAGCTGACCAGTTGGTACAGCATCAAGGATATGCAGGTTGCATTAAATATAAAGGTACATATAGTCTTTTTGCAAGGGCATCTTTGATATACGAATTCGTATCTGACAAAAAAACTGGAAAGCTATGTTCCCCATGACGCAGCGTGCAGCTATGTCGGCAGAACCATAGAGCAGTCAATCCACTTTTCCGCCATTGTTCGCTGCCATGAATAGGATAGTTATTTTCGTTAACTTCATGTTCTGTCGATAGGTATATGTGGGTGAACTCTGTTTTGGATTCATTTATAAAGAGATTCTCAATTTATAGTTTGGTTGCAGCTATTGGGAGTAGTTCATCAAGAGGATTCTTTTCATCATCTATGAAGTCCACATTGTCAGCATATTACATCTCTATGGGCAGACCCAGTATGGACAATTAGGGTGTGTGGGTGTGCGTGGTATGGTAGTCAATGCAACGAAAGGAATTTTTTATATTTAACAACAGATTTACTAATATGCCTACTATAGAAAGCATGTCAAATCATAGTGATCACTTTTCGAAAGTCTTATCCACAGAATACAGTATTCAAAAGTCCAAAAATGGATGATATTTATTATTTAGAACAATGCAGGAAATGGCTCATCAGAACATCTTGGTTTATCAGAACACCTAACTGTCAATCCTTTTGGCAGAAGACAAATATCGCAGCTATAGAACAAGTTTGTTTGTACTTTTTTTTTTTAAACGGTAGCCTAGTTTTAACTATTCAGTATTATTAATCTGAATACCTATTGAACATTTGTCCACACTCATAGCTCCACTTGTTAGTGTGACGCGGCCGTTCTGACAAGGTACACATGCTATTTGAGAGGGGTCTGCTTTGTCTCGATAGAAGCCACGTGGGCAAAGATAGCAGCGCCCTTCCTCCTCGATGTATTCCTCTCCTTGATCACAGTCCCCTAGAAATAGAATAACAATAGGGATCTATATGCAAACAAAAGAGTGGTCCATTGCTACCTATGCCCCGAAATAACTAGAAATAGATCCCTTTATTGTTTAGTGATTGCAAGGTAATGGACCTTTCAAGTTTTAGCTATGCCCCGCTCATCATTAGCTAACCCACCCCCACACATCGCTTGATGCCTGAACTCCCTAACTATCAATTTCCAAAAAAATATACCAGTAAGCTGTTAAAGATTTTGAAACTAATTTGACTTGGCGCTGTTCCTGCCTATGGCAGCAACAGCATCCAGTCAAATTAGTTTTAAAATATTCAACAGCATGTTTATTAAATAGCAAAAACATACAATTCGTACAACGTGTAGGGACTATTAAGCGTCAAAGACAGATGGAATTGAATCATTCATGACGTCATGATTATGACGTCAGCATACACGTCACAGTTGTTTATGATGTCATATGATTGACTGACGAAATGGATTCATGAATTGACCATATCAGAAACAATGTTCCCTAAGTACAATATACATTAAGTTTTTTCTGCAAATTTGTTGAACTGTCTGACTGCTGCAAGCCACCAGACAATAATTTCAATGGGCAACAATTCTGGACCTGTTAAATATTAAAAAAATAATTTGAGTCAAAGTTGTTTGTGGCTTAGCCACCAATTTTCAGTAAAATTGCCTTCAAAATATTCAGCAGGTCCAGAGTTAAGGACCGGGGAGAATGTAGTCTGGAGAAATTCAGCAGGAAGACAATAAAGTCATTTCGTGGAGCTTGATACACACCTTTCATAATGTACTATGACTAACATAGGGAGGGGGAAAGGGGGGGGGGGATCAGCACTTCCCCATTTGACCTAATATGATAAACTACTTACATTAAACCTTTCTGGGTGTTAACCTTAAATTCTTAGAGAAAATGCTCACTAAGGACCATAAGGGGAGGAAAAGCTATAGACATAGGACATGAATATAATAATTTTAGTCTAAGTGTGATCCTTTAAGATATAGAGGGTATGATGACTACGTCTTTAACTTTTAGCGGGTTTTCTTCAAAGTGACCTTATGCTGACTGCTGTATTTGACTCAAAAGTCGGAATGGCCTGATTGTAAATTTTGCCAGCCTTTTATACCCTATGGCCTGACGACGAGTTGATCAGTGTCCTGGCACCGGCTGTGGGGCCAGTGTCCCTTTTGGAATTTGGGGCACCATATTGGTGTCCCTTGGGCACCTTGTCCTGATTCTCAGTGTCCAAAGATGGCACCCATGTGGAGCCAAAGGTGTCCGTTTTTGGTATCTGTACTGAGGTTTCTACGGGCAAGAGCATGGTACCGTGTGCAGCATAGGATATAATTTACAGACAAATTTTCTTACGCAAACAATCTGTGCCTGATGTTGACGCCATTTGAGGAGTTGTGTAGCCAGCAGAACACCTCAAACAATAATCCAGCCATTTCTCCGGTTGGTACTCTCCATAAGGACATGGTGCGCATGATGAATCCTGAGTGAAATATCCCGCCTGGCAGGCAACTGATGTAAACAAAAACAATGAGATTATTAACTCTTTGACCACCAAATGTGATAAATCACTTACAATGTAAGAACTCTGTTGAATGTTGTGGAACTAATTTGACTGGAAGCTGTTGCAAAATATTCAACAGCTTATGTGCATGGTTGCCTTGAAATGCACATTTCCATTTCTAGGTATGCCCCACCCATCTCTAGCTAAGCTCCACCCACATCTTGCTTGTGTTGGGAGCAATCGATCTCTGAGCTCTCTGACTATCAATTTCCAGAAAACTATAGAGGTAAGCTATTGAATATTTTGGAACTAATTTGACTAGGCGCTGTTCACCAGCGTCCAGACATATTAATTTGAAAAATATTCAACAGTATGTTTACTAAATAGTAGACATACCATTCGAACAATGTGTCGAAGAGTTAAAGACAGGCAAAATAGAATCATTTATGACGTAATGATTACGACGTCTGCATGCACGTCACTTAGTTGGTTATGATGTCATATGATCGATAGATAAACGTGGAAAGGTCCATTGAGATACCCAGTACTGGGATTCAACAGTTCAACATGCAAGATCAGATCAGAAGAATGATTTACAAATACTGTACAGCCATATCCTGTTGAATATTTTGAAAGTAATTTGACTTGGAACTGTAGCAACAGGTTCCTGTTAAAGTAGCTACAAAATATTCAACTGCTTACCCATAAGCCCGTCTTAAAATCGAGATTATGGGGTTAGCAGCGTTTAATAGTAGGCCCCCCCCCCCCCCCATACGTAATGGATGAATCTAGTTTTATCTATGCACCGCCCATCTCTAGCTAAGCTCCACCTATGATTTTTGTCAGTGCACTCTTTGAATCTAAATGTCCAGAAAACTACACAGGTAAGCTACTGAATATTTTGAAAATAAGTTGACTGGGTGCTGTTGCTGCCTAGTGCCCAGTCAAATTAGTTTCAAAATATTCAACTCATTATTATTAATTATTAAATAGTAGAGATACAATTCGTACAACTTCTTGGACTATTAAGCGTCTATGACGCACTAAATTATGTCATTCATGATGTAACTGATTATGACATAATGTGACATAGTTGCTTATGATGTAATATAATTGACTGATAAACTGGAGTCCTCCATTGTGTGGTATTACAGAATTCTGATTAATAAATTATTCATACACTGTGAAACTCATCCTCTCTATGACCATTTTCGTACTATTGGTGCTTATCTAGTAGAGGCAGGATTAGAACCTATGAACTTTGGTAATCATTTTAAAAATGGCTTAAATGGTGAAGCTAGAATTTCTATAGATGGTATATGTATTCTGCCACATTGACTCACTAGAATCTGATCAATTATTTTTGGTAAATTTCCTATAGTGCAGGCCATCAAAACGTTAGGTTGAATAATCTAAATTTAATTGACCTTTCCAGTTTACCCATCGATATGACATCATAATCAGATATGTGACGTGTAGGACGATGTCATAGTCAAAGGCATCTGACATGAATGGCGTAGATAAGTATGTCACGAATGCATAATTGATGATGGACTAAGTGTTGTTGTACAAATTGTATGTCTTTACTATTTAATAAACATACAGTTGAATATTTTGAAACTAATTTGACTTGGTGCTGTTGCTGCCATAAGCAGCAACAGTACCCAGTCAAATTGGTTTCAAAATATTCAACAGCTTATCTGTATAATTTTCTGGAAATTGATAGCCAGGGAGTTCAGGGATCGAGCGATCTTAACACGAGTGAGGCGTGGGTGGAGCTTAGCTAGAGATGGGCGGGGCATAGCTACAAGTGGAAACGTCCATTAGATTGCTAATGTAGCAATAGTTTCAAACTATTTCAACAGGCTACCAGTATTGTTGACTCGAAATGTAAATAGTATACTAGATACAAGTCTTCATGGATGGACCCATTAAACATTACCTCGAACAATTACATATACTGATATATGGTATTAACTATAGGTTACTATACGTTATAAATAGTTAAAGGGGCTATTATCTGATAGAGCTATAAATTTAATATATGGAACCATGTCCATAAAACGCTTCCAGTAGGTCAATACTCTTATTTTAACATCAATTTTTATATATACGACCACTCATTATGCAAGAAGATGCAAATTATGAATTTCACAAATATAACAAATGTAAACACAATCTGACTGTCACCTGCATTCCCGTTTAGCAGAGAAACCAGAGTATTCGCTACTTAGCGGTGGCTTGCGATTCATCTCTGGTCTTATAAAAAAAATAAATATTATTATGCAACTTATTCGTTTGATGTTCCGATTGAATTTTTGCGGTTTCAGTCCTCCCGGTATGTAGCTCTTTGATGTTTCCGATCGCCAGTGAACTGTCTAGACATATTTAAGATTTTCTGAGTTCTTTACACTTCGTAGATATAATGCTTCCCTCATATGTGCAAACAAGTTTCCAGAAAAACAACAAATAATAACAAATATGTGTGATGGGGTCGGAAATTATGTATAAAAATTAGTATGTATTAATAACAAGCAAAAATACAAAAAATATCCAAATTTATTTGTATCGCGGAGTTAATGCATCTGTTAATCAATATTGAATGACATATCTAGCCCTGTCATTCATGAACACTTAAAAGTCAAAATAGTTTCAAAATATTCCAACAGCTTACAAGTATAATTACCTTGAAAAGGTGATTCTGAGAAGCAATGTGTTCAAAGTAGGCCTATATAAGTTGCTTCCAACACGCAGAACAAGGAGGCGGAGCTTAGATAGGGCGGGGCATCGCTAGAAATGGATCCATCTACTGCTTTAAACCCATAGCAATGACGGCTAAGTCAGCAGGTCATATATCGCAAAAGTGGTCCCATGAATTATGTTAGTGACGTACCAAGGGTGCACTGGTCAGCTGACCTAGACCCAGTTGTGCCAGTACGTCGGCCATCAACGCACGGCGTGCATCTTGTGGCTCCGCTTAGAGATTTGTAAAAGCCATCAGCACACAGGCGACATCCGTCTCCAAGATCCTCAGATCCAGCCTCACAGCCACCTATAAGGGCAGTAAAGCACAACAGTCACATGTTTAAACTCAGCAATGAGTATGCGGCCAACATATCCTTGGAATGGAGTAATCCAGTTTCTCAGTCAATCTCAATCAATCATATGACGTCATAATCAATTACGTCACATGTAGGCTGATGTCATAATAAATTATGTCATGAATGACAAGTTATAATTCGTCATAAATGTTTAACAGTCCGTCCAGTTGTACAAGTTGTATGTCTTTACTATTTCCGTTGAATATTTTGAAACTAATTTGGCTGGGTGCTGTTGCTGCCATAGACATTCTAAAATCATACAAATTTAACATTTCTATTGTCAAGCATCAAGGTGTGAACATGGAAGAAAGGATGACCCGGTAAACTAGGAGACTCCAATTAGGTCTTTAACACATCCATCTGCCTCTTTCCAAAATAAATTCAGAAAAATGTTCATCTCTGCTTGTCATGCATGCAATTCATTAGTATCCACCCATCATCTGACCTCGTATGATGTCATAATCAGCTCAGCGCGTGTATGATAACATCACAATCATTACATCACAAAGGGTTCCATATAAACCGTTATCAAATCTCAGAGTCCGACACATTGTATAAATTGTATGTTTTTGTAATTCTTTGCTATTTAATAAACATGCTGTTGAATATTTCGAAACTAATTTGACTGTCAAATTAGTTTCAAAATATTCAACAGTTTACCTGTGTAGTTTTTTTTAGAAATTAATAGTCAGGGTGTGAGTGAGGTGTGGGTGGAGCTTAACTAGATGGGCGGGGCATAGCTAAAACTGGAAAGGTCCATTAACTTACAGCTCATAGTAACGATGTGAATGTATTTAAATACCAAAATCATGGAGCAGTGTGTGGATCAATGCTCAAACGTCATCATTTGAGCCTCAAATAGCAGAAATCGAATATCTAGAAGTTCAAGTTCTTTGTATTGTGGTCTTAACCCTTTGGACCCGGGAAATCAAATTCAATATAAAAAAACAGCACGTTGAATATTTTGAAACTAATTTGACTTGAAGCTGTTGCTGACTATAACAGCAACAGTTTCCTGTTTGAATTTGTTTCAAACTATTCAACATAGCATACCAGCCCCGAAATAAACAAAATCTAGGATTTCTTTTTTCACGAGAGAGTTGATACTTACCATCATGAATACTCTTTGATACATGTTAATATATCTAACAGACTCAATTCAATACAGTATATAAATAAAACCTACCCCTAACAGGCAGGTGAAGTAGCTGTCAGACTGGCGCATTCACAAGCCACACCACGCATGTGCCTCCGACTCGGCCACATGATAATGAAATCATTGGCTACAATTCAGCAACTGTGCAATAAGACCATGCCTCTCATGGGGCTGGAGAGGCTGGGTTGTATTCTCGATGGTATGTATCAACTCTCTCGTGAAAAGAAAAATCCTAGATTTCATTTATTTCACTACAAGAGTATACTTAACATCAGAAATACTTTCTTTTTTATATAAACCAGAATTCGTTAGGTGAATTCGGAGGGAGGCAGGCATGGTCACACATCCGCTCTTCCCTAAAAGCATTCCTTTGTGTTCTGAGGCACAAAAGCAAAATGCATCTGGAATCGCTGAAACAGCGACCACGAATGTAAACAAATGATCAGCTGATGCTGAGGTTGCATGAGAATGCCTCTTTTGCTAAATGTGGCCACCGCCTCTTTTTAATAAAGAGAGCAACAAATTGCTTCGTAATCCAATATGTACTAGTGCCTTTAGTACTATGGGAAAACGATCTGAAAAATTTGAAAGTGCGTCAACAGAATACGAAAGACTGAGACCTATATAAACTAGGGACCATCACCGTTTTAATATGAAAAGGACTAATACATGACAAATGACACAGCACAACATAAAGAAACTCGCCTTATGATTTGATCGTAATCTTCCCTGAATGCATGTGTAACACATGTGATCACCGGCATTTTATTTTTATTTATAAATTTGAATTGAAATTTTTTCAAAATCGCTGTAGAAAGAGTGTTTATCATGTCACGTACATAATGGTCGGTAAAACTCGACTCACAGTACCACTAGGCCACCGTTATAATGTCCTCCACGGAAACTCCATTGAATAGAGCCGTGGAAGCGATTATGCCATGGACACTGTGAGCCTTGGTCAAATCTACTTGCCTGCAGATTTGTGACAAAATTGGATACATTCAACAATCCACCTTGAAATGATATCCCATGATGCCCTACCTTGGGGTTCAATATAGGTTAACCATAATGAGCTGGGGTTCGTTCACCATCTTAAGTGTTAACAATTTCAATGAAATCGCACATAGTGGTTCAGAAGGTTTATCTGAAAGGACTTGTAATACAAGAGATAAACTCCAGGATGGAATCACTGGAGGATTCCTAGGTCTAAAATTACCCATACCTTTTAAGCAAGGAATAACTGTCATTAATGCCAACTTATATGCAGCTATAGAGTTAGGCTGTAGGTTATGAAGTATCATATAGGTAACAGAAGAAGTCAGCTCCTTCCTGAATAGATGTTTCCAGTGGATTAAACGAAATCAAGGATTTCTTTTTTCACGAGAGAGTTGATACTTACCTCCCTAATACTTTTGATATTGCTAAATATTGGCTTTCACTCAATAAACACTCAGATTAAAACAGTTAGGTGCCCCTACTGGGCAGGGAGTCAGAGCGTAGTCTGGCGGATGCCAGCCCCACCACCGCGCATGCGCAGACTAGCACTTCCTCTGACTAATTTATTGGCTGATACACATGCAACTATAAAGAGCCTGAAGACCGAGCCTCTGTGGGGTGGAGAGGCCGGGTCCGTATCTAGGGAGGTAAGTATCAACTCTCTCGTGAAAAAAGAAATCCTTGATTTCGTTTATTTCACATCAAGAGTATACTTACCTCCCTAATACTTTTGATATTGCCAGAATTCGACAGTGAATTCGGCGGGAGGGAGGCGAGGTCAAAAGACCAGCTCATCCCTATACGCTTTTCTGCGTTTAAGGCACTTAAACTTCTGAAACTGTATGAAAAAACAGTCAGGATTTGACTAACCATCGGATAACACCCCCGATGTATGAGAGATGACCGAATGTCATATGCGCTCCCCCCCCCTCCTTCCTGGGAGGAAGAGTCGAATGACCTCCATGTCCTATACGCTCTCTACGTACAAGTGCCATGTACTACAGGACAGAGACGAAAAAACTTCATTTTCGTATACTCTCAACAATGAACCACATAAATACACAAAACCATCATCATATTAATAACGGGTAACGTGACAAGACAATCAACAATGGACAACACATACACAAGACTGACCTTGTTGAAAATGGCTGCTGACATCCTCTCCCCATTGGTGAAGATCGATGCAGTCCCAAATTAGTGGTTGTTTCCATAAATTAATTGTGAAATATATAAGCAATGAGGAAACCCCATCAAAAATATATGCCTAGTTATTTTTTCAAAATCGACAAGGCGAGAGGATTAGAGGTGTCACGGAGATAATGGTCTGTAAAACTTGACTCACAGTGCCACTGAGCCACCGACATAATATCATCCACAGGGACCCCATTAAATAGGGCAGTGGATGTCACTACGCCGCGGACACTGTGAGCCTTGGCCACGTCAACCTGCTTCCCTGTGGCGGATTTATGGCAAAACTGAATGCATTCTACAATCCACCTGGAAATGGTGTCCTTAGAAGCCCTGCCATGGGGTTCAATATATGACAACCATAACGCCGACTGGTCGGTGCGCCACTCCGCCGTACGTTGTTTGTACCGGCGAAGCGCCCGGACGGGACACCATGCTTTAGAATTAGGATCATATCTAGTTAAAGCAGGCAAAACAATAGGTTGACCTGGATATTTCAACGACTGATTTTTAGCCAAGAAATTAATCCTAGGTAGCAGCTTAAGGCCTTCCCCTGAAACCACAAAACGGTCATCCTCAGCTGATAAGGCGTGAATTTCACTCCTACGCCTAGCCGAGGCCGCAGCAATTAAAAACACAGTTTTCAGTGTTAATAGTTTCATAGAAATGGAACTAAGTGGTTCAAACGGCTTATCACCTAGTACTTGAAGCACTAGCGATAAACTCCAAGACGGAATCACAGGTGGATTCCTTGGTCTTAGATTGCCCATGCCTTTAATTAATACATTTAATGTATTTACTTCATCACTTCCCCTCTTAGCCAAGCAAGGAATAACTGACATTAAAGCTGACTTATAACCAGCAATAGAGTTAGGCTTGAGGCTATAGGCATCATAGAGGTGACAGAGGAAATCAGCTACTACCTGAATAGATGAATCCATTGGATCAATACATCTTTTTGAGCACCATTCTGCAAATCTGTTGATTTTATAATTATATGCTCTGGAGGTTGACCCCCTCCTGGCTTTGGCCATAAACATGGCTGCTGGCTCAGAAAAGCCCTCCTTAATTCTAGATTCCTTGACAACATCCATGCAGTCAATCTGAACATTGACGGATTGTTGTGAAGAGCCTTGCCCTGGAAGATAATATCGTCCATCAGAGGCAGAGGAACCGGATTTGCAGACCAGAAGGTCCAGCAGATCCGTATACCATGATCGGCTTGGCCAATCCGGGGCGATCAGAAGCACTTGGCATTCCTCTTGTCTGATTTTCTGAAGAATTTTTGGAATCAGGATTGCTGGAGGGAATGCGTATGCATACATTCTCCCCCAGCTGATAGCTAACGCATCTGTTGCGAAAGCGCTTGGATCCGGAATCGGAGAGACGTACGTCGTCATCTTCGCAATCTTCTTCGTTGCGAACAAATCGATGTTGGGTTTCCCCCAATGGTCGAACAGACGATCCGCCACACATTGATTTAGTTGCCATTCCGTGGGTAAAACACTCATCCTTCGGCTCAATGAGTCTGCTAGCAGATTTAACCTTCCCGGAATATGAACTGCTTTCAAGGTAATCTGGTGATCCAGACACCAACAAAGCAGTCTCCATGTCATCATACAGAGACTGGGCAACTTCGTTCCGCCCTGGCGGTTTATGTAAGTCACAACTGTTGAGTTGTCTGAACGAATAAGAACAATCTTGCCCTGAACTTTCTGTAAGAAATGTTCCAGGCCCAGGACTACTGCTCTTAGCTCCAGTAGATTTATATGTTCCTTTGACTGTTCCAGATTCCAAAGCCCTGATTTCGTGGACTCTTCCAGGCAAGCTCCCCAGCCCTCCATCGATGCATCTGTATACACAGTCACCTGAGGGTGGGGAGGGGTTAGCATAACCCCCCCCAAGAGATTCTCTGTGTCCAACCACCATTGCAGGTGATGAATCAGAGGCGCCAACACTGACACATTCGAGTCCAGGGAACCTGTACTCTGGGTCCATTGTGTCATGAGAAATAACTGGATCGGCCGCCTGCGTAAGGCGGCCTGAGGAATGACTGGTTCCAATGAAACCATCAACCCCAGCATTCTCAAGTAAACCCGTGCCAGGACATGACGACTGTCGCACACTGACTGAATTAATGAGATGAGTTTCTGAACTCTCTCCTGAGTAGGATAAACATATCCTGTCTCTAGATCGAAGAACATCCCCAGGTAAACAAACTTCTGGGATGGAATCAGCTCTGATTTTGGGAAATTGATCATCCAGCCTAAGTCTGTGAGAGTTTTCAAAACAATCTCCAGACTGGCCGATAAACTTTCCCGGGTGTGTGCTTTCAACAGCCAGTCGTCTATGTACGTGTGGACTGCTATGCTTCTCCTGCAGAGGTATGCGGTGATCGCAAGAACCACACGGGTGAAAACCCGAGGAGCCGTGGAAATTCCGAAGGGTAGCACCCTGAATTCCCACTGTCTGCCCTGGAATGCAAATCTCAGGAAGCGACGGAAACTCCTGTGTATGGGGATGTGGAAATAAGCGTCCTTCAAATCTATCGACGCTGTCCACATTCCCCTCTCTAACCCCGCCAACACCGAGCGCACAGTCTCCATCTTGAAACTGGGCGTCTCTATGAACTTGTTCAATGGCTTGAGGTTGAGAATTGGTCTCCACCCTCCGGTGTTCTTTGTTACTAAGAACAGGGTTGAATAGAAGCCCGGACACCTCTGTGCCGGCTGAATAGCTCCTTTTTGTATGAGGGAATTTATTTCCTCCTCGATACACAACCTTTGATCTGGATCTCTCGGATTTGGAGTCCAGATCGGCACTAGAGACAGTCGCGATGGCGGGCCTGTCATCCAATCGGGATGATACCCGACTGAAAGCCATCGCAAGACTAAACGGTCCTGAGTTAACCGTTCCCACTCTTGCATGTGGTCGGCTAGCCGGCCTCCCACCGGTCCACCTAGGGATAGAGGTGGACATAAGGAGTGCAAGAGCGGCACTGTCTCCTTTGCCAGAAACACCGGCGCGGTTCTCACTGCGGTAACCGTCCCATCAGGAACGATTACCCCGCCCAGATCCTCGCGCGCCACGACCAGCACCGCGCGCACCTCGGTGCGCGGGCGGCTGCCTGGCTGACTGCGCCTGAGGAGCCTGCGCCCCCCTCGCTACTGGCCGAATCGCACGCGGCCGAGGCCGGCGCTGCGATGGTGGTTGGCCTCTGACCTGGCCACTACCACCTCGAGCCTGCAGGGGACGATACGCAGGGGGTGCGGCGCGAACGTTGGCATGACGAAGCACCTCAAACTGCTCGCGCAGCGCCCTCTGGTTATTGACCAGAGTAACCGTCTCCTGGAGGTGCCTACATCCCTCACCTCCAAAGAGACCAGGACCTGTCATAGGCGTACGTAGTAGCCTATTGTAGAGGTCCTGGGACGGGCACAGATTATCCAAGGCAAAAGTGCGCCTTGCCCGGACACTCCTGGTCACCGCCCGCGTCATACAGTCCAGAGCCAGGTTGATACCATCCTGGATGGCTCGCTGGACTGTAACCGGACTTGGCTGGCGCGATGCGGATGCTGTTACTACCCCTTGTAACAGCTGGGAGATGTGGGACAGAGCGGCAATCGAAGCCCTCCCACTCTCCTCCGCATCACACAACGCGGCATTTGCTGAACGCAACGCGTTCGAACACAAGACTCCCGTGTCAGAACGGGAGCCTGGCCGCGCATCCTCACCCAAAGCCGCGCGGTCATCCACGCTCGGCTTCGGTACCACACCGTACCGCTGGTAGTCCAGGGGTACGATGCGGCAACGCCTGGCCACCTCGCGCGGGGCCTTAGCGAGACGTCCACTCGACTTAATGGACGTCTCCGCCGCCTCGAACATGTCAACGACATGCTCTGCCAGCGGCAGAGAAGGCATAGCGTTAGCAGTAGGCTTACCAGCTAACCACGGCCTGTGATCACGCTGGCTAGCCGACTGCTCCAGGGGCAAATCTGGTCTAACACTCACCAACCACTGGCAAGCGTCAGACCAATCCTCCTCCGTGGCTAGCTGCGAGCGCTCTACAAGACGGGGGCCTTCGTCTTCCTCCTGAGCGCAAGCAACAGGGTTTGCCGGCGGATACGCTGATATCCCTGGCAAGCCAGGGAGAGCATGCGGGCCTGACAATACCGGCATGCTAATCTCACTGGTTTGACCAGGAGCAGGCGCCGTGGTAGAGCGCGGGGCATATACCGCCCCACCACGGCCCCGGCCAGCACCAGCGACACTCTCGGCAAGCCGAGGTATGCGGTACCGCTGGCCTTCAACGCCCAGGGCCACAGTCTGAACCGTGGATTCTACCCCTGGGAGAGTAGAACCGTGGAAAAAGGCGCCTGTATTCCCCGCGAGGGGTGCACAGACGTCATAATCCATGTCCACGTCTTCAGACGGCGACCCCAACAGGTAATCCTCATCCTCCTGGCCAGACAGATTAGACTCCGGGTCAGCAAAGAGAGCTAACCCGGACTGGCCAGGGAAGGTGCCATACGAGGTACTGGCACCCGCGGTGTGCGGATACCCCTGGACTGATAAGCAGCCCGCGGGTTCCAGCGACGACCGTCCACGGTCCCTATTGGGCGCGGCAATAAGCCTGCTGCCAGGGCCGTGGAACGCCCCCTCTAATGGGGCCACCTCTGAATCTTCAAACAACGGAAGCGTACTAAGGAACGTTGATTCAGAGGTGGGGATTACCTGCTCCGAAGCAGATGATGAGGCCAATAAAGGATTTGGTCCAGGAAGCATGCCACGAAGCAACTCTGGAACCAAATCCTTTATTGTCCTCCTCATCTCTCCCAACATCTCGGTCCGGAAGGCCTCCATGTCCACCGCGGACGAGGCCTTCCTCTTACCCGTCTTACTTACAACCTCTTTTTTCAGCTTCTTCTTCTCCTCCTCCACCTTGTCCTTCGCCTGCAAGCACAAGAATTCGGACATTAGCTCGCCCCCCCGCCCCCCCCCCCCCCAGTGCTTACATATCTCGCAATTAAGCAAGGGACCACAGGGGCTACACTGAAAACAGAGATGAGGGCCAAACTTGTCCCTCAAAAATCGTCCACAGGACGCACAACCAGGTCTCTGAAAAAGGCCAAAGGACGAGGAGTATGAGCAATCTAGTTAAGCTTAGAAACTCACCAACTCAAGAGAAGGAAAATGATCATAGAGATCATAATTTATCAGAAAACCAGCTTCGGACAACTTTAATTGTTAATAAAGAGCAAGGCTGATTATGACGTCATTAATCCTATGACAGGAAAAAATCGATCCCCAACAAACATCCCAGTGCAAGGACGAATTGTATCTCTAACCAGAACATGTGCAGAATGGACATTTCGACTACACAAGCATCAGATATATACTGATAACAATGGCAAATAAAGTTAATTATCTCCCTTTCCTCTAAATAATTAACATCACCTCATATCAATAATTAGATACCTGACACCTTGTCTAGACAAACCATCCAACCTGATGAACTGGAGCACTCCACCACTGAACGCCTCTTAACTCTCTCCACCTCTAGGGGAAGGAATCGGATCAAGAGGGCAAAGTGAGAAGACCTTTATAATAGGCCTCCAACTCACTGGACATAGAATTTTTTGGTTAGATAACCTAACAGTATTAGTAGGAAATGGAACCATGGTGGAGAGACACAAACCCTCTGCTGATGTCATGTCCATTATATTTCTTCACACAGACCTGTGGACATAAACACAAAGAGAGATTAGTCTTATATAGCACCTAGTTGAAATAAACCAACTAATCAAGGCGCTTATCACGTTTAGCGCGAGTCCCGGAAACACATTACAACGGGACAAAACTCGCTAATTTTACTAGAAGTCACCTGATTTAAAGGTCCTGGGCCCTCCTCTGGCGAAGTCACTCCTCCTGCCATCTTTATCAGGTATCAACAGTTCTGAATTTTGCCAAAAACGCTTATAATTGAGCCACGAAAAGCACTAGCGCAAAAGCATGTGTTGTCTCTCAGCCAATAAATTAGCAAAGAGGAAGTGCTAGTCTGCGCATGCGCAGTGGTGGGGCTGGCATCCGCCAGACTACGCTCTGACTCCCTGCCCAGTAGGGGCACCTAACTGTTTTAATCTGAGTGTTTATTGAGTGAAAGCCAATATTTAGCAATATCAAAAGTATTAGGGAGGTAAGTATACTCTTGATGTGAAATAATACATCTACTATCGCCTATTAATAACCGCATCTTTAACAGACGTCGTACGTCAATGTTCGTGGTTGAGCCATCCTAATTTCTTAGCAGTTTTAAAACAGCAAATGTATCTAATAGAAGTCGCATCCAAATTTCAGCAGTTTGTGTAAATAAAGTTTTTTTGTGAGTTAATTAACTTTTAAATGTTAAATAAAATGAGATTTGAAACAAAATTTTACAATAACTTCGTGAAAATACCATCGAAATTGTATCACTTCCTTGTATGATACAACTATCAATGAAAAGGTTATTTTAACGGGTACCAAATATGCGGATCAATTTGAATGTATAATACTCGGTTACCATTACGTAATGATTATATATATAGTACATTCCGAGCTCCCCAGTCCAGTATATTAGGTCTGTAAAACGCAGACAATTCTACCGAGTATTAATCAGCTTATGCTATAGATAGGACGAGTTTACGCCATCACTCTCGTAGCTACTCAAAGCTGCCTTCCTATTTATATGAATTGCCCAAGTATCTACCTGGGTACTAATAATAGCGTTACTCGCGTAATGACCTACACTCGTCCTATAGTGGAAGCTAATACATCATGTGATTTCGATTTTTTTTCTCGACGACATTTTATGTCAAAATTAGGATTAATTTTGATGAAATAAACAATGTTTATTAAAGTATGCGCAATATTTAGGCGGCCGTAATTAATAAGTTCACTCCTGCGATGATGGATATATGGCATATATTAAGCATAGGTGTAAGATGGTATGAATTTCAATTTTCAATTTTTTCTTGAAATATACCTAACAGAAGTCGGCCACCCCTTTCTCAGAGGTTGGGATTTAAAGAATTTACAGCCCTTGTCCTATTAGAAGCCACAGTTACTAATGAGCAATGAGTGTTTTACTGTATTTGAGTACCATTCTGAAAATCTGGTAATTTTATAATTAAATGCTCTGGAGGTTGACCCAATTCTGGCATTGGCCATGAAGCTGGCGGCTTGCTCAGAAAAGCCATCCTTAATTGCAGATCTTTTGACAACATCCACGCAGTTAATAGGAACATTGAAGCGTTGATTTGTTGTGAAGGGTCTTGCCCTAAAATATTAATATTGTCCATCAGAGGCAGAGGAACCGGGTTTCAGACCAGGCGGTCCAGCAGATCTGTATACCATGATCGGCTTGGCCGATTCGGGCTGATCAGACGCACTTGGCATTCCTCCTGTCTGATTTTCTGAAGGATTGCTGGCGGGTATGTGTATGCGTACATTTCCTCCCAGCCAATAGCTAGAGCATCTGTTGCTATAGCACTTTGATCCGGAATCGGAGAGACATACGTCGTCAGCTTTGCATTCTTCCTCGCTGCGAAAAGATCTATACATGTATTGGGCTTGGTCCAATAGTTGAACAGACGATCGGCCACACACTGATTCAGTTGCCATTCCGTTGGCAGTATGCTCATCCTACGGCTCAAGGAGTCCGCTAGATTTAGCCTTCCCGGAATATGAGCTGCTTTCAGGTTGATCCCATGATCTAGGTACTGACAAAGTAGTTTCCATGTCATCATGCAGAGATTAAACGAAATCTAGGATTTCTTTTTTCACGAGAGAGTTGATACTTACCTCCCTAATACTTTTGATATTGCTAAATATTGGCTTTCACTCAATAAACACTCAGATTTAAAACAGTTAGGTGCCCCTACTGGGCAGGGAGTCAGAGCGTAGTCTGGCGGATGCCAGCCCCACCACCGCGCATGCGCAGACTAGCACTTCCTCTGACTAGATTATTGGCTGACACACATGCAACTATTAAGAGCCTGAAGACCGAGCCTCTGTGGGGTGGAGAGGCCGGGTCCGTATCTAGGGAGGTAAGTATCAACTCTCTCGTGAAAAAAGAAATCCTAGATTTCGTTTATTTCACTTCAAGAGTATACTTACCTCCCTAATACTTTTGATATTGCCAGAATTCGAAAGTGAATCTGGCGGGAGGGAGGCGAGGTCAAAAGACCAGCTCATCCCTATACGCTTTTCTGCGTTTAAGGCACTTAAACTTCTGAAACTGTAAGAAAAAACAGTCAGGATTTGACTAACCATCGGATAACACCACCGATGTATGAGAGATGACCGAATGTCATATGCGCTCCCCCCCCCCCTCCTTCCAGGGAGGAAGAGGCGACTGACCTCAATGTCCTATACGCTCTCTACGTACAAGTGCCATGTACTACAGGACAGAGACGAAAAAGCTCCATTTTCGTAACTCTCAACAATGAACCACACAAATACACAAACCATCACCATATTAATAACGGGTAATCGTGACAATACAATCAACAATGGACAACACATGAACAAGACTGACCTTGTTGAAAAGGCTGCTGACATCATCTTCCCATTGGTAAAGACTGATGCAGGCCCAAAAAAGTGGGTGTTTCCATAAATTAATTGTGAAATATATAAGTAATGAGGAAAAAACCACCTCAAAAAATATAAACCGATTTATTTTTTCAAAACCGACAAGGCGAGAGGATTAGAGGTGTCACGGAGATAATGGTCTGTAAAACTTGACTCACAGTGCCACTGAGCCACCGACATAATATCATCCACAGGGACCCCATTAAATAGGGCCGTGGATGTCACTACGCCGCGGACACTGTGAGCCTTGGCCACGTCAACCTGCTTCCCGGTGGCGGATTTATGGCAAAACTGAATGCATTCCACAATCCACCTGGAAATGGTGTCCTTAGAAGCCCTGCCATGGGGTTCAATATATGACAACCATAACGCTGACTGGTCGGTGCGCCACTCCGATGTACGTTGCTTGTACCGGAGAAGCGCCCGGACGGGACACCATGCTTTAGAATTAGGATCATATCTAGTTAAAGCAGGCAAAACAATAGGTTGACCTGGATATTTCAACGACTGATTCTTAGCCAAGAAATTAATCCTAGGTAGCAGCTTAAGGCCTTCCCCTGAAACCACAAAACGGTCATCCTCGGCTGATAAGGCATGAATTTCACTTCTACGCCTAGCCGAGGCCGCAGCAATTAAAAACACAGTCTTCAGTGTTAATAGTTTCATAGAAATGGAACTAAGTGGTTCAAAAGGCTTATCACCTAGTACTTGAAGCACTAGCGATAAACTCCAAGACGGAATCACAGGGGGATTCCTTGGTCTTAGATTGCCCATGCCTTTAATTAATACATTCAATGTATTTACTTCATCACTTCCCCTCTTAGCCAAGCAAGGAATAACAGACATTAATGCTGACTTATAACCAGCAATAGAGTTAGGCTTGAGGCTATAGGCATCATAGAGGTGACAGAGGAAATCAGCTACTACTTGAATAGATGAATCCATTGGATCAATACATCTTTTTGAGCACCATTCTGCAAATCTGTTGATTTTATAATTATATGCTCTGGAGGTTGACCCCCTCCTGGCTTTGGCCATAAACATAGCTGCTTGCTCAGAAAAGCCCTCCTTAATTCTAGATTCCTTGACAACATCCACGCAGTCAATCTGAACATTGACGGATTGTTGTGAAGGGCCTTGCCCTGGAAGATAATATCGTCCATCAGAGGCAGAGGAACCGGATTGCAGACCAGAAGGTCCAGCAGATCCGTATACCATGATCGGCTTGGCCAATCCGGGGCGATCAGAAGCACTTGGCATTCCTCTTGTCTGATTTTCTGAAGAATTTTTGGAATCAGGATTGCTGGAGGGAATGCGTATGCATACATTCTCCCCCAGCTGATAGCTAACGCATCTGTTGCGAAAGCGCTTGGATCCGGAATCGGAGAGACGTACGTCGTCATCTTCGCATTCTTCTTCGTTGCGAACAAATCGATGTTGGGTTTCCCCCAATGGTCGAACAGACGATCCGCCACACATTGATTTAGTTGCCATTCCGTGGGTAAAACACTCATCCTTCGGCTCAATGAGTCTGCTAGCAGGTTTAACCTTCCCGGAATATGAACTGCTTTCAAGGTAATCTGGTGATCCAGACACCAACAAAGCAGTTTCCATGTCATCATACAGAGACTGGGCGACTTCGTTCCGCCCTGGCGGTTTATGTAAGTCACAACTGTTGAGTTGTCTGAACGAATAAGAACAATCTTGCCCTGAACTTTCTGTAAGAAATGTTCCAGGCCCAGGACTACTGCTCTTAGCTCCAGTAGATTTATATGTTCCTTTGACTGTTCCAGATTCCAAAGCCCTGATATCGTGGATTCTTCCAGGCAAGCTCCCCAGCCCTCCATCGATGCATCTGTATACACAGTCACCTGAGGGTGGGGAGGGGTTAGCAAAACCCCCGGCAAGAGATTCTCTGTATTCAACCACCATTGCAGGTGGTGAATCAGAGGCGCCAACACTGACACATTCGAGTCCAGCGAACCTGTACTCTGGGTCCATTGTGTCATGAGAAACAACTGGATCGGCCGCCTGCGTAAGGCGGCCTGAGGAATGACTGGTTCCAACGAAACCATCAACCCCAGCATTCTCAAGTAAACCCGTGCCAGGACATGACGACTGTCGCACACTGACTGAATCAATGAGATGAGTTTCTGAACTCTCTCCTGAGTAGGATAAACATATCCTGTCTCTAGATCGAAGAACATCCCCAGGTAAACAAACTTCTGGGATGGAGTCAGCTCTGATTTTGGGAAATTGATCATCCAGCCCAAGTCTGTGAGAATTTTCAAAACAATCTCCAGATTGGCGGACAAACTTTCCCGGGTGTGCGCTTTCAACAGCCAGTCGTCTATGTACGTGTGGACTGCTATGCTTCTCCTGCGGAGGTATGCTGTGATCGCAAGAACCACACGGGTGAAAACCCGAGGAGCCGTGGAAATTCCGAAGGGCAACACCCTGAATTCCCACTGTCTGCCCTGGAATGCAAATCTCAGGAAGCGACAGAAACTCCCGTGGATGGGGATGTGGAAATAAGCGTCCTTCAAATCTATCGACGCCGTCCACATCCCCCTCTCCAACCCCGCCAACACCGAGCGCACCGTTTCCATCTTGAAACCGGGCGTCTCGATGAACTTGTTCAATGGCTTGAGGTTGAGAATCGGTCTCCACCCTCCGGTGCGTTTTGTTACTAAGAACAGGGTTGAATAGAAGCCCGGACACCTTTGTGCCGGCTGAATAGCTCCCTTTTGTATGAGGGAATTTATCTCCTCCTCGATACACAACCTTTGCTCTGGATCTCTCGGAATGGGAGTCCAGACTGGCACCAGAGACAGTCGCGACGGCGGGCCTGTCACCCACTCTGGATGATACCCGACGGAAAGCCATCGCAAGACTAAACGGTCCTGAGTTAACCGTTCCCACTCTTGCATGTGGTCGGCTAGCCGGCCTCCCACCGGTCCACCTAGGGACCGCGGTGGACACGAGGCATGCAAGAGCGGCACTGTCTCCGTCGCCATACACACCGGAGTGGTTCTTACCACGGTAAGCGTCCTGTCAGGACCGATAACCACGCCCAGATCCTCGCGCGCCCCGCCCCGCCCCGCGCGCACCTCGGTGCGCGGGCGGGTGCCTGGCTGACGGCGCCTGAGGAACCTGCGCCCCCCTCGCTGCTGGCCGAATCGCACGCGGCCGAGGCCGACGCTGCGACGGTGGCTGGCCACTGACCTGGCCAGCACCACCTCGAGCCTGCAGGGGATGATACGCCAGGGCCGCGGCGCGAACGTTAGCACGACGCAGCACATCAAACTGCTCGCGCAGCGCCCTCTGGTTATTCACCAGGGTGACCGTCTCCTGGAGGTGTCGACATCCCTCACCTCCAAAAAGACCAGGGCCCGTCATAGGCGTACGCAGTAGCCTATTGTACAGGTCCTGAGACGGGCACAGATTGTCCAGGGCAAACGTGCGTCTTGCCCGGACACTCCTGGTCACCGCCCGAGTCATACAGTCCAGCGCCAGGTTAATACCATCCTGGATGGTTCGCTGGACAGTGACCGGACTTGGCTGGCGCGATGCGGATGCCGTTACTACCCCCTGTAACAGCTGGGAGACGTGGGACAGAGCGGCAATCGAAGCCCTCCCACTCTCCTCCGCATCACGCAACGCGGTATTCGCCGAACGCAACGCGTTCGAGCACAAGACACCCGTGTCAGAACGGGAGCCTGGCCGCGCATCCTCACCCAAAGCCGCGCGGTCATCCACGCTGGGCTTGGGTACCACACCGTACCGCTGGTAATCCAGGGGCACGATGCGACAACGCCTGGCCACCTCGCGAGGGGCCTTCGCGAGACGTCCACTCGACTTAATGGACGACTCCGCCGCCTTGAACATGTCAACGACATGCTCCGCCAGCGGCAGAGAAGGCATAGCGTTAGCAGTCGGTTTCCCAGCTAACCACGGCGTGTGAACACGCTGGCTAGCCGACTGCGCCACGGGCAGATCAGGCCTAACGCTCACCAACCACTGGCAAGCGTCATACCAATCCTCCTCCGTGGCTAACTGCGAGCGCTCTACAAGACGGGGTCCTTCGTCTTCCTCCTGAGCGCAAGCAGTAGAGCTTGACGGCGGGTATGCTGATACACCTGGCAAGCCAGGGAAAACACGCGGGCCTGACAGCACCGGCATGAGAATATCACTGGTTTGACCAGGAGCAGGCACCGTGGCAGAGCGCGGGGTATATATAGTCTCACCACGGGCCCGGCCAGCACCAGCAACACCCTCGGCAAGCCGAGGTATGCGGTACCGCTGGCCATCAGCAGCGCCCTGGGCCACCACCTGAGCCGCGGACTTTACTCCAGGGTGAGTAAAACCGTGGAATAAGGCGCCTGTATTCCCCGCGAGGGGTGCACAAACGTCTTCATCCATGTCCACGTCGTCAGACGGCGACCCTAGCAGGTAATCCTCATCACCCTGGTCAGAAAGATTAGACCCCGGGTCAGCAAAGAGAGCTAACCCGGGCTGACCAGGAACGGTGCCATAGGAGGTACTGGCCACCGCGGCGTGCGGATACCCCTGGACTGATAAGCAGCCCGCGGGTTCCAGCGACAACCGTCCACGGTCCCCTATCGGCGCGGCAATAAGCCTGCTGCCAGGGCCGTGGAACGCCCCCTCTAATGGGGCCACCTCTGAATCGTCGAACAACGGAAGCGGTCTAAGGAAAATCGATCCAGAGGCGGGGATTACCTGCTCCGAAGCCGATGATGAGGACAGTAAAGGATTTGGTCCAGGAAGCATGCCACGAAGCAACCCTGGAACCAAATCCTTTATTGTCCTCTTCATCTCTCCCAACATCTCGGTCCGGAAGGCCTCCATATCCACCGCGGACGAGACCTTCCCCTTACCCTTCCTACTTACAACCTCTCGTTTCCGCTTCTTCTTCTTCTCCTCCTCTACCACCTTGTCCGTCGCCTGTAAGCAGCACAAGAATTCGGACATTAACTCGCCCCCCCAGTGCTTACATATGTCACAATTAACCAAGGGACCACAAGGGCTACATTGATAGCACAGATGAGGCCAGAACTTTTCATGAAGAAAACGTCCACAGGACGCGCAACCCGGTCCCTGAAACAGGGCAAAGGACAAGGAGTATGAGCAACTAGTTAAGCTTAGAAACTCAATCCAACTCAAAGAGAAGGAAAACGATCATAAAGATCAATATACATCAGAAACCAGCATAGCGCTTGAATTGCTGATAAACACATAGCCAGGCTGATTATGACGTCATTAATCCCGTGACAGGAAAAATTCGATCCCAACAAAACATCCAAGTGCAAGGACGAATTGTATGCTGAATGGATAAGTCGACTACACAACCATCAGATACATATAGATAACTCTTTTCTGGCAAAAATGTTAATTATCTCCCTTTGTTTGTTTACAATAATTAACATCACCACATTATCAATAACTAGATACCTGACACTTTGTATAGACAAACCATCCAACGTGACGAACCGGAGAACTCCACCATCTGCACGCCTCTTAACTCTCTCCACCTCAAGGGGAAGGAATTGGATCAAGAGGGCAAAGTGAGAAGACCTTTATACTAGGCCTCCAACTCACTGGACATATTTTTTCATTTGGTTAGATAACCTAACAGTGTTAGTAGGAAATGGAACCATGGTGGAGAGAAAACTAACTCTCTGCTACTGTGATGTCACCACCTAGCGTCATACAGACCTGTGGACATAAACAGAAAGAGAAATTAGTCATAGGTAGCACCGAGTTGACATAAACCAACTAACCAAGGCGCTTATCACGGTAAACGCGAGTCCCGGAAACACAATACACCGGGAAGAAAACTCGCTAATTTTACTAGAAGTCACCTGATTTAAAGGTCCTAAGTCCTCCTGTGGCGAAGTGTTCCCTCCTGCCATACAAATCAGATACTATCACTCCAAAATATACACCAAATAACAGTTTAAGAGTAAGAAAAGCTTATGACTCAAAAAGACATGTGTGTTCTCTTTGCCAATAATCTAGCAAAGAGGTAGTGCTAGTCTGCGCATGCGCGGTGGTGGGGCTGGCATCCGCCAGACTACGCTCTGACTCCCTGCCCAGTAGGGGCACCTAACTGTTTTAAATCTGAGTGTTTATTGAGTGAAAGCCAATATTTAGCAATATCAAAAGTATTAGGGAGGTAAGTATACTCTTGAAGTGAAATGGCCGAGTTCGTTCCGCCCTGGCGGTCAGTACTGTCGAGTTGTCTGAATGAACAATAAGTCTTTTGCTGGATTTTCTAAAATTACTGCTCTCATCTCTAGCGTCCTGCATGATCTTGTGATGCTCCTAGTAAGTCCAACAACAAGTTGATGTCATCTTGTACGGCTCACTGGACTGTCATAAGAGCATTCAGCCCAGATGCAGAAGCTGCTACCACCCCTTGTAGCAGGTTGGGCACATGTGAAAGACGATATCACAACCCTCCTTCCTCCGCATCCTGCAGCGTGGTATTTGCGCATCCTCTCCCAAAGCCGCGAGGTTGTCCGCTATCGGCTTAAGGACTGTTCCGTACTCCAGGTATAAATCACCTGCAATATGGCACTGCTGAGAAACATCGACCTGGTGTTCTGGCATGATGCAAACTAGCCACTGGCAGGCATCAAACCAATCTTCCTCAGTCACTACCTGTGACATTTCGACGAGCCGTGGACTGGACTCGTCGTCCTCCAGAATGTGCTTACCATGTGGGGTGGCCATCATGGAGCCGCGGCCCGTTCTTTCCATGCCAAATCTCTCAGCAGCCCAAAGGATTCAGTATGGCTGGCCATCTGCACCCATCAGGCCAATCCGCTGAGCCGTGAATACGCCCCTCCCTTGATAACTACATGGAAATCTGTTCCCAACGGCCCTGCCAGAAGCCGATGGGAATCGACTGCCATGGTCTCCGGCTCAACTTACTGACCATAACTGAGTAAAGTCCAAGGGAGGATACTGAGCCTGAGGAGGCATGGCACTGGAGGAAGCGGGCCTAGGGCTATCGGCTCAAGCCCAGGAGCTAAGCTCTTGGCCGAACCTCCAGACCCTGCTCTCAGGTCAACAGGCTGAAACATCAGACCGGGACCATCAGGAGCCACCTCTGGTTCTGAGAAAATGGGTTTACACCTACAAAACAGGCCAGAACCAGAGTCGGGGAAGCTATGCTCAAACACAGACGAAGACGGCTCTGTGGTATGGGTGCAAGGCAACATGTTTTTCAGCATCTCCGGCATCCAGTCCCTCATAGATTTCTTCATCTCATTCATCATATCTGCTTTGAAGGCTTTCATGTCAGGCATAGCTCCATGGGGGGCCTTCCTCTTACGGGAAAAACCCTCTTTCATCCTAAGTGATTTTTTCAACTTAACCTTCTCTGGGACGGAGAGAAACTCCAGGAACAGCTCGTGTGGCCACTGACTACATGTACTACACATAAAGTCAGGGTCACACATGCTGCACTGGAGTACTCATGGCCGGTGAAGCGTTCTTTGACAAACTGATGGCACAAACGGCAGTTTTCAAAAACCTTCTGAAATGACATATCAGAATTGACAATTAGTTTTAGTCATGAGAAGGTTACTTCTGTTAGCAGAAATTAGTAATAAAGAAAACAAGGTCTCATGTAACCTCGGATTTGATAAACTCTGAAACTTAATATCAAGAGGGAGACTAAGGCCATTAATAGATTAGTGATTACTTAAAGAAATAAGTAATGATTATGACGTTTTCTTCATGGGAGAAACACGAATTAATGGATAATAATCAAAAATATAATCTCCAAGAGATGATACGAATGATTATTTAACAACATTTCATATCACATGCATGCACGCACGCACGCCACACACACACACACAGTGACTACACACACACACACACACACACACACACACACACACACACACACACAACACACAACACACACACACACACACACACACATCTGAACACCATTCTCCTAAAAAAACCTTAGACATGTGTGTAGGTTAGTAGCCAAATAAAAACCAATACAAACCAAAAGATGAGTAGGACAAAGGCTTGAAGCAAAACACTTCCAAAAAGTAAATTTAGAGAAGCCTCCCTACTTAAAGTGTATGGGAAAGGCTAGTATACCAAATGTGTGTGTGAGAAAACCGCTCCGTGTAAATGCATACTTTATTCAAGGAATTCAAGGGTGGAGAGATGTAAAGGTTTCTTTAAAGACCAATACTACATCGCCAAAAAAACCAAAACTACATATAGCAGGGAAGGAGCTAGAACCCTGCAGTTAGGTTAGTGGATTTTACCATCGAGTAACAATGGAGAACACATTATGTATAACCAAGTAGTAAGTAAGCCATATTTCGATACTAAACACGGCTTAAACCGGAAACAGGAGACAGCAGATGTGTCTCCCGCTTATTGGATACACAACACCTGGTGCATAGGGCCATCCTCCAGCGAAGCAGAAGTCGAAGGTAAAGAAATGTAAACTTCTTAACTCTATCACACCAATATGAGATAAGTCTGGCTTTTAGAAAGGCAAAATTAAGCAAAGGAGGCAAAAGACATCTGAATTGTAGCCAATTCATTAACAAGTGGCTGAGTCAGAGGCAAATGCGCCGCAGATGCGTGGCGCGACTTGCACATGTGCCAGTCTGACTGCTACACTGTAATTCACCTGCCTATTATGGGCAGGTTTTATTTATATTCTGTGTTGAATTGAGCCAGTTAGATATATTAACATACATCAAAGAGTATTCGTGATGGTCAGTATACTTCTGAAGTGAAATTAATATACTGGGACTTTAGTCTTTAAGGTCTTAAATGGGAGGCGACTGTACTAAGCAGGGTTAGCATGTTTTGGACATTAGTGGTTTAAACCGTGGTTTAAATCGTGCACCCAAAATAGGTTTTGGACACCTAAAATTGTCCAAAATGGTTGAAAACCTATAATCCTAGTCTAAATTATTTTATTGAAAGCTTAAATATCTACAACAACTGTCTAAAACATGTGTAATATAATTATTTACACATTTATGTATATTGCAATGCTCAAAGCTATCGATTTTAGATATTTTACCCAATATTACACCGAAACCAATGTGTTACATGTATTCATTACATGTACATCTGCTGCCAAATCCAGATAATGTTTTAAAATTTCTTAAAATATACTTTGGAAACAATTTGATAGAAAATCATTTGGTGTCTTAAAATGTAAATCTATCAAACTTATTTTCAAAATAATCTTTAGCATATCCGGAATCATTTAAAAACATATTGACATTGGAAAGAAATGACTATTAGTCCAATTGTTGTCAAAATAATCAGTAAGATTAACTACTAGATGTATCACCTATTCATACGTGTGAGCGTGCGTGCGTGCATGTGTGTGTAGAGCTACTAAGTAAATTAAAATAATACCAACAACTTTCTTACGCATGCAATCTGTGATTAACGTTGAAGAAATATATTCTGTTGTCATCCGCTCTGGACATTTAATACAGTCTGTCTGCCATTTCTCTGGCTGGTAATACCCTTTTTTGCAAGGCACACACGTACTCACGCTCGCTCTCCAGGAGCTTCCAGGGGGACAATCGCCTATATAAATCATATATAACATATTATATATACACAGTCAAACAATTGCTACTAAAATGACTACAGTAACAAGAACTCGATTGAACATACATGTAAGTGATCGGAAAAGAAAGATGGTCTCTTGAATATAAAGGCCGTTGGAATACTACCCAATTCTTGGATCCAAATTTTGATATTTCTACTAATTGTTTTAAATTGCTGACACTATGTGTTGCCAAAAAGCTGATGACCTCCAGAGATGTGAACGAATGTTAATTTTGAGACTAATTCGACTGTTCAAAAGCATTGTAGCACAATTCATCAATTAGATCTGTCAATCAAATACTGTCATTTGTCATGTTTGTCAGAGACATAGCAGAGTAAGATGAAATCGAGGGAACCGATCTGTTACTCATGTATTTGACGTCACAATCAATTATGTCACATATTAGCTGACATCACAATCAATTATGTCACATATTAGCTGACATCACAATCAATTATGTCACATGTTAGCTGACATCACAATGAATTATGTCACATGTTAGCTTACATCACAATGAAGTACACAGTATGTCAATATTAGCTGACATCACAATGAATTATGTCACATGTTAGCTGACATCATAATGAATTATGTCAATATTAGCTGACATCACAATCAATTATGTTACATGTTAGCTGACGCCACAATCAAAATGATGTACATGTACCTCCTCCATGTAAATCATAAAGCACACCATTAAAGTTTAACCCTTTAACACTCAGCCAAAAAGGCCTCTGCAGTGGTTTTGAGAAATGTCCATTTGCAGACCAAAAGAAGACTATTTTTGAAAACTTATCATGGAATGACAGGCTCGATAAACGAGCCAGTCATTCCAGTGATAAATTTTCAAAAATAATCTCTTGGTCTGCAAATTGACATTTTCTATCAGAAACCTGAAATTTTCTTGAACAAATTGGAGGGTTAAAGGGTTAAGAAATGTACGTCTCTGGTAAATTTACAAGTTAATAAACATTCTGTTGAATATTTTAAAACTAATTTGATTTGGGGCTGCTGCTGTCATAGGCAGCAACAACCCTCTAGTCTAATTAATTTTTAAATAGTAACCAGGTTGCCTTTTTATAGTTACCTTGAAATCTAGATTCTGGGAATTCAGATTTCAAATCGATTCTAACCGACGTAAAAAAGTGGGTGGAGCTTAGCTAGAAATGGGCGGGGCAAAGCTAGAAACTAATCCCTCTATTGATGGATCTCAATAATATTACCATGCTTGGAGATGTGGCTTATAAAACCGTTATGTCCGCAGTTCATACTTTAACACCCACGATGGCGCCACTGTTCACGCCTTTAACCCCCTCGTGTGTCAACCGCACCTCAAAGCGCTCAAAACGCGACTTTTATCAATTAAGCCTTTAATTTGTCAAGAGTTTTCAAGGAAATTCAAATTTTTGCTCAGTGAATGACCATTTGCTGGCCAAGAGAACTGGGTTTTTAAGAGGTGCTTTTGACCGGTTGGACGATTAAAGGGTTAATGGTCAAGAAAATCTAAATTTTTATTTAGTTAGTGTCCATTTGCAGGCAAAGAGAAGACTATTTTTGAAAATTTATCACTGGAATGACTGGCTCGGTTACCGAGCCAGTCATTCTAGAGGTAAATTATCAAAGTCTTCTTAGCCTGCAAATAGACAGTCCTCAAGACAACTACAGAGGAAGTATTGGCCAGTTTTACCATTATAAATCACAAGTTGACACAAGAGGGGGTAACCACCACACCATCAAATGGGGAGTTCATTTTTGATTTAGGCAATATTCTGAAGAATAGTTTGACACTAATTTGACTGCATTGGAGCAGTTGCTGCTTAATCAACAGGTTCCCGTCAAATTAGTTTCAAAATATTCAACAGAATATTTATAAAATAGTAAAAACATACAATTCGTACAACAATGCATAGTCCGTCTTCAATTATGCATTTGTGATGTACTTATAGATCTACGTCATTCATATTATGACATCATTGATTATGATGTCATTCTACACATCACATAGTTAATTATGATGTCATATGATGGACGGATAAAATCGAAAGGTCTATTACACAGGGTTCGTACACATTTCTATGTTTGAAATTCCATGACTTTTATGACCAAAATTAACAAATTCCATGACTTCCAAGAATTAATATCTAGTAGATTTGTGTTTATGACGTTGCTACATAAATTACGATCCGAGTTATTCTGACAAATGTCTGAATATTGTGTCTTGCAACAACCAAGTCAAAGCCTTGTTTTGATAAGCGGTAATGTATGCCGACATATTTCTTTATATTTTTCATGATTGCCATTTTCCATGACTTTTCCATGATCTACATGATAAAAAAAATGCTGATTTTCCATGCCTTTCCTGGCCTGGAATTTAAAATTTAAAATTCTATGACTTTCCAGGATTTCCATGACTAGTACGAACCCTGATTAACTTCTAGCACTCTGATGTCAATATTCTATATTTTATTGTATCAATATCAAAGAAACTGGTGTACATTTTCCAACAATTTTGCTGGAAGATATTGCTGTCTATGACAGCACCATCTCCCACCAAATTTGTAGAAAAATCTACACCAGCTCATCTTTTAATTTAATTTGAAAATTTAAAATTTTGACACCAGAGTGGTAAGGGTTAGAATTTGTACACGCGGGCATGTATGATTACTGTATTCTGCGGCTGTAGTAGTAGAAACCTCCTACAGCTGCAATCAGTCCTTCTTCGCTTTTGCCCACTGTGTCTTGTCCTCAGCCAAAATCCTTAGCTTCCTCAGGTCCATTCTTAACTTGAGTGTACCGAGTCCTGCTTTCTTGTGGTCACCTCGCAGCACGCTTAGCAGATTTATGCAATGACGTCCTCTCCTGGCTTTGTATTTGTTGGCTCCGAGTAGGACAAATTCAAAGGTTCTCTGTGCTGGTATCTTTTCTGGCATCCTTAGCACATGGCCAAACATAGACCATCTTTGCTGGGCGAGTTTTACAGACAGCGCTGATGTAATTACACATCTTGTACAGTGCATCATTGGAAATTATGCTGTCTGGCCATCTATGTCCAGTGATGGTGCGTAGGTGTTTGCGGTGGCAGGCATCGAGTTTGTCTAGAGCTGCCTTTGGAGCTGCCCAGCTGTTACAGTTATAAAGCATTAAGGATATGCAAGTTGCATTGTATAAACGTAGCCTCTTTATCAAGAGCATCTTTGATCTATGAATCCATAGCTTCCAGAAGGACTGGAAAGGTATGTTCCTCATGACGCAGCGTGCAGAAATGTCAGCAGTACTGCAAAGCAGTGAGACCAGGATTTTACTTTTCCTCCATGGTTCGCCGCCACGAAGTGAGTCATCACTTTCTGTAGTTTCATGCTTTGTCGATAGGTATATGTGGGTGAACTCTGTTTTGAATTCATTCATAAAGAGATTCTCAATTTTTAGTATGTTTGCAGCTATTGGGAGAAGTTCATCAAGGGGTTTCTTTTCCACATCTATGAAGTCCACATCGTTGGCATATTCCATCTCTAGCGACTTGCCCAGTATTGACACTGGGGGGTGGGGTGGGGGGGGGGGGTTTGGTCTTGTGGAACTTTCCCGCACAGATTTCAATGCGGCAGCAAGGTAGCAGGTGAAAAGCACCAGAGATAGACCATCTCCCTGTGGGGAGCTGATTGATGTCTCAAACTCTACAGACTTCACTGACTTGACTTGTACTCTCAGCTTGGTGTCTGCAAGCAGTAGTCTCACTAGTCGTGGCTCATCTTCGTTGCAGCTGGCCTGGCGTAATACAAAAATGTACATCTAGGATCTTTGAGCGTTTAATTGTGTCGAAGGCTCGTGACATGTCAATGCCCATTTTGTGGAAGTCCCAGTGTTTGGACATGACTACCGACACAAGCATGCATTGAGCCCATACAATGTCTGCGCAGTTGCGTCCATGTTTGAAGCCACTTTGACATGATCCGGTGAAGTAATCGATCTTGTCTCAGATGCGGCATAGAGTAACATTGGATAGGATTTTCTGTATGCTGTTGAGGAACACAATGGGCCACAGATTGGATGGGGGCCCAGGTGGCTTCTTGGGCGTGGGTAGTGCGATAAGGGTGCCTTGGCCTACAGCGTCGATGGGAAGGTGGTGCATAAAAGCTGAATTGATTAGGTGCATGATCGGTTTCGGGATAATGTCAGTAGCATATTTGAATAGTTCATTGCTCATGCCATCAGGTCCAGATGCACATCCATTTTTCAGGGCTTTAAGTGCCTTCTCAACTTCTGCTGTTTTAATTGGTGTTAGTAATGCCCTGGGGTCTCCTGAGAATGGGTGCAAGGGTTCATCATCGTTGTCAATGAACTGTTCCATGACCCATTCTCAGATCGCCTCAGCTTTTCCCTGGTCAGTCCAGATAAAGTGTCCTTCAGAGTTGTGTACAGTGAGTGGTGGTGTGTAGTCAGTAACTCTCAGGGCTCGGGCTGCCCAAAACATTTTGCGACAGTCATCCGCGGCAGTGATTTCATCCGCTAGGGAGTCTACCTGTTGAATAGTCAGATCTTTTAAGCGTTCGCTAATGTGGCGCAGAATAATATTGCGCTCCCGGCGTAGTTTGGTGCGGTCTTCACTTTGGCCACTTTGATAGATGCGCTGGCATATGTATGTATTAGGTTGGTGTGATATGCATTCATCGAGCATGTGTATGCGTGGTCTATATGTGCATTCAGGATGAAATTCTCTGAATTTGATACACAGCTATATATTTCAAGGTTCAACATCTTATCGTCAGTGTGTAGCTTATGCTTACAGGGGTCTAGACCTCTAGATACTAACCGAATGTACATTGCATGACACTGGTAGCTCCGGTTTCCTCAGTGATAAATTCTGGACAGGACACACATGCCACTTGGTCCAAACTTGCTTTATCTCGATAAAAGCCACGTGGACACGGCAGACATGATTTACTGTTGTTACTGTACTCATAACCTTTAGGACAATCATCTGTGAACGAACAAAAATAACAATAATAAGCCTTCAAATAAGTTACAGATTGCAAGTTGCAATATAGTAAAATATGGCTTAACTCCCATGTTAGAATGGTATATTTTGTAGATGGAAGAGATTTCGCGACCTAACCTTTACGGACGCATAATTTCTTCCATCTATAATTCTAACATCAAGGCGAAAACGGTATTAACCCTTTAACACTCATATCAGCCAAGAATGGCTTCTACAGCGGTCTTGAGAAATTTCCATTTGCAGACCAAGCCAGTCATTTCAGTGGTACAATTTCAAAATTACTCTTCTCTTGGTCTGCAAATGGACATTTTTTATAAGAACAAATTTGAGGGTTAAAGGGTGTTAATGCAAGTCTAATAAAATTAAACAATAGCATATGCATACCATGTTCTCTATCTAACTCATAACACAAATAGATTTGGTGTGATTAGGACGCATACTAGGTCATTAAATCTGACCATATATTATATTACTAGACAAAAATTCAGACTCTAAATAAAAAAGGGTTTCCCATATGCAACTCTTATCATCAGAAACAATAAATGGCGAGATGGAAGTGGGAGAAGCCATTACACTAAAGATCGTTGAAGAATGCCACATAATGGAGGGTAGTGGACAAATGCATGTTGTGCTACTAAAAATATGTATGTATGATTACTGTAATCTATACCTATACCCAGCCTATACCTATATTTTACGGCTGTAGTAGTAGTAGTAGTAGTAGTAGTAGTAGTAGTAGTAGTAGTAGTAGTAGTAGTAGTAGTAGTAGTATAAACGAAATCTAGGATTTCTTTTTTCACGAGAGAGTTGATACTTACCTCCCTAATACTTTTGATATTGCTAAATATCGGCTTTCACTCAATAAACACTCAGATTAAAACAGTTAGGTGCCCCTACTGGGCAGGGAGTCAGAGTGTAGTCTGGCGGATGCCAGCCCCACCACCGCGCATGCGCAGACTAGCACTTCCTCCGACTAATTTATTGGCTGACACACATGCAACTATTAAGAGCCTGAAGACCGAGCCTCTGTGGGGAGGAGAGGCCGGGTCCGTATCTAGGGAGGTAAGTATCAACTCTCTCGTGAAAAAAGAAATCCTAGATTTCGTTTATTTCACTTCAAGAGTATACTTACCTCCCTAATACTTTTGATATTGCCAGAATTCGACAGGGAATTCGGCGGGAGGGAGGCGAGGTCAAAAGACCAGCTCATCCCTATACGCTTTTCTGCGTTTAAGGCACTTAAACTTCTGAAACTGTGTGAAACACAGTGAGGACTTGACCAACCATCGGATAACACAACCGATGTAAGAGAGATGACCGAATGTCATATGCGCTCCCCCCCATCCTTCCTGGGAGGAAGAGTCGAATGACCTCAATGTCCTATACGCTCTCTACGTACAAGTGCCATGTACTACAGGACAGAGACGAAAAAACTCCATTTTCGTATACTCTCAATAATGAACCACATAAACACACAAAACCATCATCATGCTAATAACGGGTAACGTGACAATACAATCAACAATGGACAACCCATGCACAAGACTGACCTTGTTGAAATGGCTGCTGACATCATCTTCCCAGTGGTGAAGACTGATGCAGTGCCAAAAAAGTGGTTGTTTCCAATAATTAATTGTGAAATATATAAGCAATGAGGAAACCTCATCAAATAATGTACACCTAGTTATTTTTTCAAAATCGACAAGGTGAGAGGATTAGAGGTGTCACGGAGATAATGGTCTGTAAAACTTGACTCACAGTGCCACTGAGCAACCGACATAATGTCATCCACAGGGACCCCATTAAATAGGGCAGTGGATGTCACTACGCCGCGGACACTGAGCCTTGGCCACGTCAACCTGCTTCCCGGTGGCGGATTTATGACAAAACTGAATACATTCTACAATCCACCTGGAAATGGTGTCCTTCGATGCCCTGCCATGGGGTTCAATATATGACAACCATAACGCTGACTGGTCGGTGCGCCACTCCGATGTACGTTGTTTGTACCGGAGCAGCGCCCGGACGGGACACCATGCTTTAGAATTAGGATCATATCTAGCTAAAGCTGGCAAAACAATAGGTTGACCTGAATATTTCAAAGACTGATTCTTGGCCAAGAAATTAATCCTAGGTAGCAGCTTAAGGCCTTCCCCTGTAACCACAAAACGGTCATCCTCGGCTGATAAGGCATGAATTTCACTCCTACGCCTAGCCGAGGCCGCAGCAATTAAAAATACAGTTTTAAGAGTTAATAGTTTCATAGAAATGGAACTAAGTGGTTCAAAAGGCTTATCACCTAGTACTTGAAGCACTAGCGATAAACTCCAAGACGGAATCACCGGGGGATTCCTTGGTCTTAGATTGCCCATGCCTTTAATTAATACATTTAATGTACTTACTTCATCACTTCCCCTCTTAGCCAAGCAAGGAATAACAGACATTAAAGCTGACTTATAACCAGCAATAGAGTTAGGCTTGAGGCTATAGGCATCATACAGGTGACAGAGGAAATCAGCTACTTCCTGAATAGATGAATCCATTGGATCAATACATCTTTATGAGCATCACTCAGCAAATCTGTTGATTTTATAATTATATGCTCTGGAGGTTGACCCCCTCCTGGCTTTGGCCATAAACATGGCTGCTTGCTCAGAAAAGCCCTCCTTAATTCTAGATTCCTTGACAACATCCACGCAGTCAATCGGAACATTGACGGATTGTTGTGAAGGGCCTTGCCCTGGAAGATAATGTTGTCCATCAGAGGCAGAGGAACCGGATTGCAGACCAGAAGGTCCAGTAGATCCGTATACCACGATCGGCTTGGCCAATCCGGGGCGATCAGGAGCACTTGGCACTCCTCCTGCCGGATTTTCTGAAGAACTTTTGGAATCAGGATTGCTGGAGGGAATGCGTATGCATACATTCCCGCCCAGCTGATAGCTAACGCATCTGTTGCGAAAGCGCTTGGATCTGGAATCGGAGAGACGTACGTCGTCATCTTCGCATTCCTCTTCGTTGCGAACAAATCGATGTTGGGCTTCCCCCAATGGTCGAACAGACGATCCGCCACACATTGATTTAGTTGCCATTCCGTGGGTAAAACACTCATCCTTCGGCTCAATGAGTCTGCTAGCAGATTTAACCTTCCCGGAATATGAACTGCTTTCAAGGTAATCCTGTGATCCAGGCACCAACAAAGCAGTCTCCATGTCATCATACAGAGACTGGGCCACTTCGTTCCGCCCTGGCGGTTTATGTAAGTCACTACAGTTGAGTTGTCTGAACGAATAAGAACAATCTTGCCCTGAACTTTCCGTAAGAAATGTTCCAGGCCCAGGACTACTGCTCTTAGTTCCAGTAGATTGATATGTTCCTTTGACTGATCCAGATCCCACAGCCCTGATATTGTGGACTCTTCCAGGCAAGCTCCCCAACCCTCCATCGATGCATCTGTATACACAGTCATCTGAGGGTGAAGAGGGGTTAGCAAAACCCCCAACAGGAGATTCTCTATCTTCAACCACCATTGCAGGTGGTGAATTAGAGGCGCCAACACTGACACATTCGAGTCCAGTGAACCTGGACTCTGGGTCCATTGTGTCATGAGAAAAAGCTGGATCGGCCACCTGCGTAAGGCGGCCTGAGGAATGACTGGTTCCAACGAAACCATCAACCCCAGCATTCTCAAGTAAACCCGTGCCAGGACATGACGACTGTCGCACACTGACTGAATTACTGAGATGAGAATCTGAACTCTCTCATGAGTAGGATAAACATATCCTGTCTCTAGATCGAAGAACATCCCCAGGTAAACAAACTTCTGGGATGGAGTCAGCTCTGATTTTTGAAAATTTATCATCCAGCCTAAATCCGTGAGCGTTTTCAAAACAATCTCCAGATTGGTCGATAAACTTTCCTGGGTGTGTGCTTTTAACAGCCAGTCGTCTATGTACTTATGGACTGCTATGCTTCTCCTGCGGAGGTATGCTGTGATCGCAAGAACCACACGGGTGAAAACCCGAGGAGCGGTGGAAATTCCGAAGGGTAACACCCTGAATTCCCACTGTCTGCCCTGGAATGCAAATCTCAGGAAGCGACGGAAACTCCTCGCTATGGGAATGTGGAAATAAGCATCCTTCAAATCTATTGAAGCTGTCCACATTCCCTTCTCTAACCCCGCCAACACCGAGCGCACAGTCTCCATCTTGAAACTGGGCATCTCTATGAACTTGTTCAACGGCTTGAGGTTGAGAATTGGTCTCCACCCGCCGGTGTTTTTTGTTACCAAGAACACGGTTGAATAGAAGCCCGGACACTTTTGTGCCGGCTGAATAGCTCCTTTTAATATGAGGGAATTTATCTCCTCCTCGATACACAACCTTTGCTCTGGATCTCTCGGATTTGGAGTCCAGATTGGCACTAGAGTCGCGATGGCGGGCCTGTCATCCAATCGGGATGATACCCGACTGAAAGCCATCGCAAGACTAAACGGTCCTGAGTCAACCGTTCCCACTCTTGCTTGTGGTCGGCTAGCCGGCCTCCCACCGGTCCACCTAGGGAGAGAGGTGGACATAAGGAGTGCAAGAGTGGCACTGTCTCCTTTGCCAGAAACACCGGAGTGGTTCTCACCGCGGTAACCGGCCCATCAGGCACGATTACCACGACCAGATCCTCGCGCGCCACGCCCAGCACTGCTGAAAAGGGCCTTGTTTAGTTGGTTTATTTCAACTAGGTGCTATATCATACTAATCTCTCTTTGTGTTTATGTCCGCAGGTCTGTGTGACGATATGTAATGGACATCACATCAGCAGAGGGTTTGTTTTCTCTCCACCATGGTTCCATTTCCTACTAATACTGTTAGGTTATCTAACCAAAAATTTTATGTCCAGTGAGTCGGAGGCCTAGTATAAAGGTCTTCTCACTTTGCCCTCTTGATCCAATTCCTTCCCCTAGAGGTGGGGAGAGTTAAGAGGCGTTCAGTTGGTGGAGTGCTCCAGTTCATCACGTTGGATGGTTTATCTATACAAAGTGTCAGGTATCTAATTATTGATATGAGGTGATGTTAATTATTTAGAGAGGAAAGGGAGATAATTAACAGTATTTGCCATTGTTATCAGTATATATCTGATGGTTGTGTAGTCGAAATGTCCATTCTGCACATGTTCTGGTTAGAGATACAATTCGTCCTTGCACTTGGATGTTTGCTGGGGATCGATTTTTTCCTGTCATAGGATTAATGACGTCATAATCAGCCTTGCTCTTTATTAACAATTAAAGTTGTCCGAAGCTGGTTTTCTGATGAATATTGATCTTTATGATCATTTCCTTCTCTTGAGTTGCTGAGTTTCTGAGCTTAACTAGATTGCTCATACTCCTCGTCCTTTGCCCTGTTTCAGAGACCTGGTTGTGCGTCCTGTGGACGGTTTTTGAAGGACAAGTTTGTGCCTCATCTCTGTTATCAGTGTAGCCCCTGTGGTCCCTTGCTTAATTGCGAGATATGTAAGCACTGGGGGGGGGCGAGCTAATGTCCGAATTCTTGTGCTTGCAGGCGAAGGACAAGGTGGTGGAGGAGGAGAAGAAGAAGCAGAAAAGAGAGGTTGTGAGTAAGAAGGGTAAGAGGAAGGCCTCGTCCGCGGTGGACATGGAGGCCTTCCGGACCGAGATGTTGGGAGAGATGAGGAGGACAATAAAGGATTTGGTTCCAGAGTTGCTTCGTGGCATGCTTCCTGGACCAAATCCTTTGCTGGCCTCATCATCTGCTTCGGAGCAGGTAATCCCCACCTCTGAATCACCTTTCCTTAGTACGCTTCCGTTGTTCGAAGATTCAGAGGTGGCCCCATTAGAGGGGGCGTTCCACGACCCTGGCAGCAGGCTTAGTGCCGCGCCGAATAGGGACCGTGGACGGTTGTCGCTGGAACCCGCGGGCTGCTTATCAGTCCAGGGGTATCCGCACGCCGCAGGTGCCAGTACCTCGTATGGCACCTTCCCTGGCCAGTCCGGGTTAGCTCTCTTTGCTGACCCGGAGTCTAATCTGTCTGGCCAGGAGGATGAGGATTACCTGTTGGGGTCGCCGTCTGAGGACGTGGCCATGGATTATGACGTCTGTGCACCCCTCGCGGGGAATACAGGCGACTTATTCCACGGTTCTACTCACGCAGGGGTAGAATCCACGGTTCAGACTGTGGCCCTGGGCGCTGAGGGCCAGCGTTACCGCATACCTCGGCTTGCCGAGAGTGTCGCTGGTGCTGGCCGGGGCCGTGGTGGGGCGGTATGTGCCCCGCGCTCTACCACGGCGCCTGCTCCTGGTAAAGCCAGTGAGATTAGCATGCCGGTGTTGTCAGGCCCGCATGCTCTCCCTGGCTTGCCAGGGATATCAGCGTATCCGCCGTCAAGCTCTGTTGCTTGCGCTCAGGAGGAAGACGAAGGCCCCCGTCTTGTAGAGCGCTCGCAGCTAGCCACGGAGGAGGATTGGTCTGACGCTTGCCAGTGGTTGGTGAGTGTTAGACCAGATCTGCCCGTGGAGCAGTCGGCTAGCCAGCGTGATCACAGGCCGTGGTTAGCTGGTAAGCCTACTGCTAACGCTAAGCCTTCTCTGCCGCTGGTCGTTGACATGTTCGAGGCGGCAGAGACGTCCATTAAGTCGAGTGGACGTCTCGCTAAGGCCCCGCGCGAGGTGGCCAGGCGTTGCTGCATCGTGCCCCTGGATTACCAGCGGTACGGTGTGGTACCTAAGCCGAGCGTGGATGACCGCGCGGCTTTGGGTGAGGATGCGCGGCCAGGCTCCCGTTCTGACACGGGAGTCTTGTGTTCGAACGCGTCGCGTTCAGCAAATACCGCGTTGCGTGATGCGGAGGAGAGTGGGAGGGCTTCGATTGCCGCTCTGTCCCACGTCTCCCAGCTGTTACAAGGGGTAGTAACAGCATCCGCATCGCGCCAGCCAAGTCCGGTCACAGTCCAGCGAGCCATCCAGGATGGTATCAACCTGGCTCTGGACTGTATGACGCGGGCGGTGACCAGGAGTGTCCGGGCAAGGCGCACATTTGCCTTGGACAATCTGTGCCCGTCCCAGGACCTGTACAATAGGCTACTGCGTATGCCTATGACAGGTCCTGGTCTCTTTGGAGGTGAGGGATGTAGGCACCTCCAGGAGACGGTTACTCTGGTAAATAACCAGAGGGCGCTGCGCGAGCAGTTTGAGGTGCTTCATCGTGCTAACGTTCGCGCCGCACCCCCTGCGTATCGTCCCCTGCCGGCTCGAGGTGGTGGTGGCCAGGTCAGAGGCCAACCACCATCGCAGCGTTGGCCTCGGCCGCGTGCGATTCGGCCAGCAGCGAGGGGGGCGCAGGCTCCTCATGCGCAGTCAGCCAGGCAGCCGCCCGCGCACCGAGGTGCGCGCGGTGCTGGTCGTGGCGCGCGAGGATCTGGGCGTGGTAATCGTTCCTGATGGGACGGTTACCGCGGTGAGAACCGCTCCGGTGTTTCTGGCAAAGGAGACAGTGCCGCTCTTGCACTCCTTATGTCCACCTCTATCCCTAGGTGGACCGGTGGGAGACCGGCTAGCCGACCACATGCAAGAGTGGGAACGGTTAACTCAGGACCGTTTAGTCTTGCGATAGCTTTCAGTCGGGTATCATCCCGATTGGATGACAGGCCCGCCATCGCGACTGTCTCTAGTGCCGATCTAGACTCCAAATCCGAGAGATCCAGAGCAAAGGTTGTGTATCGAGGAGGAAATAAATTCCCTCATACAAAAAGGAGCTATTCAGCCGGCACAAAGGTGTCCGGGCTTCTATTCAACCCTGTTCTTAGTAACAAAAAACACCGGAGGGTGGAGACCAATTCTCAACCTCAAGCCATTGAACAAGTTCATAGAGACGCCCAGTTTCAAGATGGAGACTGTGCGCTCGGTGTTGGCGGGGTTAGAGAGGGGAATGTGGACAGCGTCGATAGATTTGAAGGACGCTTATTTTCCACATCCCCATACACAGGAGTTTCCGTCGCTTCCTGAGATTTGCATTCCAGGGCAGACAGTGGGAATTCAGGGTGTTACCCTTCGGAATTTCCACGGCTCCTCGGGTTTTCACCCGTGTGGTTCTTGCGATCACCGCATACCTCCGCAGGAGAAGCATAGCAGTCCACACGTACATAGACGACTGGCTGCTGAAAGCGCACACCCAGGAAAGTTTATCGGCCAGTCTGGAGATTGTTTTGAAGACTCTCACAGACTTGGGCTGGATGATCAATTTCCCAAAATCAGAGCTGACTCCATCCCAGAAGTTTGTTTACCTGGGGATGTTCTTCGATCTAGAGACAGGATATGTTTTTCCTACTCAGGAGAGAGTTCAGAAACTCATCTCATTGATTCAGTCAGTGTGCGACAGTCATCATGTCCTGGCACGGGTTTACTTGAGAATGCTGGGGTTGATGGTTTCATTGGAACCAGTCATTCCTCAGGCCGCCTTACGCAGGCGGCCGATCCAGTTATTTCTCATGACACAATGGACCCAGAGTACAGGTTCGCTGGACTCGAACGTGTCAGTGTTGGCGCCTCTGATTCATCACCTGCAATGGTGGTTGGACACAGAGAATCTCTTGGTGTGGGTTATGCTAACCCCTCCCCACCCTCAGGTGACTGTGTATACAGATGCATCGATGGAGGGCTGGGGAGCTTGCCTGGAAGAATCCACGATATCAGGGCTTTGGAATCTGGAACAGTCAAAGGAACATATAAATCTACTGGAGCTAAGAGCAGTAGTCCTGGGCCTGGAACATTTCTTACAGAAAGTTCAGGGCAAGATTGTTCTTATTCGTTCAGACAACTCAACAGTTGTGACTTACATAAACCGCCAGGGCGGAACGAAGTCGCCCAGTCTCTGTATGATGACATGGAGACTGCTTTGTTGGTGCCTGGATCACCAGATTACCTTGAAAGCAGTTCATATTCCGGGAAGGTTAAATCTGCTAGCAGACTCATTGAGCCGAAGGATGAGTGTTTTACCCACGGAATGGCAACTAAATCAATGTGTGGCGGATCGTCTGTTCGACCATTGGGGGAAACCCAACATCGATTTGTTCGCAACGAAGAAGAATGCGAAGATGGCGACGTACGTCTCTCCGATTCCGGATCCAGGCGCTTTCGCAACAGATGCGTTAGCTATCAGCTGGGGGAGAATGTATGCATACGCATTCCCTCCAGCAATCCTGATTCCAAAAATTCTTCAGAAAATCAGACAAGAGGAATGCCAAGTGCTTCTGATCGCCCCGGATTGGCCAAGCCGATCATGGTATACGGATCTGCTGGACCTTCTGGTCTGCAATCCGGTTCCTCTGCCTCTGATGGACGACATTATCTTCCAGGGCAAGGCCCTTCACAACAATCCGTCAATGTTCAGATTGACTGCGTGGATGTTGTCAAGGAATCTAGAATTAAGGAGGGCTTTTCTGAGCAAGCAGCCATGTTTATGGCCAAAGCCAGGAGGGGGTCAACCTCCAGAGCATATAATTATAAAATCAACAGATTTGCAGAATGGTGCTCAAAAAGATGTATTGATCCAATGGATTCATCTATTCAGGTAGTAGCTGATTTCCTCTGTCACCTGTATGATGACTATAGCCTCAAGCCTAACTCTATTGCTGGTTATAAGTCAGCTTTAATGTCTGTTATTCCTTGCTTGGCTAAGAGGGGAAGTGATGAAGTAAATACATTAAATGTATTAATTAAAGGCATGGGCAATCTAAGACCAAGGAATCCCCCTGTGATTCCGTCTTGGAGTTTATCGCTAGTGCTTCAAGTACTAGGTGATAAGCCTTTTGAACCACTTAGTTCCATTTCTATGAAACTATTAACACTGAAGACTGTGTTTTTAATTGCTGCGGCCTCGGCTAGGCGTAGAAGTGAAATTCATGCCTTATCAGCCGAGGATGACCGTTTTGTGGTTTCAGGGGAAGGCCTTAAGCTGCTACCTAGGATTAATTTCTTGGCTAAGAATCAGTCGTTGAAATATCCAGGTCAACCTATTGTTTTGCCTGCTTTAACTAGATATGATCCTAATTCTAAAGCATGGTGTCCCCGTCCGGGCGCTTCTCCGGTACAAGCAACGTACATCGGAGTGGCGCACCGACCAGTCGGCGTTATGGTTGTCATATATTGAACCCCATGGCAGGGCTTCTAAGGACACCATTTCCAGGTGGATTGTAGAATGTATTCAGTTTTGTCATAAATCCGCCACCGGGAAGCAGGTTGACGTGGCCAAGGCTCACAGTGTCCGCGGCGTAGTGACATCCACTACCCTATTTAATGGGGTCCCTGTGGATGATATTATGTCGGTGGCTCAGTGGCACTGTGAGTCAAGTTTTACAGACCATTATCTCCGTGACACCTCTAATCCTCTCGCCTTGTCGATTTTGAAAAAAAATAACTAGGCTTATATTTTTGATGGGGTTTCCTCATTGCTTATATATTTCACAATTAATTTATGGAAACAACCACTTTTTTGGGACTGCATCGTTCTTCACCAATGGGAAGAGGATGTCAGCAGCCATTTCAACAAGGTCAGTCTTGTGCATGGGTTGTCCATTGTTGATTGTCTTGTCACGTTACCCGTTATTATTATGATGATGGTTTTGTGTATTTATGTGGTTCATTGTTGAGAGTATACGAAAATGGATTTTTTTCGTCTCTGTCCTGTAGTACATGGCACTTGTACGTAGAGAGCGTATAGGACATTGAGGTCATTCGACTCTTCCTCCCAGGAAGGAGGGGGGGGGGGAGCGCATATGACATTCGGTCATCTCTCATACATCGGGGGTGTTATCCGATGGTTAGTCAAATCCTGACTGTTTTTTCATACAGTTTCAGAAGTTTAAGTGCCTTAAACGCAGAAAAGCGTATAGGGATGAGCTGGTCTTTTGACCTCGCCTCCCTCCCGCCGAATTCACTGTCGAATTCTGGCAATATCAAAAGTATTAGGGAGGTAAGTATACTCTTGATGTGAAATAAACGAAATCAAGGATTTCTTTTTTCAAGAGAGTTGATACTTACCTCCCTAGATACGGACCCGGCCTCTCCACCCCACAGAGGCTCGGTCTTCAGGCTCTTAATAGTTGCATGTGTATCAGCCAATAAATTAGTCAGAGGAAGTGCTAGTCTGCGCATGCGCGGTGGTGGGGCTGGCATCCGCCAGACTACGCTCTGACTCCCTGCCCAGTAGGGGCACCTAACTGTTTTAATCTGAGTGTTTATTGAGTGAAAGCCGATATTTAGCAATGTCAAAAGTATTAGGGAGGTAAGTATCAACTCTCTCGTGAAAAAAGAAATCCTTGATTTCGTTTATATCACGGTAAACGCGAGTCCCGGAAACACATTACACCGGGTAAAACTCGCTAAATTTTAATAGAAGTCACCTGATGGATAGGTCCTGGGCCATCCTCCGGTGAAGCAACTCTCTCAGACATTCCCAACAGGCTTGAAACTTCTACTAAACAGGCTAAATCGACTTAAAAATGAGTAGAAAAGCGCAAAGCACAAAAACATGTGTTTACTCTCTGCCAATAAATTAGCAAGAGGAAGTGCTAGTCTGCGCATGCACGGTGGTGGGGCTGGCATCCGCCAGACTACACTCTGACTCCCTGCCCAGTAGGGGCACCTAACTGTTTTAATCTGAGTGTTTATTTAGTGAAAGCCGATATTTAGCAATATCAAAAGTATTAGTGAGGTAAGTATACTCTTGAAGTGAAAGTAGTAGTAGTAGTAGTAGTAGTAGTAGTAGTAGTAGTAGTACTTAGTAGTAGTAGTAGTAGTAGTAGTAGTAGTGGTAGTAGTAGTAGTAGTAGTAGTAGTAGTAGTAGTAGTAGTAGTAGTAGTAGTAGTAGTAGTTACAGTAACTGTAGTAGTAGTAGTAGTAGTAGTAGTAGTAGTAGTAGTAGTAGTAGTAGTAGTAGTAGTAGTAGTAGTAGTAGTAGTAGAAACATCCTACAGCTACAATCAGTCCTTCTTCGCTTTTCAAAAGGCTTTGCCCACCATGACTTGTCCTCAGCCAAAATCCTTAGCTTCCTCAGGTCCATTCTTGATCTGAGTCAGCAATTCCTGCTTCGCCTCGTAGCATGCTTAACAGATTTATGAAATGATGTCCTCTTCTGGCTAAGTTGTATTTGTTGGCTCCCAGCAGGGTGAATTCCAAGGCTCTCTATGCTGGTATGTCTCCTGGCATCCTTAGCACATGGCCAAACATGGACTATCTTTGCAGGGTGACTTGTGGACAGCAGCGATGTATTACACATCTTTATATAATACATCATTGGAAATTATGCTGTCCGGCCACGGTGTCCAGTGATGGTGCGTAGCTGTTTGCGGTGGCAGATATCAAGTTTGTCTAGGGATGCCCTTGGAGCTACCCAGCTATTACAGTTATACAGCATCAATGATACGCATTGTATAAATGTAGTCTTTTTGTCATGGGCATCTTTGACATACGAATCCATAGCTTCCAGAAGGACTGGAAAGCTATGTTCCCCATGACGCAGCAATGTCAGCGGTACTACAAAGCAGTGAGCCCACGATTTTACTTTACCCCCATGGTTCGCTGCTACAAAGTGGATCATCATTTTCTATAGTTTCATGCTTTGCAGATAGGTATATGTGGGAGAACTCTGTTTTGGATTCATTCATAAAGAGATTCCATTTTTCGTTCGCTTGCAGCTATTGGTAGAAGTTCATCAAGGGATTTCTTTTCCATGTCTATGAGATCTGTGTTGTCGGTACATTCCATCTCTAGTGGCACACCAAGTTTGGACACTGGGGATGAGGTGGGGGGGGGGTTTGCTCTGGTGGAATTTTCCCACACAACTTTCAATATAACAGCAGGTAACAGGTGAAAAGCACAGGAGATAGAACATCTCCCTGGTGGAGCCGATCGATATCTCAATCTCCGCAGACTTCACTGACTTGACACATACTCTCAGCTTGGTGTCTGAAAGCAGTAGTCTCACTAGTCGTAGCTCTTCATTGCAACTGGCCTGGTGTAGTACATCTAGATCTAGGATACATGTATTTGAGCGTTTAATTGTGTTGAAGGCTCATGACATGTCAATGCCCATTTTGTAGAAATCCCAGTGCTTGAACATGACTGCTGATATGAGCATGCGTTGAGCCCACACAATATCGGGGCGGGGGGGGGAGGTGGCTTCTGAGGCTTTCGCAGTGCGATAAAATTATGTCCAATGCATTAAACAGGACATCAGTGTTAGACAGGATATTGGCAAACATCTTGCATTTCCAAATACAAATCTAACTTTGTATCACGGTCACAATAGCAGTGATCTCAAAAGTCTGAATGTCTGTGCACTGTGCTGCTTCTCACGATTGAGGTAATTATATGATGATGCTTAGTTCCAATAATATTGAGCTAAACCAAAAACTTAACCGAAAATAATAGAGTTGCAGATTAAGGCTAGAGTTATTTTGAACTTTTACATGACCTCAATATCATTGTGCTCCAGTCTTTTGATATAAGGAAGCATGTGTCCCAGTTTAGTGACAATAGGCTGATCAATCCTTGGATATAAAACGATAGGTTGAACAAAACCAGGAACTTAAACGACAGAGTATTATACCAAGGTCCTGGTGGCCTTGACAGTTGACCACAATAGCACTGTGTTCCATCCAGTTGATATATGTCATCACGTGTCCAAGTTTTGTTTCAATATTCTGTAGCAAGATATAACTATAAGACGCTATGGTGAGCTAAATGAAAAGCTTAACCGTAAAAAAGAGAGGTTATACCAAGTTCACAGTGACCTTGAACTTTGACATCATGACCTCAATACCATTGTGCTCAATCCCTTCATATAGGCATGTGTTCAAGTTTACTCCCAATAGAGTGAGGGCCATGTGAGATACGTTGAGCTAAACGCAAAACTTAACCGCAAAGAGTAGCGTTTCATACCAAGTTCACAATGACCTTGAACTTTGATCTCATGACCTCTGATATAACTCGGCATGCATCCAAGCTAAGTCTCAATAGGATGAAACCCTGCAGAGATACAAGAGGATATGTTGAGCTAAACGCAAAACTACCCTTACGAAAACGTGTTTCTGGTAATAGACTGATAACAGACTGGTAAGATATGACAACAGACTGACAATAAACTGACAATAAAAAATGAACACTGGCAATAAACTGCGTATAAGCTGGCATTAATTAAAGAAGAATTGACAATACACTGGCAATAATGCCAGTTTATTGTCGGACCTGGTAATAGTCTGACAATAGACTGGCAATTTTGTCTGAGATTTGGCAATACACTGACAACAACTTTATCTGGTCTGGCATTAATATGACAACAAAGACTTTGTTTTAACTATAGCTGACAATAAAATCTTAACTGGCAATAGACTGGCAAGAAAGAACTTGGTAAACTTTATAAACAATATGACTGACAAGACAAGAAAGAACATAGTAAAATACATCTGACAATAGACTGACAACAAGACGTAACAATTTTCCTATCAGAGAGCATGTCTCACAATAGTCTGGGAAGATTTGAAATAAAAATAATATTTGAGTTGATATTTTTACCTATGCCTAGAAATATAACTTACAACTTTATAACATTGATTTTAATCTGTGTCTCATTCTTTTGATAATACCAAAATGTTAGATTTATGCTAGTGTATTTGTTCTCACACACATACCGTAATTGGGTAATTAGCTTTTTGGCAGTATTTGTATTATTCGATATTCTGATACAGAGGTGTTCCTCTATGTGGGGAAATCTATATGCTAAAATAAGAAGTTAACTCCCTTCTTCCTTTTTTGAAGATTCAACAGAAGCTCTACTAGCTCTGCATAAAATGTAGAAAATATATTTATAATCATGTTTATTTAATTATAATCATGTCATATAACCCAAGAACAGCACAATCATTATCAGTTTGGTATGTAGACATATAAATTGTAATGATAACACGGATAATTTGTGGTGTTGGTGTTGTGATACCTGTTTTCGTAATTTATTAAACTGTAATTGAAGTGACCCAGCTATTTGAATATTTAGTTATGTTTATTTATACTGTAGCGCCCAATACATATGTACTGAATATTAAAATGATGCTTTTTCTTGTAGTTTTAAAGCATTTCCGGTGCCATCTCCATGTCATGATACCTTCTTTGTCCTACAGTAATATTCATGAGCAGTTCCCACCATTTTGCTGTCAGCCTATTGTCAGTCTGTTGTCAGTGTATTGTCAGTGTGTTAGTCAATTACCAGGTTAAAGTGGCAAGACACAGTAATACAGCTGACAATAGACTGGTAATAAGCAGCTGACAACAGACTGGTAAGAAACTAATTTGTAGCTGACAACAAGCTGAAAATAATCTGACAACAGACGGGCATGCAAATGACAATACACTGGTAGGAAGCTGATATCGCACTGACAATAATCTGATAAGACTGGTAATAAAAAGTAAAAGCGGTGGTAGATTCTTGCCAGTGTATTGTCATATGTATCGCCAGTGTGTTGTCAGCTAACTGGCAAGAAAATATTTGGGACAAACTTCTGACAACACACTGACAATACACTGAAACCATTCCAAATCCCTATTATTGTCAGATGTTCAGTGTCTTGTCAGTGTATAACCAGTCTGTTGCGGCGTTGCCAGATGGTAAAATGTTACCAGTGTATTGTCAGATCAATTTCTCCTATTAGATATATGTAGGACTTTGTAATTTTTTGTGTCTTCACTTACTGAGTTTCATAAACCATCATTACCAGCTTATTGTCAGTGGGTCAGAGTACAGGATAACATCTGACAATAAACTGACCATAGACTGACAATACACTGGCAATCATCTGACAATTTATTGCCCGTTTATTACCAGTTTCACATCAAGAGTATACTTACCTCCCTAATACTTTTGATATTGCTAAATATTGGCTTTCACTCAATAAACACTCAGATTAAAACAGTTAGGTGCCCCTACTGGGCAGGGAGTCAGAGCGTAGTCTGGCGGATGCCAACCCCACCACTGCGCATGCGCAGACTAGCACTTCCTCTTTGCTAATTTATTGGCTGAGAGACAACACATGCTTTCATGATAAGATCTTTCTATACGCTTTTCAAAGCTTTTTAAGACTTTTAAATAGACGTTTTTACCTGACAAAGATGGCTGAGAGAGTGACTTCGCCACAGGAGGGCCTTGGACCTTTAAATCAGGTGACTTCTAGTAAAATTAGCGAGTTTTGTCCCGTTGTAATGTGTTTCCGGGACTCGCGCTAAACGTGATAAGCGCCTTAATTAGTTGATTTTTTTCAACTAGGTGCTATATAAGACTAATCTCTCTTTGTGTTTATGTCCACAGGTCTGTGTGAAGGAGAAATAAGGACATGACATCAGCAGAGGGTTTGTGTCTCTCCACCATGGTTCCATTTCCTACTAATACTGTTAGGTTATCTAACCAAAAATTCTATGCCCAGTGAGTTGGAGGCCTATTATAAAGGTCTTCTCACTTTGCCCTCTTGATCCAATTCCTTCCCCTTGAGGTGGAGAGAGTTAAGAGGCGTTCAGTGGTGGAGTGCTCCAGTTCATCAGGTTGGATGGTTTGTCTAGACAAGGTGTCAGGTATTAATTATTGATATGAGAAAGGGAGATAATTAACACTATTTGCCATTGTTATCAGTATTTATCTGATGCTTGTGTAGTCGAAATGTCCATTCTGCACATGTTCTGGTTAGAGATACAATTCGTCCTTGCACTGGGATGTTTGTTGTGGATCGATTTTTTCCTGTCATAGGATTAATGACGTCATAATCAGTCTTGCTCTTTATTTACAATTAAAGTTGTCCGAAGCTGGTTTCTGATAAAAATTATGATCTTTATGATCATTTTTTCTTCTCTTGAGTTGGTGAGTTTTCTAAGCTTAACTAGTTTGCTCATACTCCTCGTCCTTTGGCCTTTTTCAGAGACCTGGTTGTGCGTCCTGTGGACGATTTTTGAGGGACAAGTTTGGCCCTCATCTATGTTTTCAGTGTAGCCCCTGTGGTCCCTTGCTTAATTGCGAGATATGTAAGCACTGGGGGGGGGGCGAGCTAATGTCCGAATTCTTGTGCTTGCAGGCGAAGGACAAGTTGGAGGAGGAGAAAAAGAAGCTGAAAAAAGAGGTCGTAAGTAAGAAGGGTAAGAGGAAGGCCTCGTCCGCGGTGGACATGGAGGCCTTCCGGACCGAGATGTTGGGAGAGATGAGGAGGACAATCAAGGATTTGGTTCCAGAGTTGCTTCGTGGCATGCTTCCTGGACCAAATCCTTTATTGACCTCATCATCTGCTTCGGAGCAGGTAATCCCCACCTCTGAATCAACGTTCCTTAGTACGCTTCCGTTGTTTGAAGATTCAGAGGTGGCCCCATTAGAGGGGGTGTTCCACGGCCCTGGCAGCAGGCTTATTGCCGCGCCCAATAGGGACCGTGGACGGTCGTCGCTGGAACCCGCGGGCTGCTCATCAGTCCAGGGGTATCCGCACACCGCGGCTGCCAGTACCTCGTATGGCACCTTCCCTGGCCAGTCCGGGTTAGCTCTCTTTGCTGACCCGGAGTCTAATCTTTCTGGCCAGGAGGATGATGATTACCTGTTGGGGTCGCCGTCTGAAGACGTGGCCATGGAATATGACGTTTGTGCACCCCTCGCGGGGAATACAGGCGCCTTTTTCCACGGTTCTACTCTCCCAGGGGTAGAATCCACGGTTCAGACTGTGGTCCTGGGCGCTGAAGGCCAGCGGTACCGCATACCTCGGCTTGCCGAGAGTGTAGCTGGTGCTGGCCGGGGCCGTGGTGGGGCGGTATATGCCCCGCGCTCTACCACGGCGCCTGCTCCTGGTCAAGCCAGTGAGATTAGCATGCCGGTATTATCAGGCCCGCATGTTTTCCCTGGCTTGCCAGGGATATCAGCGTATCCGCCGTCAAGCTCTGTTGCTTGCGCTCAGGAGGAAGACGAAGGCCCCCGTCTTGTAGAGCGCTCGCAACTAGCCACGGAGGAGGATTGGTCTGACGCTTGCCAGTGGCTGGTGAGTGTTAGACCAGATCTGCCCGTGGAGCAGTCGGCTAGCCAGCGTGAACACAGGCCGTGGTTAGCTGGTAAGCCTACTGCTAACGCTATGCCTTCTCTGCCGCTGGCAGAGCATGTCGTTGACATGTTCGAGGCGGCGGAGACGTCCATTAAGTCGAGTGGACGTCTCGCTAAGGCCCCGCGCGAGGTGGCCAGGCGTTGCCGCATCGTGCCCCTGGACTACCAGCGGTACGGTGTGGTACCAAAGCCGAGCGTGGATGACCGCGCGGCTTTGGGTGAGGATGCGCGGCCAGGCTCCCGTTCTGACACGGGAGTCTTGTGCTCGAACGCGTTGCGTTCGGCAAATGCCGCGTTGCGTGATGCGGAGGAGAGTGGGAGGGCTTCGATTGCCGCTCTGTCCCACGTCTCCCAGCTGTTACAAGGGGTAGTAACAGCATCCGCATCGCGCCAGCCAAGTCCGGTCACAGTCCAGCGAGCCATCCAGGATGGTATCAACCTGGCTCTGGACTGTATGACGCGGGGCGGTGACCAGGAGTGTCCGGGCAAGGCGCACTTTTGCCTTGGATAATCTGTGCCCGTCCCAGGACCTCTACAATAGGCTACTACGTACGCCTATGACAGGTCCTGGTCTCTTTGGAGGTGAGGGATGTAGACACCTCCAGGAGACGGTTACTCTGGTCAATAACCAGAGGGCGCTGCGCGAACAGTTTGAGGTGCTTCGTCGTGCCAACGTTCGCGCCGCACCCCCTGCGTATCGTCCCCTGCAGGCTCGAGGTGGTAGTGGCCAGGTCAGAGGCCAACCACCATCGCAGCGCCGGCCTCGGCCGCGTGCGATTCGGCCAGCAGCGAGGGGGGCGCAGGCTCCTCAGGCGCAGTCAGCCAGGCAGCCGCCCGCGCACCGTGGTGCGCGCGGTGCTGGTCGTGGCGCGCGAGGATCTGGGCGGGGTAATCGTTCCTGATGGGACGGTTACCGCGGTGAGAACCGCGCCGGTTTTTCTGGCAAAGGAGACAGTGCCGCTCTTGCACTCCTTATGTCCACCTCTATCCCTAGGTGGACCGATGGGAGGCCGATTAGCCGACCACATGCAAGAGTGGGAACGGTTAACTCAGGACCGTTTAGTCTTGCGATGGCTTTCAGTCGGGTATCATCCCGATTGGATGACAGGCCCGCCATCGCGACTGTCTCTAGTGCCGATCTGGACTCCAAATCCGAGAGATCCAGATCAAAGGTTGTGTATCGAGGAGGAAATAAATTCCCTCATACAAAAAGGAGCTATTCAGCCGGCACAGAGGTGTCCGGGCTTCTATTCAACCCTGTTCTTAGTAACAAAGAACACAGGAGGGTGGAGACCTATTCTCAACCTCAAGCCATTGAACAAGTTCATAGAGACGCCCAGTTTCAAGATGGAGACTGTGCGCTCGGTGTTGGCGGGGTTAGAGAGGGGAATGTGGACAGCGTCGATAGATTTGAAGGACGCTTATTTCCACATCCCCATACACAGGAGTTTCCGTCGCTTCCTGAGATTTGCATTCCAGGGCAGACAGTGGGAATTCAGGGTGCTACCCTTCGGAATTTCCACGGCTCCTCGGGTTTTCACCCGTGTGGTTCTTGCGATCACCGCATACCTCCGCAGGAGAAGCATAGCAGTCCACACGTACATAGATGACTGGCTGTTGAAAGCGCACACCCGGGAAAGTTTGTCGGCCAGTCTGGAGATTGTTTTGAAAACTCTCACAGACTTAGGCTGGATGATCAATTTCCCAAAATCAGAGCTGACTCCATCCCAGAAGTTTGTTTACCTGGGGATGTTCTTCGATCTAGAGACAGGATATGTTTATCCTACTCAGGAGAGAGTTCAGAAACTCATCTCATTAATTCAGTCAGTGTGCGACAGTCGTCATGTCCTGGCACGGGTTTACTTGAGAATGCTGGGGTTGATGGTTTCATTGGAACCAGTCATTCCTCAGGCCGCCTTACGCAGGCGGCCGATCCAGTTATTTCTCATGACACAATGGACCCAGAGTACAGGTTCGCTGGACTCGAATGTGTCAGTGTTGGCGCCTCTGATTCATCACCTGCAATGGTGGTTGGACACAGAGAATCTCTTGGTGGGGGTTATGCTAACCCCTCCCCACCCTCAGGTGACTGTGTATACAGATGCATCGATGGAGGGCTGGGGAGCTTGCCTGGAAGAGTCCACGATATCAGGGCTGTGGAATCTGGAACAGTCAAAGGAACATATAAATCTACTGGAGCTAAGAGCAGTAGTCCTGGGCCTGGAACATTTCTTACAGAAAGTTCAGGGCAAGATTGTTCTTATTCGTTCAGACAACTCAACAGTTGTGACTTACATAAACCGCCAGGGCGGAACGAAGTCGCCCAGTCTCTGTATGATGACATGGAGACTGCTTTGTTGGTGTCTGGATCACCAGATTACCTTGAAAGCAGTTCATATTCCGGGAAGGTTAAACCTGCTAGCAGACTCATTGAGCCGAAGGATGAGTGTTTTACCCACGGAATGGCAACTAAATCAATGTGTGGCGGATCGTCTGTTCGACCATTGGGGGAAACCCAACATCGATTTGTTCGCAACGAAGAAGAATGCGAAGATGACGACGTACGTCTCTCCGATTCCGGATCCAAGCGCTTTCGCAACAGATGCGTTAGCTATCAGCTGGGGGAGAATGTATGCATACGCATTCCCTCCAGCAATCCTGATTCCAAAAATTCTTCAGAAAATCAGACAAGAGGAATGCCAAGTGCTTCTGATCGCCCCGGATTGGCCAAGCCGATCATGGTATACGGATCTGCTGGACCTTCTGGTCTGCAATCCGGTTCCTCTGCCTCTGATGGACGATATTATCTTCCAGGGCAAGGCCCTTCACAACAATCCGTCAATGTTCAGATTGACTGCGTGGATGTTGTCAAGGAATCTAGAATTAAGGAGGGCTTTTCTGAGCAAGCAGCCATGTTTATGGCCAAAGCCAGGAGGGGGTCAACCTCCAGAGCATATAATTATAAAATCAACAGATTTGCAGAATGGTGCTCAAAAAGATGTATTGATCCAATGGATGCATCTATTCAGGTAGTAGCTGATTTCCTCTGTCACCTCTATGATGCCTATAGCCTCAAGCCTAACTCTATTGCTGGTTATAAGTCAGCTTTAATGTCTGTTATTCCTTGCTTGGCTAAGAGGGGAAGTGATGAAGTGAATACATTAAATGTATTAATTAAAGGCATGGGCAATCTAAGACCAAGGAATCCACCGGTGATTCCGTCTTGGAGTTTATCGCTAGTGCTTCAAGTACTAGGTGATAAGCCGTTTGAACCACTTAGTTCCATTTCGATGAAACTATTAACACTGAAGACTGTGTTTTTAATTGCTGCGGCCTCGGCTAGGCGTAGGAGTGAGATTCATGCCTTATCAGCCGAGGATGACCGTTTTGTGGTTTCAGGGGAAGGCCTTAAGCTGCTACCTAGGATTAATTTCTTGGCTAAAAATCAGTCGTTGAAATATCCAGGTCAACCTATTATTTTGCCTGCTTTAACTAGATATGATCCTAATTCTAAAGCATGGTGTCCTGTCCGGGCGCTTTGCCGGTACAAACAACGTACGGCGGAGTGGCGCACCGACCAGTCAGCGTTATGGTTGTCATATATTGAACCCCATGGCAGGGCTTCTAAGGACACCATTTCCAGGTGGATTGTAGAATGCATTCAGTTTTGCCATAAATCCGCCACCGGGAAGCAGGTTGACGTGGCCAAGGCTCACAGTGTCCGCGGCGTAGTGACATCCACTGCCCTATTTAATGGGGTCCCTGTGGATGATATTATGTCGGTGGCTCAGTGGCACTGTGAGTCAAGTTTTACAGACCATTATCTCCGTGACACCTCTAATCCTCTCGCCTTGTCGATTTTGAAAAAATAACTAGGCATATATATTTTTGATGGGGTTTCCTCATTGCTTATATATTTCACAATTAATTTATGGAAACAACCACTAATTTGGGACTGCATCGATCTTCACCAATGGGAAGAGGATGTCAGCAGCCATTTCAACAAGGTCAGTCTTGTGTATGTGTTGTCCATTGTTGATTGTCTTGTCACGTTACCCGTTATTTATATGATGATGGTTTTGTGTATTTATGTGGTTCATTGTTGAGAGTATACGAAAATGGAGTTTTTTCGTCTCTGTCCTGTAGTACATGGCACTTGTACGTAGAGAGCGTATAGGACATTGAGGTCATTCGACTAGGAAGGAGGGGGGGGGGGAGCGCATATGACATTCGGTCATCTCTCATACATCGGGGGTGTTATCCGATGGTTAGTCAAATCCTGACTGTTTTTTCATACAGTTTCAGAAGTTTAAGTGCCTTAAACGCAGAAAAGCGTATAGGGATGAGCTGGTCTTTTGACCTCGCCTCCCTCCCGCCGAATTCACTGTCGAATTCTGGCAATATCAAAAGTATTAGGGAGGTAAGTATACTCTTGATGTGAAATAAACGAAATCAAGGATTTCTTTTTTCACGAGAGAGTTGATACTTACCTCCCTAGATACGGACCCGGCCTCTCCACCCCACAGAGGCTCGGTCTCAGGCTCTTTATAGTTGCATGTGTATCAGCCAATAAATTAGTCAGAGGAAGTGCTAGTCTGCGCATGCGCAGTGGTGGGGCTGGCATCCGCCAGACTACGCTCTGACTCCCTGCCCAGTAGGGGCACCTAACTGTTTTAATCTGAGTGTTTATTGAGTGAAAGCCAATATTTAGCAATATCAAAAGTATTAGGGAGGTAAGTATCAACTCTCTCGTGAAAAAAGAAATCCTTGATTTCGTTTAATCTGACAATAGTATGACAACAGACTGGTTTTACACTGGTTTCACACTGACAATAAGCTGGTAATACTAACAATATAGACTGGTAATAAAGGAATTTTTCATAAGGGTTAACAGTTAACAGTTTGTGCCCTGTAGGTGGAGCTTAGAATACACCTTCCGTATCCTCTGCGTGTCGTAAGAGGCGACTAAAGGAAGTAAGGGTGAGGTAACACTGACAGAAACCTCGAGTGCTGAAGACGGAGGTTCCAGGCCGCACGGCGCACTCTAATAAACCATGGATCCACGCACTTAACGCTTATGATCATGTCGATAGTCACTTACAGGACTGGCGGTATGATCAGTGAACGAAAAGAAGAAGACAGTAAAAATCAGTTTTGTACCAAGTTCACAGTGACCGTGAACTTTGACCTCAATATCATTGCGCTCCAACCCCTTGACATAAGGCAGCATGCGTCCAAGCTTAGTCCCAATAAGGTGAAACCCTGATGAGATACAAGATGATATGTTGACCTAAACCAAAAACTTAACCGTAGAAGTATGTTTTTTGTCAAGGTAACAGTGACCTTGAACTTTGACCTCAATATCACTGTGCTCCATTCACACGATATAAGGAATCAGGTGTCCAAATTTAATCTGATTCAGATGAACAGATCCTGAGATATAAGAGGGTATGTTGAGCTAAACTAAAAAGTTAACCGTTAAAGCAGTTGTTTTACCAAGGTCACAATGACCGTGAACTGTTACGTCAATATCATTTCACTCCATCCACCTGAGATACGGAAGAATGTGTCCAAATTTACCATCATTCGGGTGAACCACTCCAGAGATATAACATTAACCGAGATTGGACGCCGACAAACAAACAAGACATCAGTGTCACTGACAAGATATTGGCGAAAATCTTGGCATTTTGAATTTCCAAATGCAAATTTAGCTTTGTATCAAGATCACAATGACCGTGATCTCAAAATTCTGAATGTCTATGCTGCTTCTCCTAGTTGAGGTAACTATATCATGACAATACTTAGTTCCAATAATTTGGTTAATTCTGAAATAAAGGCCAGGCGAGCTAAGCAGAACCAAAGTGATAAAGTCAGCATGTTATATAAATGCTACAATGACCTCGACCTCTGACTGCAATATCATTGTAGTTCATACAGGTAAACATGTGACCAAGTTAAGTTCAAGTAGGATGAACCAATCCTGAGATATAAGACAATATGTTGAGCTAAACCAAGAATTTAACTGAAAAGAATAGTTTTATATTAAGGTCAGTGAACTTGACTTTTGACGTCATGAGATCAATAGGATTGTTCTGCATCTGGTTGTGTCCAGGTTTAGTCACAATAGGCTGAACCAATCATTAGATACATGTATAAAACAATAAGTTGGACAAATCAAAAACAACCGGAAACTAAATTGATCAGTCGATGACGAGTCATCGCAAATCCTCATGTTCACCGCTTTGAACTTTTGCCGCCACCCCATAACCCACCCTTGGGGATGGAGCCAAATATAAATATCCTTTTGCACTCCACAATCATATAGGCTTGCACGATATTGTCCTAGGAGGTATCGCGATATATCGTGCTGAAAAAATCACGATATTTTGATATATTGTATAGCCTATTTAAAGGTATATGAATTCACAGGGCGAATTGGTCTAGGGTTCAATTGGACTGCGTGGTTTGGCTTATGTAGCCATATCGGCTTTGCTCTGAGTTTTCATATCAGTTTTAATCGAATATGACTTTTCATTGGTAAATTTCAACAAAAACTTTAAATCCAGTCCCCAAGATGCTTAAAGAACGATCATTAATAACACGAAAATAGAACACAATTTCTTCAATATAAATTCTTGCCGCCTTACAGCTTGGCTTAATGTAATTGCCCTGTCCATCACTGCGGGAGTGAAATTATTATATTGGACAACCTAAATGTTGCATACTCTGTTATAATCACCATTTATTACATCAAATTAATCCTACAATTTGACACATATTTTGAAACTATTGATTGTAATACAATGTATTATATATAGTAGTAATAGGAAATATGGTAATAATATGAAAAAGGAGGGTAAACTTCAAATGCCTGTGCAAGTTGACAACATGCAGTCTTTGTGAAAATATACAAGTCACATGATATTAGCAATGTACTTTAGATCCATAGACATCTAATGTCTAGATCTGATCCGCATTTACCCAGTATCCGTTTACTAATTAATAACAGTTAGCCTTCAGAAACATCTCGGATAGTTCACCTTGCTTGCTAAAGTGTGTATACCATCTCATTTCGTTATCACATCTGTGAACACACCACCTCTTGCCTCCAAAACCAGGAGAGCGAACAATATCATGTGATTTATATCTTTTACATGTACTAATAATAGTCTACCTTCAGAAACATCTAGGATAGTTCACCTTGCTTGGTAAAGCGTGTAGACCATCTCATTTAGTTATCACATTTGTGAACGCACCACCTCTTGCCTCCAAAAACAGGAGAGCAAGGAATATCACATGATTTATATATTTTTGCAACACCATCTGACGTCAAATTTAAGATTAATTTTGATTTTTATCAATATTTATACCATCCCAATAAGAATTTCACTCCCATGATCATGGATTTGAGGTATACAGTAAGGCAAGAAATTGTACGGGTAAATTGTGTTAAATCTTCGTATTACTGTCCGTCGTTTAAAATAATTATAGAGAATGAACTTCAACTTCTTGACCTATTGATTCTTAATATAACCCCACCCCTTTCTCAGAGATGTTGATTTGGAAATAAATTGAATAGCTGGCAGGAGAGTAAAATTTTGGCGATATTTAGATTTTTTTTAAATCACATCATAAAAAATCATGGCTGAAAAGAAAATCGCAATTTTCAATAATATCGGATAATCGTGCAAGCCTACAATCATATGGGTAACTCACATAGCAAATTTGGTTGAATTCCACTCAATAGTGTCAGAGGAGTTGCATTACAATCAATTTCATGACCTTTTCACCCCGTTCCACACACCCTGGGGGCGGGGCCAAATGTAAATCTGCTCATCCATTCTACATTGATATGGATAACTTACATACCAAATTTGTTTGAATCCCATAAAACAGGTTCGGAGGAGATGCATTACAATTAATTTCTTGACTGTTTGACCCCCATCCCCCACCTACAGGGGACGGGGTCAAATGTAAATGTGCTCATCCACTCCACATCGATATGAGTAACTCACGTACCAAATTTGGTAGACTTTCATCCAATGGTTTTGGAGGAGTTGCATTACAATTCATTTTTTTTACCTTTTGACCCCCCATTCCCGACCTACCGCTGGGGGTGGGGCAAAATTTAAATGTGCTCATGTACTCCACGTTGATATGGGTAACTCACAAACCAAATTTCGTTGAATTCTGTCCCATGGTTTCGGAGGAGATGCGTTATAATCAATTTTTGCAGGTTAAAATTTTACCTTTTGACCCCTCTCCCACCCCTTTGGGGGCGGAGCAGGGTTGGCAACAATTTCCCGGTGCGGGAAATACCGGGCAGGAAATACAGGTATATACCGCCCCAAGAAATACTCCAAAACGTGGGAAATACTGACAGATAGTGGAAAATACTGGGAAATACTCCAATACTCATCAGAAGTGGTAAAAGCTTAAACTAAATATCTTAGACATATTAATCAGAGGGTGTAATATAGAGGCCTATATCTAATACAGGTTGACATATGAGATCAAATAGGCAATATAGGGCACATCATAGCATATCTATATCCTTTTCAACTCTACATATTTATACAACTCCTACTATTTATTGCACAAACAATTTTGGTGGAATTTTTAGAAAGCATTTTCCGTATAGGCGGCAACAACAACTTTCAGTATAATAGTTTCAAAATACTAAGAAACTTTCATGTCATGAATGGTTTACTTAAACTGAGATACAATATATTGTGACATGTATACAATACAAATCCATTATACCGCCTTGAATTCTTAGCCCGTCAGACTATTGATTTAAAATAGAGATCTACATGTAAGCTTAGATTACCAAGTTGGTACATATACATGTATCAGCAAATATTGTTTATTTAGTTAGCCACAGATTTCTATGTAAATGTTCTGAGCTACTGTAGGCTGTGTCCCACACACTCAGCTTCAGCTCATATACAGGTGTGATATCACTTCACAATGGAATGACAGCAAAGGTTTCTAATTGAGGATTAACTGATTGAGATGACAACACATTTCATTCTGTTATATACAATTTTAAACTAATATTATGTACTATTTAGTATTTATACTATTACATGCTACAATATGGAAACTGACTGACTGAAAACACAAACTTTCACATTATTTTCAACATATTCTGTAGATTTCAGGTTTAAATAACAATTAGAATTTTAACATTTCTGCAACTTCAGAATGAACTGTATTCAGTCATCATAGCACTAACTTAGATATAATGACATCCCAGAGAGTGAATAGTTATTTAACCCTTTATCACTCAAATTTGTTCAACCAAATTTCAATTATCTCATAGAAAATATTTATTTGCAGATCAAAAGGCTATTTTTGAAAATTTACTACTAGAATGACTGGCTCAGTTATCCAGCCAGTCATTCCAGTGGTAAATTTTCAAAGATAGTCTTCTCTTGATCTGCAAATGGGCATTTATCAAGGCCACTGCAGAAGCCATTTTTCGCGGACTTGAGTGCTAAAGGGTTAAGCAAGTACACAACAATAGGTAAAGACCTCAGAAGTAAGTTTACATCGCATGTACTGACAGTAGTCAAAGCATTTTGTTATTGGGTAGGTAATTATATAGATCTACTGAACTCCAAACAGATCTATAGATGCTGATTTTACATCAAATATCCAGCCATACCTCATAAAATTATAATGGTATTTCATTGAATGTTCGGTTTTGTCTGATGTAGTATTGCTTTAGCAGTTAGAAGACTATATTCCTTATGCATAGGTTTACAACTTATGCATATGCCACTAGATGATATTTATACTAATGCTTGTCAGTGTTTTCCCAAGCATAATATACAACCATGAGGTTAAATGATATAAACTTGCCACCTGATATCTAAGTGGCCTCTTGCACTCCGCAAGCATATGGGTAAATCACATAAAATTTGGTTGAGTTCCGCCTAACGGCTTCAGAGTTGCATTACAAGTGATTTGACCTTTTGAACCCTGCCCCACCCTCTGGGGGGGGGGGGGGGGCGGAGCCAAATGTAAATATTGTCTTACAAAGTAGAATCATATGGGTAACCCACATACCAAATTTGGTTGAATTCCACCCAATGATTTGAGAGGAGATAGCATGATGGATGGATGGACAGACACAGGCGATTTTCCACCCAATGGTTTGGGAGGAGATAGCATGATGGATGGACGGACAGACAGAGGCGATTACAATATCCTTGACATTTTTTTAAAACGTGGAGATAACAATACAGTATTATACCAAGGGCATGGTGGCCTTGACCGTAGACCTCAATATCATTGTGCTCCATCCGGTTGATATCTGTAATCATGTGTTCAAGTTTTTACCCAATAGGATGAAGCCGTAATGAGATACGTGTATAAGACGCTACTGTATGTTGAGCTAACTGCAAAACCGTACTTAAGGTTTATATTAAAGCTACAGTGACCTTGAACTCTGACCTCAACATCATTGTGTTCCATCCGCTTGATATATGGAAGCATGTGTCCAAGCTTAGTCCCAATATGGTGAAGCCATGCCAAGATACAAGATGATATGTTGAGCTAAACGTAAAAGTTAACCGTGAAGAGTTTTATACCATGGTCAACCATTAGTGACCTTAAACTTTGACCTCATGACCTCAATATCATTGTGCTTTAACCACTTGATTTAAGGAAGCATGTATCCAAGTTTAGTCCCATTCGGGTGAACTGATCCTGAGATATATACTTGAACGAGATTGGATGCCACCAAACAAACAGACAAACGGAACCCATCGATATATTGGTGACGATTCAATTTTCACCAATAACAAACAAACAGACGGCATAACAGAACCCTTTGATATATTGGCAAAAATTTTAATTTTCACCAATAATAATGTAGTGTTGTCTTCAAACCAATAATCTATGCTTACCAACACACTGCCCATGTCGGGCACTTCCTGTTGATAGAGTGACCAGTCCCTCATCACAAGATTTGCAGACATCCTGCCATCGATCAGGCTGATATTTGCCATATGAACATGGATGACATTCATTTGAAGATTGTACATAATATGTACCAGGGTTACATGCTCCTGAAATTAGCAAAAAGGCCAACATATTGAATTTCATGTAGTCATGCTGAACACCACATCAAAACACCTTATAGATACAGGCCTGGAAATAACTTTTTCAACAGTGTCGAACACTTTGTCAGGCACCAGCTACTTAGTACCGGACATCAAGAATTTGCTGCCTGTCAACATTATTCTACTTTACATTGTTCTTTACTTGAACTTATTAGTAACTAATCATGTGTCATAATGATCGTGATACACCTTACATGTTTGGTGCCTGACAATGTGCCTGACAATGTCCTTGACAGGCACCTTATTTCCAGGCTTGAGATAGGTAGGTACGCGTAGATACATGTTCAAGTAAATAACTTGTATGATTACATACACCGCCAGAAAAGATCAACTGTAGCACTTCACCACACAATGCCAAAATATTCAACAGAATGTTTATTAAATAGTATAAATCCATCCAATACATACAATTCATACACCTGACAGATGTCATTACCGTAGCCCCGTAAAAGGAAGAGGGTATTGCAAACGGGTCTGTCTCAGTCTGTCTGTGTATTTGTGTTACTATTATGCGTGCGTATGCCCGGTGCTATATGTAGAAAACTGCTCATCTGATTTTCCAGATATTATGGATATTTCACATTTTCCAAATTTTTTTTCAGATCACACCAAAGGTTGTGGAATCCTAGTACAAATGTATATGGTCCTATCATTTCTCATGTTGGCATTTGAGCCAAATCGAACTAGTAGTTTCCAAGATATTCACAGATCCAGAATTTTATCTGATGCAGGTCCGGGTTCTTTTATCCTGATCACGGCCAAAGTCCGGAAATCCGAAGTCCATTCGTTATTTTAAAATTTCACTAGTGTGACAAAAATTAAGCATTAAAGATGGGACTTTTTATCAATCTACTTGCTGTATTAGAGTTACTAATGACTACTAGCCAGAATAGGGCCTTAAACAAGAGGCCCAAGGGGCCTGTGTCGCTTACCTGGAGCACCATTAATTTTTTTCAAAATTGTTGGTGGGTGGTTTAGCAGTCTTTTAAATGAGTTTGTGGACATTTTTGCAAGTGCAATACGCTTGAACAAAATTGGCTTACCCCTTGGCCTAGATGAAGATTCCCCATGTGGTTTCGGAGAAGATTTTTAAAGACATTTCCTGAAGTTGGCCGAAATCCAAAATGGCCACTGGGCAAATTGGCCGATCGGGTTCATTTGAACAAACTTGGATCCTTATGCCCTAAGGATACTTCCTGCCAAATATAATTGAAATCGGTATAATAGTTCTCGAGAAGACATTTTAAATGTCCCATTGCTTTAGCATGGGAGCTTTTGACGAGAAAATTATGCAAGATGGCCGCCAAACCGTTTAGCCGACAGTTTCGAAAATTGCAAATTTGAATACTCAAAAGCATATATAGAACCAATTTTGGCCTCAAAATCCATCAAATAAAAAAATCCAATATGTCCGCCAAACACGCTACATTTTGATTGGCCCAAGGCGGCCATGTTTTTTGATGGAGCAACTTCCCTTGAAGAAACTTTAATGGCCCTTAGTCCCTAATCATATCTCGCAAATTTTGGCCTGATCCATTCAGCAGTTCTGGAGAAGTCGTTTTCAGGAAAACTAGGTCATCCAAGATGGCTGCCGAACCACTTGGACAATCAAGTTGTCTTGAAGAAAATTGGCTTACCTCTTTGCCTAGATGAGGTTCATACGCTTTGAATCGATTCCCCATGCCGTTTCGGAGAACGAGATTTTTTAGACATTTCTAAAAATTGGCCAAAATCCAAGATGGCCACCAGCCAAATTGGCCGATTGGCTTTGGTTGAACGCAATGAAATCTCTATCCCATAAGGATGCTTCCTGCCAAATATAATTCAAATCGGGCCAGTAGTTCTCGAGAAGACATTTTAAATTTCCCATTGCTTTAGTATGGGAGCTTTTGACGAGAAAATTATGCAAGATGGCCACCAAACCGTTTATCCGACAGTTTCGAAAATTGTAAATTTGAGCTCAGAATACCCAAAAACATATAGAACCAATTTTGGCCTCAAAATCCATCAAATAAAAAAATCCAATATGTCCGCCAAACACGCTACATTTTGATTGGCCCACGGCGGCCATGTTTTTTGATGGAGCAACTTCCCTTGAAGAAACTTTAATGGCCCTTAGTCCCTAATCATATCTCCCAAATTTTGGCCTGATCCATTCAGCAGTTCTGGAGAAGTCGTTTTCAGGAAAACTAGGTCATCCAAGATGGCTGCCGAACCATTCGGACAATCAAGTTGTCTTGGTCGGGTTCATTTGAACAAACTTGAATCTCTATGCCTTAAGGATGCTTCATGCCAAATATAATTGAAATCGGCCCAATAGTTTTCGAGAAGACGACATTAAAAATTTCCCATTGCTTTAGTATGGGAGCTTTTGGCGAGAAAATGATCCAAGATGGCCGCCAAACCGTTTATCGGACAGATTCGAAAATTGCAAATTTGAGATCAGAATAGCCAAAAACCTATATAAAACCAATTTCGGCCTCAAAATCCATCAAATAAAAAAATCCAATATGGCCGCCAAACATGCTATATTTTGATTGGCCCGTGGCGGCCATGTTTTTTGATGGATCAACTACTTTACTGGCCCTTAGTCCTTAATCATATCTGCCAAATTTCGGCCTGATCCCTTCAGCGGTTCTGGAGAAGAAGTTATTTTCGCTAAAACTAGGTCAACCAAGATGGCCGCCAAACTATTTAACAAATTAAGTTTGCTTGAACAAATTTCGTTGAGCTCTTGCCCTAGATCATATTTCATGAGGTTTCCTTCAATCCATCAAGCGGTTTCTGAGAAGATTTTTAGACGTTTCTGAAAATCGGCCAAAATCCAAGATGGCCGCCGGCCTAATTGGCCGATCGGCTTCATTTGAACAAACCTGGATCCCTATGCACTAAGAATGCTTCCTGCCAAATATAATCGAAATTGGCCCAGCTGTTCTTGAGAAGTCGTTTAAAGGAAAAGTTGATGGATGGACGACGAACGGTCGCCACGACATAAGCTCACTTGGCCTTTCAGGCCAGGTGAGCTAATAATTAAGACTTCCTTTAACCCTTATATCAACCAAAAATGGCTTCAGCAGTGGTCTTGGAAAATGTCCATTTCCAGACCAAATGAAGACTATTTTTGAAAATTTACCAATGGAATGACTGGCTCGATAACCCTCGTTAAGCCTCTATGGCAGAGCTGAATGCTGTGATCATCAAATTCAAAGAGGAGTAGTTAATGGAGGAGTCCAGCACATCTTTATCTAAGCAGGGCATAATATATCTGGTATTGCATCTCAATTTGCTACACATATTTAAGCGGTTGCTATACATTCTGCAAAATGCATAGCTGTATCTGCTATGCAAAATTTGTACGCCATTGCAATTTATCATTGATTTTCATAATTCTATCATTAACCCTTTCAACAACAAATCCCTGAAAAAGTACATTCTTTACAATGTATACCATATTTTGTTGAATATTTTGAAATTAATATGACTGAAATCCATTGGTTCCTAAGGTGGCAATGGTTTCTTGTCATATTAATTTCAAAATATTCAACAGCTTTTCTATTTGTTTGCTCTCAGACTGAGATACAAGGAATTTATCGGTGAAAGAGTTGATTGCTGGACATTTTTGCCGACAGCTATACAATTTACAGTTTGCATAGCAATTTGCTATGCAAACTGTAAATTGTATAGCTGTCGGCACATGCTATATGCAAATATCAAATTCTAAATTATGCCCTGCTAAGCTTCACCCATGCTTTGCCCATAATGACATCAATCGATCCCTGCACTCTCTGAATCTCAATTTCTATAAAACTATGGATACATAGTCCTCTTCTGCTTGTTAGGTTATATGCAGACTGTAGCAGGTCTTCACAATCTTCACCGGCGACCCGATCCTGCACTTATTGAACTGGTATGTAGGTGCGGCCGGGCATAATCGGGGAATCGATTGTGTATGTGGCCTCGCTGTAATGTCTATCCAACCTTGCTTTGAATGTCTTGATCGAGGGAACCATCACTACTGACTCAAGTAGACAGTTCCAATGGTTAGTCACTCTAGTACTGAAAAAATGCTTCCTGGTGTCTGTATTTAAATGTTGTTTCTGCACTTTGCAACTGTGTCCTCTTGTCCTGTGACCTTTGTCGAGGAGTATAATGGCTTCATGGTCTACGTTGCACACATTGTGCAAATATTTGTACACTTCGATTAATAGGTCACCCTGTAAATGCTTGTACACTAGGCTCAGCAGTTTGAGTAATTTAAGGTTCTCTTGGTATGGCATTTGTTCGAGTCCTGGAACAGATTTTGTCGTTCAACGCTGAACATATATTAAAGTATTTGGTTATCTTTCTTGTAGAAAGTGGCCCAGATGACGTTGCCATATATTCTAAGTGTGGTCGGACTAGGATCTTGTACAACAGGACAAATGTACCAGGATTTATGATGGTAGGCCTAATCTGTTGAATAATTTGACTGGGTGCTGGTGCTACATGCCTATCGCAGCAACAGCGCCCAGTCAAATTAGTTTCAAAATATGAAACAGAATGATTATTAAATAGTAGACATACAATTCGCACAATAACGCTTAAAGTCTGTAATCTAGTCTGTAAGAATCATCACTGGGGGTTGTTTAACTTTAACAGTATATACAAACTTGTTTTGCTGATTCTGTAAGCTGGGTATACTTACTACAAAGCCAGCGGGTTGACCACACTTAAAATGAAGCCACGCATCCATTATTCAAATATGCAGTCAGAATTACAATTCAACTTAAACAACATAACAGGGCATTTAATTTCACATAGATAAACCATATTAAGATATATTATAATCTATAGCCACTTGTTAACCATATTCACTTAACACTTAACAACAATATGATTATCAGCATTCAATAATTTATTGAATAAATAAATATCGTCCAGTAAGGTGTTTTCGAGGGTCATGTATTTTTTAGGGTACGTACTGTTGACATTCCCACGTGCTCGTCGCGTAGGCGATGTCAACAAATCATGTGTCTTTAAATAGATACAGGATTTTTAAAGCACAAATGTAAAGTTTTAAAAAGATACGCTTAGAGCAAGTGATTACTTTATGCATTTTGATGTCAGTGTAGTGAAAAACATGTATTTTCACTATTATTTTTTTTACCCATGATAAAAATACTGATAACTCGTAAGGGAATGATACAAATCAATCCAGTTTTTGCATCCAACGACATCGGCCAGTTGCTGTCTTGATTAACATAGATGATCCGGTGCCATAGCAATAATTTACTTTTCTCGAAGCGTGAAACTGTCATGGGGTGCTTATGTAATTTTCAGATCTAGATTGTTTTTTCTCTATCCGCAATGGCGATTCAAACAGCCCCTAGTTACCACATACAATATAAATTTCAATAATTTTTTTTCTATTTTCCGGTAGACTAAACACTTATGTTTATTTTCAATATGACATTTACCAATTTACAAAAGAAAAACTGAAAGATTTTAACTTTTTTTTAATGTTTTGCTGCTACCCGGTTATCACGAAAAGCGGAATATAACCTGATCTGGATTTACAACAATAAATTAAGTTCTGTGCTTGTATCAAACCTGTTTATGGTATTATTTTTGGTGACACTCTCCTTTGCTCAAATCATAAAAATGACATCAATTCACCGCCTCACTAGTGTTGAAATTACGCGATTACATCACCCTCGAAACCACATGACACAATACTGAGATTGCATCTGTAGACCAGGTAGGGGATATTTATAAGCAGTAAGTTTATTTTAGGGTTTATTAAAATTTTTATGCATGTTTTATTTCAGTAAATGTTTCCTGGTTACGAAATTGACAAAATTTGTTGATAAAATTCCTACTCTTATATTAAATCAGCGAAAATGTGCTTACACCCTCGGAAACCCATTATCCGATGATATATTTATTGACTAGGTAAACGTAACATATTGTTTGAGACTGTGCCTGCCGAAGACTTGTGGTCCCCTGTCTATCTAGATAGACGACAGGACTTAGTCGCCTTTTATTATTATTATTATTGTAAATTCCTCCTGTATAAAGGAGCACCTCCGGATTGGAGTAAAGTGAGTTCTGTAGTTTGAATATGAACGTATATACACATATGTAGAGAGAACTTGTCGAAACTGCATGTAAGTTAATGGTAATTGAGGTGTGTACATCAAGTCAGGCTGCGTGCCATGGATGCTTCTGCTCTCGTTTTTAGACGTTGGTTGGTGGTCGGTGTCAATTATTTCTCATCATCTGTGGTGTACTATGTACAGGTAATGGCGGATGATGTTTTCAGCTATTGCAAGGCAGAATTTGCTCAGTCCATGCGAGAGTTCAATAAGCAGCATTGCCATCTTTTCACTTGTTGCGACTAGGCGTTTTGTCTGTTCTTGGCAGCTACTGCAGATTGTTGACTGCAGCAATGAGAAATATTTCATCCTGACATCATGTAAAGCCACGTAGTCTACTAGAAAGTGCGAGTATGTCTTGGCATCTTCGTGACACAGTTGACATTCTGGATCCACCTCATACTGGTTGAAGGCTGCTCTATTAGCCTGGAGTATGTACGTATTAGTAAGCAGGCGCATCTGCACTGGTAACGCCCTTATGTCTGTGTGACTTGTGTAGACTGATATGATTGCTGGGTGGATAGAGCACAGGAGTCTGCCGTTTTAGATAGGAAAACGTGAAATCAAAAATACGAAAACATGGTAGCACTATATACTACTATATATAATATACACAAGGAATGAAACATCCCGGACAGGTACGATGTACATAAACCAATACCATACTTTTTCACTACATCGCTATGCTGCGAATATACACTTTAAACAAGCGAAACTGCCATATTCTGGCTCTGGAATGACTATCATTGTGTTCCCTGTATATATGCGTATCCCCTCTCTTTGCGCATACACATTCAACCTCTTGTGAGAGTCCCTCACTATCGGCACGCACACATATTGATTCACATGTCAATCTATGGTTATTCATTTTGCTCATGCAAGACTGTCTCCACTTGAAATTGTGAAACTACTTGTCAATATAGGGTTAAAGCAGTGCTGTTGATTTCTGACACTGCCATATCATTTCAAAACTCACATCTATGGCAAAAATAGTTTTTAGAAACATAAAATATTAAGGCTTGTACCTATATTTGATGATTATAAATAATTTCAGATGACATTTTCTTCCCCTTTAAGAATAACACGGACGTTTTTACACAGTCAGGGTCACCATTTGTCAAACCAATCTTTCAAATATGACACATATGTTACCATTTGTTAATCTTCAGCAACAATGCGTTTATGTGAAACATATGTTAAAGATGTAGTAGCAAATGCTGCAAAACAAATACTTTTTGCCTGTGCGCAAAAAGTGGGTATGCCATTGGATTCAGTAGCTTCTCCTTTTGGGCTGTATTTTACGCAGACCGACAATTAAAAAGTCAAGTTGCATACAGGTGAATAAGAACCCATGCTAGTTTCTTATATTTATTCAACAATTACAATTTTTTCTCAGACCATTTGGTAGGAGGCGATAATCCAAACATGCGCAATATGTGGGTACCATAGGATATATTTTGCAAATATAATGACATTTTTACTTACTTTGTCGGCTAAATATCCAGAGTTGACTGTTTTTGTCAGAAGTCACAAAATCTTCGCGTAGAATTCAGCCATTGTAACTTCCATGGAGTGACGTCAGGTGAATAATATTCCGTGTCTGGTACGCGAATAATTAAATCAGTCTTGAAATAAGATCAACTGAGCTGAGAATGTTGTGAAGATATCTTTCGCAAAATATGCGAATTAAATAATTAAATATGACAATCCAAGAAATTGTAGAAAAATTATTTGAAGATGGATTTAATTAATCGCCTACCAGACAACGAAGTATTATTCACTGCGGCTGATGTCACTCCATGGATGTTACGATGGCTGAATTCTACACAAAGATTTTGTGACTTCTGACAAAAACAGTCAACTCCGGATATTTAGCTGACGAAGTAAGTAAAAATCTCATTATATTTGCAAAATATAGTTATTCCCGAGGCAGAATATGGCGGTTTTGCATGTTTAAAGTGTATATTCGCATCGTAGCGTGTAGTGAAAAAGAATGGTATTGGTTTGTTTACATCGTACCTGTCCGGGCCGTTTCATTCCTTGTGTATATTATATATTGAGTAAGTACATAGTGCTACCGACCGTGTTTTCGTATTTTTGATTTCGCGTTTTCGTATCTAAAACGGCAGACTCCTGTGGATAGAGCCAAGGCTGGTGTTCTCAACATTCATGTACCTGAGGGATGGGTAGAGTTTCGCCCTGCGTAGCAGCTTCCCATGTTCCACGTGCGCTTTGAAGAGACGGGATCTACATTATTAAGAATAATGTCCTTTCGAAAACTGGTTACTATTGGTTTAATCCATCCTTAGAGCTTTTACAATTTGTTTAGTCAAAAAAGCTGTCACACTAACATAAGCATCGGCAAACAACATACTTTGTCAAATTCTAGAGGATATTTATTATACATATTGCAAAATACCTAAGCACTTCTTCTTGCTCTGTAAATTCCTCCTGTTGTAGGATTACAGTGGCTTGTAACTACCACGAGGGCCTATATATGATGTGTTATATTGTAAGTTATGAAGGTAAATTAGTTTGCACTGAACGACTGTTTTATCTATATTTTTAAGTGCAGTCCAAGTTAAATGCAGCGACAATTTCTACATGTACACCATTTCGTAGATTATAGATGCAGTCTGGACATTGAGGGGCATGCAGTAGGCTATGAAGATCAGATATAGAGAGCATGCTTCGAGCAAATGTGTAATGCGAACGTGTCTGGGCTAGCTTTGACGAGACGCTGCCTTTGTATCAGAGTATGATTGTTGCAGGTCAGAATTAAATTGAATAATGTAAGTTGACGTTTGTGAATTTCTCCTGCTATGGGAAGGACCCCTAACAGAAGATGGCAGGCAATAGTTGCAGTCCTAGTAGGACGTGATTGTATTCTGCAGAGGAATCATGTATGGAAGTTTTGTAGCTGCTGTCACTGTCCTCTGTTCAGAACAAGAGTCTCCAGTCCGAATAACTGACAAGATCCTATCTGGATCCCGGCTCTTGCTATTTAGATCACGACCAGAGTCTGGGATGAAATTGCATTACAACTTACTACACTGTGGGAAAAAAATGTGAGCCAAAACAGATCAATAGAGTTCTAAGAAACCCAGACATGACAGCCACACTGAGAAATAGACTCACATACAGACTCGCATGGTCGCTTTACTCTCTTTCCTCTATGGAAAGAAGGTAATAATAGTAGTAGTAGTAGTAGTAGTAGTAGTAGTAGTAGTAGTAGTAGTAGTAGTAGTAGTAGTAGTAGTAAAAACAATAATAGAAACAGGATGAACTCCAGCACCCCCCCCCCCCTTCATCCCCCAGCCCATCCTAATGAGTGAAATATGTTTACCCACACTGAAAAACAATAAAAAACAAGTGAACCATGTTTGTCAAATGTCTTGTCATTTTTTACTTTTTTAATGTCAAATCTTATATTATTTGTCTGTGGTTATGTATAATATATTGGCATAATGTCTTATGTCTACCTATGTCAAATCATATGTAATTTGTCTGTTATTCTATGTCAGGGGTCTACAAGCTAATAGGCACAGTCTCCAGTGGACTCCCTGTCATCATATTTGTAATTTGTAATATTTACCAAGAGAATAAATCAAATCAAATTAAATAAAAAAGGTAGTACATATGATTGGTAGATAATAACAATAAACTTAACCATTTAAACCCACTGTAGATCATAACGTGAAACGAACATATACACACATACAATGGGGGCAAATCAAAGCCCAAAAAAGGAACACTAACTTACAATTATATACATGCCATCGCATGCACACACGCGCGCGCACACGCACACACGTGCACATGCGCGCATGCGCACACACACACACACACACACACACACACACACACACACACACACACATACACACACACACACACACACACACACACACACATACACACACACACACACAGCGATAATATATGATGTCTTTGGATTTAGACCATTAGTGACATGCAGACCTGTCTTCATCACTACATAGAGTATACATGTACGTCTCGCATGGCTGATTCTTTCCTGGACATGTATTTGCGACCCTGCTCTCATTGACCTAGTGATTCCTAGGTGTAGTTTGATCAAGGATCGGTATCTGAACATCAAGATTCCATTTTGAAATCAAAGTTTTCTTCATACTCGAAGCAGTAGCATTCTTTCTGATCAATGCTTTACTTTATTTCATTTCATCAATACATGAACAGTATAGATGTGTGGAAAACATAAAACATTTATGTGAAAATGCGTTTAAACAAACCTATATAAAATGATGTAATAGAATAATAACATATATACATGCAGCTTAACACTAACTGGTTGTAGTTGTGGAGGGAGGGAGTAGATATGCAAACTGTACAATACCAAGAGAAGGGCGTATGTAGCTATTTCGCCTGATTGATACAAGTTCTGGATAAATTTAGGTTGAGCTGGTCATGATCAGTGTGTGTGTGTGTGTGTGCGTGCGTGCGTGCGTGCGTGCGTGCGTGCGTGCGTGCGTGCGTGCGGGTGGGGGTGGGGGTGGTATTGAGGACAGTTTCTCGATTTTGAGTCATTTCGAAGATAAATTGCCCGACTAGTGGTGAGAGTTTAGCTGGGCAGTCAAGAATGAAAAATAGCTTCTCTAGATACATCAGGTTATGGAAAGCCATTAACGCTAAGGTCAGTTTACAGTACAGGAGGTCTCTATGTTTGTTGTAAGTTGGGCATAAGGTCAGAAAATGCAGTTCATCCTCCACTTGCAGGTGACATGTTTTGCATTTCCTGTCCTCCCTCCCAGTCTTTCTAGATCTGCCACTTTGTATTTCTAGTCGGTGTGCACATATACGTAGCTTGGTTAGGGCTCTCCAAAAGTTTGAGTTTGTTATTTGTGTGAGGCATAGGTAGTATTGAGGTCTCTAAATTTTATGTTGTTTTGGAGGAACATGGTATTGGTATATGTGTGCCAAGTTTAAGTTTTCACCATATCTAGAGTTTTGTTACATAAGACAGCATCAATAAGAATAGTGCGATTTGTGGATAAGTTCTCCAAATGGGCCCAGTATTTAGATGTAAGCGTGTTTATGTCAGTAATCAGTGGGTATCTATCCAGTTCAGCCGTACATGCTATATTAGTTGTGTTCCTTGCTATTTGCAAATTAAATTTACAGAATTCTTTGTGGATTTTTTCGAATAGTTCCGCTTCCAATGTATCCATATACTTGTGATAATCATTATTTGATTGTTTCCCGTGTAGTTCGGCTGCCAATATTTCCGAGTTGTATAGTATGATTGGTTTTTATTAAGGTGTCAAATAGTTTGTTATACAATTGTGGCGGCGGAAGTGTACCGGAGAATGTTTTTTTTAGTTTAAAAATAACTTTCAAACCTTTTGCATACAGGTTTTCTTTGGCTTTGGTGAAATTACCATATGAATTAATAGTGCACCCAAGGTGTGTATATTCAACTGATCAATTTTGAATTTATGGGAGTTGGTTGTTTTGCCACGTTTAAGTATCATACAGTTGGACTTGCTTATGTTTATTATTAGTTGCCATTTCTTACAATATTTATTCGATATGCCAAGGGAGTTTTGGAGGCCATCAGGGCTTTCCGAGAGGATAAGTAAATCATCGGCCCATAGCAGGTGTGTTAGGATCTCTTTCTGTAGTGTAACTGGGATGCAGGTGTCCACGGTAAAGGAAAGATCATTTAAATATATATTAAATAGGGTGGGGCTGATGTTGTCGCATTGTTTTATACCTGTTTCAGATGGAAATGTCTCTGTAAGTTTGTTATTTATTTTTAGGGCAGTGGTAGTGTTGTTGTACATTGCTTTTATGGTCTGTTAAAATTTCCCACCTATGCCCATACATAGTAGTTTTAAAAACATTCCTTCACCGCATATTTTGTCAAAGGCTTTACTGAAATCTACGAAGCATATATATATATATATATATCTTTTTGTGGTCGCATGTAATGTATTTGTTAACTATAGTTTATAGCTTATTGGTCTCGATGTAGTTTATTAGCCTGCTGTTAAGAATGCTAGAATAAACTTTGCCTAGTTACTTGTGATAGTTATACCACGGTAGTTGTTTGGATCCAACTTTGAACCATTTTAGAATAAACACGTTGTTAGATGTTCTTTGACTTTCTCTGAAGCCAGCTTGGTTGTCGGGCATAAGCTTATTGGTCTCAATGTAGTGTATTAGCCTGCTGTTAAAAATGCTAGAATAAACATTGCCTAGTTACTTGTGATAGTTATACCACGGTAGTTGTTTGGATCCAGCTTTGAACCATTTTTGTGTATTGGCATTATGTATCCCATTGCCAAGCTTGTTGGGAAATGACTAGAGTTGTAGACTGTTTTGAAGATTTTAGCAAGGGCTGGTAGGATAATATCCTTGCCATACTTTATCATCTCATTTGTTATCTGGTCAAGCCCGCAAGCCTTATTGTCTTTAAAATTTTTAAGCACTCTTTGTTGGATGAATATTAAAGTGGTAGTGATTTGCATAGATATAAGCAACATTTATCATTACCTGTAATTCTGTTGGATCTTTAGAAATCAAGAGTATATCGTCAGCACACGTAGGACAGCCAGCATATGTTGTTCCTATGGACAATCCAAGTCTGTTTTTCTCAAGATGTATGAGAACATCATTAATGTATAACTTGTAGAGGTGAGTAGATATTATTCCTCCTTGTCGAACTCCTTGGTTGATCAGTAGATATTCACTACGACCACCTTTCCATCTGACTTTTGACGACAAATCTTGATACATATTATCTATTATAGACCGGTAGGTGGGACTGATGCCTTGTTGGAATAGCTTGTCCATAAGGATAATGTGATTTACTACATCAACAGTTTTCTCACTGTCAAGTGTAACCAGGTATACAATACAGCTTTTGACAATGAGCTGTCAATTGATGCTTCAGAAATTAACTGTGTGGCCATTGATGGTGACAGATATTTTGTGAAGCCACACTGAAGTGAAGATTGATTTCTCGACATGGTGTCATTCAGTCTGGCAAGCAGTAGGTGCTTGAAGACTTTCTCTAAGATCGAGGTCACTATGATTCCCCTATAGTTGGAAACATGGGATTTGTCTTTGCCTTTCTTACAAACAGGTGTAGTAATGCCTGTCCTAAACAGCGCTGGGACATTGCGCTCAGTAAGCATTTGGTTGTAGATTTCACTCAGGAGGGGTATGGTTACATTTCCTGCTGTCTTGATATGCTCAGCTGATAGTTGATATTCACCACAAGCTTTGCTCATATTTAGATGGCTAATTGCACTTATTCCTCTTCGTCTTATTCTGTATATTCTTCCTGTCGTGCGAGAACCATGACTGGTAACTTTCAAGTAGAAAAGTAAGTTTGTTTGCTATGAACGAATATTTTATCCTCATTTATAAGTGCTGTCCAACTTAAATGCAATGGCAATATGTACATGCAATATGTACGTGTGGAGGATTTTGTAAATTTGATACAGTCTGGATATGTTGAGAAGTCAGGATACATATTGTAGTCTCTTTCTGTGTAGAGTGTGAATGAGAGTGTGACTTAAAGATTCTAATATGCATGTCAGATGGCCATTTCTTGGTATGGAGAAAGTATCTGATGGTTGTTATTACACCACAAAAACATCCATTACCGTTCAATCACTACTTGCTAAATCAAATATCTGCATTTATCTATCAGAATAAATTTGTTATGCTCGCTTACATACTCCCTAATGCCAATACCATCACCATGTATACCCTCAACCAGGCTTCTGGTAGAGGGACCCCCTGCATTAGCCTTACAATAGACTGGCACCAGTCTGTACACACTCCTTGGTGACGCCTGTCACTAAGCACGCTCGCTCATGCGCAGTAGGTCCCAAAATGTGAAAACTGATTCACTTTTCAAATATTCTGCTAGCAGATCAGTTCGCCTGCTATCATATGGATAAAAGTTTATAGCTTTGCACTGAAAAGTTCAGCTACATTTAATTCTCTGACTCAAGAAAACATTCCTACCATGAAATCTATCTTGCCTATGTTATGTTTAACTTTCATGTCATGGTGTTTTAGAGGGTTTTTGTAAATCTAGTTTTGAGTTACCAGTTTTCGTGTCAGTACTCCCGTATTCGATTATTATATACCATCAAATTACTATGTTATTACGTAGATCCTTTATAGTGCTTTCAAACATTTTATTCAGGAATCACTGTGATTCCAGTCTTCAGTCAGATTTCACGCACTTCCAGACAAGAGATGAAATCTCTGAAGTAAGTCTGGTGATTCAAAGAATAAGTCTTGTTATTCATCCTCAGGTAGGAGCCAGACAAAAGACCATATAAGTCTTGAGGGTCTGCATAACCCTCATGCGATGGCATCAGTGGCGGAAGCTTCCGATCCTTCATCTCATGCATAAGTTCATCTTTCCCGTAATTCTTATTGCCAGAAAAGAGATCTTCCATCTCTTCTGCTCCTGTCTCTGCTCCTGGCTTGTCCGGGCAAGCGGGTTTGCATTCCGGTTTGTCTTCTGGTTTTACCGGGCATCCGGATATGAGAACTGTGATTGTCTGGCTTGGCTGAACATCCGGTGTCTCATGATTTTCTGGCTTTTCCGTCCACTTCCTGTTTTTCCGTTTCCGGCAGTAGTGTTGCTGTTTCCGGTGGAAAGAATGCATATCCGGGTCTGTTGGACCTGGCATTGCATCATTCATCTATTTCCGTTTCCGGTTTTTCAGCTTCCTCTTCCGGTAGTAGTGTTGCTACTTCCTGTAGGAAGAATGCTTATCTGGGTCTGTTGGACCTGGCATTGCATCATTCATCTATTTCCGTTTCCAGTTTTTTAGCTTCCTCTTCCGGTAGTAGTGTTGATACTTCCGGTAGGAAGAATGCTTATCTGGGTCTGTTGGGCCTGGCATTGCATCATTCATCTATTTCCGTTTCCAGTTTTTCAGCTTCCTCTTCCGATAGTAGTGTTGCTACTTCCGGTAGGAAGAATGCTTATCTGGGTCTGTTGGACCTGGCATTGCATCATTCATCTATATCCGTTTCCGGTTTTTTCAGCTTCCTCTTCCAGTAATTCTGTACATCCGGGTTGTAGGATCTTGATCAGTTTCCGGTAGTCTACTTCCAGTTTACACATTTCCGTTTCCTATTTTTCATGGATCTTTCTGGTGTTCTAGGATTATATTCCGGGTCTGTCTTCCTGTTTTGGATTTCAGGTGATGGAGAACTTCTTGGGGTTCCAGTTTTGTTCTTCAAGTCCGGTTTACATGTTCGCTTTCCTAGAATCTTGTCATCTTCTTGCCTAAGATTTAGTCTTATTTCCGTATTTGTTTAATATTGGAAATGTTTAATGGCTGAAAATATTCATACCGAGTCATTGCCAGTCTTGTAGTCTCTCTTGGAATTGTAGTCTATTCAGACATTTATTCGTTTATCAGTGACAATTTTCAACGTAAATAAAGACTCTTCTGACTGGTTGCCATATGGGTTTTTCTGTTGCGGATTATTTTATATGCGCATATCATCAGCCGATAAGTCAGTCTGTATTCTACGAATTATCTCGAGATACGATTTTTAGATGGCCAGTTGTCTTCGGGCCATTCAGCCTTTCTTCGCGCTCCTTTTACCTCTTATGTCGGCAGGTTGACATATTTATTTTAACCAAAGGGAGTGAATTTGTAGAGGGAAAAACCCTGATTCTTGCGTAAATCGTAGTCTAATTTTGTCAGTCACTGAAAAGAATTAGATTCAGTAAAGGTTTCATAGGGATCAGTATGACTACAAGATTAATGTCTACAAGAACAATAGTTGCTTAGAAAAGATAATCAAGCGGATAAGGGGGCAGGAAGAAGGAATATAAGCCAAATTCTTCTTCTACGTTGACATAGTTTCGGTGAGTTCGCTTTGTTTTCATTAATATTTTCCCCCAGAATTTTGGTTGTTTTCCCTTTTCTAGCGTAATCTTTTGCTCAATTTTGACTGGGTTGCTGCAGGGCTCTGGACGGTGGTTTTCGGTGGACGGGGACTCAGGATTTGCTGGGTCTTTTGGGGGCGTTTTGGCTGAGGGTTGTTGGTGAAGTGAATTCCAGTCGAGTCGGCCCAATTGCCAACCCGCCCTACTTAAATTAGTCAGCTCGGCCTAGGATAAAAAGTCATGTCGGCCCGATTTAATAAAAGTCAAATAGGCTTAGGAAGGCATTCACCTGGCTTCTTTCTTCTTCTTTTTGATCACTGGTATCACACTTGGAGAGCCATTCTCAACATGAAATCTTTTCACCTGGCTGGAAGCATGGAATAATTGGGAATCTCATATTTCTATATCCTTGATTTCGGAACCTTTCTTAAAAAATTGATGATATGGAAATATGAGATCCCTCTTATACCAGTCGTATTATACCAGCATTAGTCGTCTGTTGGTGTAACTAATAATATTTACTGGCATTTATGTCTCTTTATTAAAAGACAGTCAGAATATTAGTGTCTATTATTTTCTCTAACGCGCAACTATTATACATAGACATAGACAATCTTTTTCCTAAAAGCACTATCTTTTTAAGACGATGGCGATCTTAAGATATTACCGAGATTTCCGTGTGTGTCATGGTATACAGATTATCGTGTGTAGTAGCTACCATAGAAGTCTAGGTAGGCCTGCTACACTCGATAATCTTTATCCTATTTAAGCGTGCTGGTTAGCCCAATAATATTGCTATAGCTATGTTCATATGTACATTTAAATGCGCAGTGTCGGTTCGGCCTAATAGTGCACCTATAGGCATATACATGTGTGCGCATATTTGCATTGGTATGTGGCTATGGGTGGTACTGTAGGGTCCGCTCGACCCAAGGGTATAGTCGCACATGATAGGCATAAACATAGGTCGAGTTGACCTTGGCCGAGTTGGAACTAGGCCGAGTTGACTGGATACCGGTGAAGCCACTGGCAACTTTCGCTCGGATTGTTCCCGGACTGTTTGGTAGGTCTTGGGTTTTTGCTCGTTGAAGTTGTTGTCTGGGGGCTGGTGGCAGGCCGGTTGGAGTAGGGTGGGGGTTGCGCTGGAGGGGTGGAAGAACGGCCGAGAATCTTTGGATTTAAGCAGCCACCAACAATTTTCGGTCAAAATGTTTTCAAAATATTTTGCAGGTCCAGAGATATTACAGTTGTAAGATGGCGTCTGCAAAATTCAGTATCCAGACCGTTAATATCAAGCATCAGTGTTCAATCTTTCCTTTTATTGGGATTTCTAACACAATGTCATTTGTTATTACAAAGATGCAATTGTTGATTCTAAGACTATAAATATAAGAATCAATAAAGATATAAAAAATCTTTTAAGTTTTCTGCCTCTTGGCATAAATATCGAATGGTTTAGGATATCAAATTGATCAGTATACCTAAGCCAAGTCTTGAAACTGGCTTGTTTTCCTATGTCATTCATTTAAATATGGGACACAGTTTTGCAATCATTATAGGATCCTGTGTCACGTTCAGGCTGATGATTTTCCATGATTGCAGTCTAATACTTCAGTGTAGAAGAAGTGAGTGCAATCTTGGGAGTTAGTCGACCTTAGGTCTATATATAAAACCCTGTGACTTGAAGAATGAGTCTACGTTGTTTTTGAATGTGTTTTATGTTGGAGCGTTAATTGCTTCTGTTGGTAAAGGATTCCATACATTAACACTATTTGTAAGAAATACTTGCGTAGATCAAGTATTATTTGACAAGCTGACAAGATGATCTGTCAAGCCCGAGCGGCTAGGCAACCGTTGATGTATTCAATAACAATTTTTTATTAAATCTGCTCCATTATTATACGATTTTTAAATTAGATAGGCAAATGTTTGCCATAGTTCTCTTAACAGGACCTTGTCATGCGTTCTATTCATAGAATTGTGATGATGTCATCACAAGTAAGTTTCCCTTAATTCATCTTTTTGAGTGGTGGTTTGGGAAACCGTAATTTCTTTTCTTCATTCTATCTTGCTAAATTCTGAGACGATTTGAGGTTTTCGAATTCCAGTCGGGATTATTGCAGATCTCAGGTACAGGATTTGCCTATATCTTGACTCTAAGCACTCCCATAGGCTTACTATGGGTTTTTTGATTTGCCACGATATCTTGTTAAATCTCTATAAATATTATAGTCTTTAGCATTTTAATAAGTTAGGCTATACTGATATGAGACTTTTCTCCATTCAGAGTAAGCAGTATTATTAATATATCCATAATAAACGTGAGTTACCTCTTTAGTGAGGGCTAAGCAATAAGGACATAGCCCAGGATTTTGGTTGGAACATCATGGCATATGTAATCTATGTGTTATCAAAAGGGCCAGATATTCTTGGATCTAGAACCCTTCTCTGCAGTCTCCTCCCAAATGGTTCCTTCTAATCAGAAGCTACTGGCTTTAGAGGGGTTGTTGTCTTCTATGCTTGTCAAGGAGCCTTAGAAGAGGCTCGTCTTTGGAAAGTAAATCCAGGCTTCTGTTCATTGGTTGGATTGTCTGATAGGCATCTAAATCTCGATTCGTTCAGGCATTGCCATGGGGTTTTCTTTCATTTTTAGAAGGAAGATCGAGGTTTTCTTGGGATGTCACTAGATCCAATCTTTTTGCGACATGTCTGATTGCCCAGATTTTATCTTCCATGTCTCCCTTTTCGGACAGTTAGGTTAAGGGTCTCTAGTTCTCATTTCGATCGGACAATTCGACAGTAGTCTCTTATATCAAAGGCAGGGGGGCACAAAGTCGTCTCTCCTCTACTTGGAAGTGTGGAACCTCCTCATGTGGTGTCGCATGAATCAAATTTTCCTAGTGTCCCAGGCTGTCTGAGTTTTCTTGCGGACCAATTGTCTCGGGCGTGGGCTGTGGACGCTCTGTCTCAGGCCTGGTCAGGAATCTTCGCTTATGCGTTCCCTCCCACAATCCTGATTACTTTTGGTTCTGAAGAAAGTCAGGGACCAGATCTGCGAGATCTTGTTAATAGCTCCCTTTTGGCCAATAAGGATCTGGTTTGTAGAACTTCTCGATCTTCTAGTACTTACCATCATCCAAACCCAGGAATCTTAAGTCTGGGCGTTTGGAGTATATCGAGTGCTCGATCCTTGAGAATAAAGTTTCTACAAGATCTCAGGAAATCTTCGATTCTGCCAGGAGGGAGTCGACTCGAAGAGTTTACAAGGGTCGGCTTAAGAATTTTGGAGAATGGTGTTCAGGTCAAGGTCTCGTGCCTGATTCTGTTTCTATTTCCCAGGTGTTAGACTCTTTATCTTATCTGTTCGACTCTTTACATCTGTCTGCTATCACTGTAAGAGGATATAGATTTTCTTTTGCATCTTCTCTTCCTTGTTTGTTGACCACTGAAGTTGAAGATACTATGGTTCTTAATCTTTTGATCAGAGGGTTAGGTAATATTCGTCCTCCAGGTGTTAAACCTTTGCCTTCCTGGAACTTGGCTCAGGTTCTTCAGGTTTTTGGGCAGGTCATCATTTCGAACATATCTCTACGATTAGCTTGAATCTTTTATCTTTTAAGACCGTTTTTCTAATTGCATCTGCTTCTGCTAGAAGATGATCCGAAATCCATGTTTTCTCCGCTGAAAAGGATAGGTTTATCGAATCTGGGGACGGTCTGGTCTTATATCCTTGAAGGGATTTTTTTATCAAAGACTCAATAAATCCGTTATCCAGCTAAGCCGATTATTTTACAATCTTTAACCTCTTTTTCTCCGGCTGACAGATTTTGGTGTCCTGTCAGAGCTCCACAAGTTTATAAGCGTCATTCTGATTTTTAGAGATCCGTCTTTCCCTTTTCTGGGTTCCCTATGAGGAGGGGGTAGCCAGTCCAGTCTCTAGAGCATCTATTCACAGATGGATTTGTGAGACCATTCACATTAAAGCCCATATCATTAGAGGGATGGCTATCTCTTTTGCCTTTTTTGCTGGCTCTTCTGTAGACGAAGTTATGCAAGTTGCAGGATGGAAATCTGAGTCTACTTTTACTACTTTTTATTTAAAAGACCAGAGCATAGCGGCTTCCTTTTTTTTAGGAACTTTATGATTTTAACTAAAAAGGCTGAAGACCATTTACCAAGCACATCCCACCATTTTCGTTAGGACCGTGCATCTGCATGTAATGGTGTGAGTTGTTCTTTGGTTTTTATTTATTTCTTTAAGTTTAAAGAAATCCTTGTTTGATAATCACTGTGTGATTGATTAAGATGCACCATTATGTTATGTTATTAACATTTGGTTACGTTTTGTTTGATTTTTATCCTTGCTTATGGATTCTCAAATCTCCTCCCACCAAAGTTTCGTAGTGGGACACTGACCAAATCTACGGGTTTAGCAAGTAGTGATTGAACGGTAATGGATGTGTTTGTGGTGTAATAACAACCCCCAACATACCCCCCTTTAGTGGGTTGGTCTGTAGTTTTATTAACCATTATAAAACATACTTACCGTTCAATCACTACGACCCGGCCTCAGCCACCCCGCTGGGTATTGATTTGAGAATCTATTCTGGATATATGGCACTTAAATTTAGAAAAGTGAATCAGTTTTCACATTTGGGACCTACTGCGCATGCGCGAGCGTGCTTAGTGACAGGCGTCACCAAGGAGTGTGTACAGACTGGTGCCAGTCTATTGTAAGGCTAATGCAGGGGGTCCCTCTACCAGAAGCCTGGTTGAGGGTCTACATGGTGATGGTATTGGCATTAGGGAGTATGTAAGCGAGCATAAAATTTCTATTCTGATAGCTAAATGCAGATATTTGATTTAGCAAGTAGTGATTGAACGGTAAGTATGTTTTTATAGTGGTTAATAAAACTACAGACCAACCCACTAAAGGGGGGTCTGTTGGGTTTTTTCCCCTGCAATCTATTATGAGCTGAGCTATGATGTATTTGTTTCATGAGATGTTGTGCCAGTCCGAGAGAGCGAATTCTTTCGCAACTGCTTTTTTGATTGGTACAAAATGTTGTTCTCTGGTGGATTTAATGATTGGGCATGATGTAACAAAATTGATTATTGTCTCATCCTCTATCCCACAGACAGGACATGTAGCATTTACGGTGTAGTTGCTAAACTTCGCTTTCACAGTTTGGAACATGTATGTACCGGTCAAGCGTCTAGACTTTGTGATCACCATTTTAACCTTTCTGGTCATAGCTTTCACAGAGTTTCATACATGGTGTGTGAATCCGATTGTAGCACTAGGTTAATTTCGGTTCACTGTCTTTTATGAGGCTCTCGATCCAGAAATTATTGATTGCTGTTTTTACTGTTCTTTTCCAGGTGAGTTTTGATAGAGGCATGCGTGCGTGCGTGTGTAAATGCAGTATGCTATGAAGATCAGGTAGAGAGTATTCGAGCAGATTTGTAATACGAATTAGAACAGTGTACGGGGGCTAGCTTTGATGAGCTACTGCCTTAGAAGAGTTTGTAGTAGAATATTATTGTTGCAGTTGAGAATTGAATTGAATAATGTAAGTTGATGTTTGCGAATTTCTCCTGTTATAAGAAAGGCCGCTAACAAAAGATGACAAGTGGCAGTTGCAATCCTGGTGGGAAGTGACTGTATTTTGTGGAGGAATCCCATAAGGAAGTAGTACATATGATTGATAGATAATATATGATGTCTTTGGGTTTAGACCATTAGTGCTGTGCATCCCTGTCTTGATCAATATGTAGAGTGTACGCCTCGCATGACTTATTCTCTGCTGGATGATCATATGTGATTCTGCTCACGTTGATCTCGTGATTCCTAGATGCATAGTTTGATCCAGGATTGGTATCTGAACATCGCCAAGATTCCATGTTGAAATTATAGTTTTGTTCATGCTCGAAGCAGCGGCATTCTTTATAAAAGCCCAAAATGAGGCTTTCTAGTTCATTTCCTTTGAGGATAATTTATCCTACAAAATCTTCCAAATTCAATATTTGGATTTTATTTACCCATGGAACCCAAATGTTCCCAGTATTATGCAGACGACTATTTGTTATTTTTATGTATACATTTGTGCACTCTACAGTTTCTTCACATGAGATATTATTTTAAATACAAAATATTCCTATTGGAGAGAACTTAGAGTAATGTTAAATATGTCTAAACAGTTTGACAATGTCAGATGAAATACTGGTGCCATAAGTTCGCAAAACTACAAAAGACTCTTAATTGGGAGGATGTAAAGCGTGAAAAATTATAGGGACACTTCAAAGAAATCAGCTACTAACACAACCACAACATATCATTTACACCACATGTTTTCTGAGTCAATGAATAAGAAGGGCAAGTGTAATAAGCGAATACTCTGTTGGACTCTGCGAAATGCGGTTAAAATCTGCTGTCAAAATTATCTTTACGTTTTTCATATTTTTGAAATTTCTAATTTGCATTTTCTTGGCTAGTGAGTGCCCGAATATATAAGAATAAAAAATGAAATGCTAGTATTGACCCACTGAGGTAGGTTATATTTGCAATGGATGCAACGTCACGTGTAGGCTGACGTCATAATTAATTACATCATGACTGATGCGATTTAGTCCGTCAGAAACGCTTAATAATCTGCCAAGTTGTACGAATTGTATGTCCTTACTACTTAATCATCATTCTGTTGAATAATTTGAAACTAATTTGACTGGGCGCTATTGCTGCCGTATGCATCAACGGGCGCTTGCTGCTGCCATTGCAACATCAACTAGTCAAATTAGTTTCAAAATATTGAACAGCTTACCTGTATATTTTTCTGGAAATTGATAGTCAGGGCTTTCGGGGATCGATCGATTTCAACATGGGCGAAGCGCGTGCGGAGCTTAACTAAGGATGGGAACTAAGGAAAGGTCAATTGATTATGACATCATATACCTGTGTGAACGATTTACTCCATATTTTACATTGATATGATCATACTAACCATCATCGAGAAATTAACTGAAAGAAACATAATGGAATAGAAAATGAATGGAAAGAAAGCAAAACGACGGCACACACAATAGTGGCTAGATAACATCAATGAATGGACCGGGACTAGTGAATAAAGATGCAACGGCATAGCAGAATAGCTGCGTCACAAAAGGCGACATGGCGATCCGCAGATGAGATCACCACTTCTCAATGGCGGCGACACTTAGGTATATGCCTATATTAACTGCCTGGCTGCTGAATATCTGCCGATTACATTTTCCATGGAGTTTATAACTTTGAATATACTAAATATTTTGAAAACAATTTGACTGAAAGTTGTTGGTGGCTATGCTTCTTTTCAAAATATTCAGCAGGTCCAGAGTTATTGCTCATTGAAATTATTGCCTGGTGGCTTGCAGCAATCAGACAGTTAGAACGAATATTTTCATATCTGGCTTGGCTTTGCTTACTTATATTACATTCGCTACTGTCCTTTGCATGGGTGTCGATTGTGATATAGCCATCTGGACAACGTAGGCAGCTCATTAGTTCATATCCTGTTTTGTAAAAGCCCCTGCGGCATGGTACACAGTCGCCAAGCTTCGAGCCATATCCCGGTAAGCATCCCTCTGAATAAGTGAAAGAAAAATATGAATTAAAAGTTATGAATGTTTCACATGATGAAAAGATCCGGCCAGCTTTCAATTCATGTTCCATGTGGATATTTTGAAACTGATTTCACGCGGGGATGCTGCTGCATATGGCAGCAACAGCTCCCAGTCAAATTAATTTCAAAATATTCAAATATTTATTAAGTTGTAAATTTATAAAGAAAAACATACAAATCATACAGTTTTGTGACAGCCATTTAGATTTTAGTGGCAGATCTACGTGATTATGATTTGCAGGGACGTCCACAGTAGGGGTAGGGGACAGTTTGCAGCCACCTCAGTCCAGTGGAAAAATCAATTCCCCTACCACATCCCCTGCAAACAATAGCACCAGATCCTAATACCCCGCCTCCATCCACCCACACAATATCTACCCAATTTCTTAGAAATACTGTCCGAAATGGCTTCTCAGCGAGTCAAAATTTTCCAAATTTTGCAGTTGGAAGCTGGAGCCGGATGCAGGACCCCTTATTTTTCAGAGCACCAATCCATCTTAATCCCCTCCCCAATTGTTCCACACACGCTCTCTCCAGGCTTGTAGTTTTACAAAAGATTGTTCCAATGCACCCTATCCACAGGCCTCCCACCCACTTCCAAGGGGGTGGGTTAGTGGTGGTTATGGGGAGGGGGATTGCATCCATGTCCTAAGTGGGATGCCCGCGATGATTTGTGAACTCATCACAGCGGAGAGCAAGAGATAACACTGCGACGAAGTAATACGTTTGGACATCAGTTAGCGTTGCTATAACTGCAGAGAATCACCATGATCACGGCACATGTTGGATTGGACATCTTATTTTATAACCTGCCTTCGTCAGACCATCATCCGTAGTTGAAACGGGAACAGGAAATGAAAAATTAAGTTCCAAACACAGAGATTTTGTTAGAAAACATGACAATTTGGAAGTGAAGTGCAAAATTTTGGCCTGAAATCTGGAAACATGGGTCCAGACCGGAACGTTTTGAGACACAAATCTGAGAAATGTTACGCATACCTGCGAATTTATGCCAGAAATATGATAATTTAAATCGGGACTCTGAATCCCTAGTTTAATAAAGAAATATAATTTTGAATTATTATTTAGGTTTATATAATACATAGGCTAAGTTTTTATCATATTAGGACTTAGACTGCAAACTGAGGCCATGGATAGAAACGATGTCCCTGCGCCAAGTGGATGATATATTAACTGTATTACCTTGTATTCAATACAAACCTAAACATGCTGATGAATTATGCGATCCGACTGATAATGTCGCGCGACCATCTGTACACCGTAAACATGTAGTTTGCCAGTAGCCTGGTTGGTACGAACCGCGAGGACATGGCATACATTGCTCGCGGTTACTGCTCCAGTAAGTACCAGCTAAGCAATCACCTGTAATAATCAGCGGGTAATTAGTAATTCTTATGTTTATAGGATATTGAAATAAGGTACATAGGAATATCTCTGATATAAAGAACCTACTACTATTGTTGCTGCTGTTGGTGCTGCTACTGCTACCTCTGCTGCTGCTTCTGCTGCTGCTGCTGCTACTACTACTACTACTACTACTACTACTACTACTACTACTACTACTACTACTACTACTGCTGCTACTACTACTGCTACTACCGCCGCTGCTATTAAAAATTACATTCCAATGATGACTGAGCTATATCCTAGTGTGGGTGCATCGTCGATGTCAGGGTTCATGGAACTATTAATGCTTGACAATAAAAAAAAAACTACTGCTACTACTACTACTACTACTACTACTACTACTACTACTACTACTACTACTACTACTACTTACCGAAACTGCAATTTGCCGTGCTGTCGGCCCCAGTTGATGGGGTTATCAGGCCAGGTGGACAACGAACACACGCTACTTGGGCAGGTGATTCTTTGTCACGGTAGTAACCACGATCGCAAGGCAGACATCTTTTCATGCTTGCTGTGTATTCAGATCCAGCCGCGCAGTCATCTGATAATATAAGGCGTGGAAAGGTGTGCATCACTGCACGGGTTCGACTGACCAACTACAATTAATTATAGTCAACTACTTTCCTTGGTTGATCAATAGATACTATAAAGCAGTGTAATTCATGGATCTGTTAAGCATACATTTATATTAGAATCGAAATGGCATCACTTCAAATGATGTTACAATCAGTAATCCTGATCAAAGACGTCACGTGCTTAAATCAGGAGACCGATGCATGGGATGAAATTACTTAAATGCTAAGAGTAAAGATTATATTTTTTTCATGAAAACAAATTTCGTGTGCGAGCTTTATATTTTTCACCAGGACATCCCAAATTACCAAGTGCCCAAGTCCAAGGAAATCTCGCAGTAATGATGCTGAGAATTCGGAAAATAATTTGTTTGGGGCATTCACCCAACTATACATTATATGTATGTGATTTTTCAATTTTGCATTCTGTTGTTAAATGGTTAGGATGGGTGGTGGAATAAACACAATGCATTTCTACTTTGACCGTGTTCAGAGCGTTAATCTGGAGGAATGCCATGTATCAGTATGGCGTTATTCCGGATTAACTCTCTAGTCACCATAAATAGTTAATGAAGGGATCCTATCTGTTGCTCAAACATCATAATCAAAATATGTAACATATGTTAGTAGACGTTACTCAAATGACGTAGGTGAGACATGATATCGGTAGTGTTCCAGACGTTATCCCCTGATGTGTATGTCTTTGGCGAGTTTACAATTTAATCAACATTCTGCTGAAGATTTTGAAATTAATTTAACTACGAGCTGTTGCTGATATTAATTGGAGGCTGAATACGGTAAAATCGATTCAAATGCGTGTATACAGTGGGCAGAGTTTAGCTAGAAAAAGCCGGAGCATAGCTGGAAATAGATCTGTATATTTAAATTTCTCAATGTGTATAATTTGTGTATAATTTGTCAAGCCTTATGAAATTTTGTACTTATCTCAGCAGAGATCTTACTCCTCTTATTTCTCTGACTCTACCCTATGCCGATTCTGATAAGCTGGGTGAGCATCTCACCAGGCATATCAGAATCGGCATAGGGTGGAGTCAAATAACTCAAACTTTACAGAGCTCTGTGAGCAATCAATCTGTACTCACCTAAATGCCAAATGGGAAGATTGTAACCAAACCTCCCCATTTATCACTGTCCAGTGATATGGGTGTAATAAAAGTAATAAATTGATTGATTGTACTCACCTACACACGCCTCGCGATCACTGGCTCCCGTCACTAACGTGGTTCTGCCAGACTCGCAATTCACGCACGTTTCCTGCCATTTGTCTTGCTGGTATTGCCCGTAGGGACATGGCTTGCATTTATTGTCGAAGCTACCACGGTGATGTCCTGGTTGACAAGCGGCTAAATATATTTACAAACAAAATTATTAGAAATAGGCCGACAGCACAGCTAAAAATAAGTTAGTTAGTACAATTTGGAACACGATGTAACAAACGTTCTCTTGAAAATTTTGCGCATAATTTGATTGGAAGACATTGCACAATGTCTTCCAATCCACTTATGTTCGAAATACTCAAGAGCAAGTTATTTATGACCTGTAGTTAACCGCAAACTGGTTGCTATTTAGCATAAAATATATCTCTTAAATGATATATTAGCTGAAGATCTAAAAATTTAATATAATGGAAACATGTCCATAAACATTTCTTGTGGTATGGGTCAAAACTAGTAATTTAACATCGATTGTTATAGATACCACTCTGTATCCAAGAAAAAGCAAAAATAGATTCCACAAATAATTAAAATACCAACACACATCTGGTGGTTGAATTTATCACCTTTTTCAGAGAAAGCCGTGTATTTTGTATTTAGTGACTACTTGCAATTTTGATCGATAGGTCTGTATAAACAAATATGTTGAGTATATAGCGGTGCTATACTTTTTTGTGGTCAGGGGTGATGCGTTTGGAGGTTATGAGCGTCGAGCTCTGTGACACTATATATTGTGTCGTATCAGCGATGGGAAATATGCAGACATATTTTAGACTTCTTTCCAATCAAGGAATCCATTGACGTAAAAGGGTCATATATCTAGGTCACGGGGTTAACAAGTGCAAAATGGAATAGACATTTGTGCCCAAATCTCTGGAATGCACGAAGAATGAATCGCCGAATTAGGCTGAACCATTAATTCATATTCTGGCTGGCTCGAAAACAATTGAGTTTCAGATCAAAGGGTCAAATATCGAGGTCAATAGGGTCACTAAGTACGTACCGAAATCCACCTATATGGCCATAACTCTGGAATGGAGGATTCCAGTTCATCCACCATTCATATGACGTGCATGATGAAGTCATAATCAATTACGTCATGAATGGCGTGACTAAGTTCATCATGAATGCTTAATTAATGACGGACTAAGCATTGTTGGACGAATTGTATGTATTTACTGTTAAATAAACATGCTGGTGAATATTTTGAAACTAATTTGACTAGGCGCTGTTGCTGCCTTAGGCTACAACAGCACCCAGTCAAATTAGTTTCAAAATATTCAATAGCTTACGTCTATAATTTTCTGGAAACTGATAGTCAGGGAGTTCAGTTCATTGACTAGTATCAATTGGCACACAAATGCTAGTTACCAAAGCCAACGGGTTATATTAAGCCGCTACCTGTAATCAATGCTCACTTTTGATCCGTTCGTTCTAAACAGGTTTTAATGCGCATCAAAGTTCAGATAAACTCAACAATGCTAGGGAATAATTACCTAATGTACACATGTCCGCGCTGGTTGCTCCTCTCTGGCCAGTTCTGAGACCCTGCGGACATGGTTTGCACCGTACTGCGCCTTCGTCATGTTTCCAAAAACCAATGCCACAGGGAACACATTTACCATCTCCCAGATCTTCGTCACCCGATGCACAAGTCACTGGCAGGAAGAGAATGGTGAATGACATGAATTCTAGTTTTACAGTCGAGATGCAGTGAAAACACTAGAGAGACGAGAACAGAACATCTTGGAAATAACCCCCTCCCCCCCCCGAGAGAGACAGGGAGAGCGGGAGGATGGATGTGGTGTGTGCTGGCGGGGGGGGGGGGGGGGCGCTTGTATAAACACGGGAAAAGCCCAGACAATCCCGGACAGTCTAGTCTGGGATTGTCCGGGGGTTTCCAGGCTTGAATGAACACGGACAAGACTGGACAATCCCGGACTTTCAAAAGTTGATCAATGAAACCTTTCGTGTATTAGCCGGACAGCTGGCCTTTGACCTGTTATTAAGGGCTAAAGTATCCCGAAAATTCTAGGATATCCCCGGACTTGATATGTAAAAGTCTGAGGTTGCCCAGGATTGTCCGGGACCATTATTTAGCCCAGACAAACCCTGCCATTTAGGCCCAGACAATCTCGGACATTCATTCCAATTTCTGTCCCAGCATTTCCAGGCTTGTCTGGGCTAAAAAAACCCGGAAATCTTAGGATATCCCCCGGACTTTCTATGCAAATTTGTCCGGGGAAATCTTAGCTATCCATGGAATTCCAGGTAATTTTTCACAGGGGAATAATGGACTTAAAAAGTTGAAACCTTGATTTAAATGGCGATTTATAAAGTCTATCCAGTAGACTGATAACAATAACTCACATATGCAATCAGTAATTTTATCAGATGCCTCGTTCTCCGTGGTCTTATCAGTAGGACACTGGATACATTTGGACTGCCATTTCTCACTCTGGTACATTCCTTTTGCACATTTCTTGCATTCATTCTTCATAGTCCTGTACCAACCAGCACTGCAATTCCCTGAAATGTTTCCAATATATTTTAAGTGGCAACTATAACACAACCCGTAATAGAGGTTAGTTCTGTGACGAAATGTATTTTCGGAAATACGTATTGTTATTTATTTGAACAAGAATCCCAATGGCGCACACCACTCATTCGCAAGCCAGTATATATACACAGAGAGGAATCATTGAGATCAATTGCCTAGACCATTCTAGCAAAATTGGGTGAAATCGGGATAGGAGTTCAGGAAGTGCTAAGTCGCTTAGATAATTTATTCACAATTTTAGAAGATTTTAGATGTCAATGAAACCAAATTGACTGTAATGTCAAGAATCCTTGTAATAATCAGCAAGCATACACCTGTTGGTGTAGTCTGGCAGCGAACTACATCCGCGAATACTCAAAGAATTTTCAACAGAACTGCCAGCTATATATTTTTCTTTTCCAACAGTATGGCGTTATTCCCGATTAACTCTCCAGTGAGAACACGGCCTAAGAAACATTAGGTCGTATTCATACTAGAGACTTAATCCAGAATAACGCCATACTGAAGTATGGCGCTATTTCCGATTAATTCGCTAGTGAGAACACGGCCTAATGATGTGTTCACACTAGAAAGTTAATCCGGAATAGATCAGTATGGATTTACTCGGGAATAAGTCTCTAGTACGAATACGACCTAATGTTTCATAGGCCGTCTTCTCACTGGAGAGTTAATCGGGAATAACGCCATACCTCAGTATTGCGTTACGCCGGTTAAGTCTCTAGTGAGAACACGGCTTTAGATCTGATGATGTTACTTATCCGTCATTTATCACATAAGCATGCATATTATTGCGCCTGTTATCGCCTAGCACTTATGGCATCGTCATGCAGGTCACGATGTTATCTCTTATTGTTAAAATGATGTAAAATAAATGTTTGATAAATTTTACTAGAAAGCTCGAAAGTGTTAAAAGATTAATTATATGTAATTCAAAATATGAGGTAATAAGATGTCGCGTTTCTCATTATGTTTTGTCGCCTATTGATCAAAACTCTCATTAGGCGAGTGAAACCTTACAGTGGTAAGCAAACACAATGCAAGATGTGATGAAAATGACAAGAATTTACGCGAAAATTAAAAATAATATCCTATGTGATAGACAGATTCTCACACTCGTTGCCATTTCGTATCAAATTTATCACACACGTTTAGTAATATCTCACTTAGATCCCGCTAAATCTCATTCCAAATGAGACCTTACATTAACCCTTCTTGTGTCAGCTTAACCCATTAATAGCCAACCCGGTCAGAAACGGAATCTGCAGTGGTATTGAGGAATTTCCATTTGCAGCTCAAGAGAAAGATATTTTTGAAAATTTACCACTGAAATGACTGGCTCGGTTACCGAGCCAGTCATTTCAGTGGTAAATATGTAAATATAGTTTTCTCTTGGGCTGCAAATAGAAACTGTCTAAGCAAAAATATTTTTTTACCATTATCCATTTGATGGTCAACAAAAAAGTCATCTGTAGGCATTTTTTTGAAGAAAAGTCCATTAGCAGGACAACAGAAAGATATTTTTTTTTCTAAATTTCAGTAGCAAATTTACCAAAAAAAACCGTGCTGTAAAAAGTATAATTTTCTTGACAAATCTTGACCATTAAAGGGTTAATTGATACGAGTCGCATTTTGAGCACCTTTAGGCGCCATTAACACAAGAGGGGTTAAACTCGTGTTATAAATTTAATACGAAATGTCAGCTCATGTGAGATCCGATATATACTCACTGAGAACGCACTCATCGGCGCTGGTGGCACCCTCTGCTGCTGTGATACGCTCTGGGTCTGGGCAGATTGTACAGGTACTTAACTTATTATGACTGTTGCTTTTAAAGTAGCCACGCAGGCAAACCACGCAATCATCGCCATGTTTTTCGTATCCAGGTGGACAAAACTCTGTAAATAAGACAATCTCTTCAGTAGAACATCTGACCGGTAGACACATATGAGTTGATTGGTTCACAGGCACATTGTGACTTGTGGCGTCAGCTCATTTACATATGAGGTCAAGTCTCGCCCACGTTAAGTGTGATCGAACATGCGAATGGCGATGTCACATATTACAATGAATCCGAGAACCAATCAAATCATGCATCCACTGACCCGCGGATGTTTTGTGCTCTCTTCCTATACACCCATATAAAACCCATCAGACGAATTAAGCATAACATAAAAACGGTATAATGTGAATCTTATTATCTTACTACTCAATGGAGGAATCCGGTTTTAGCTATGCCCCGCCCATCTCTAGCTAGCTCCACCCACGTTTTTTTCATGTTGGGATCAATCGATCACTGCACTCTCTGAATCTCAATTTCCAGAAAACTATACAGGTAAGCTGTTGAATATCTTGAGACTAATTTGACTGAGTGCTGACAAGCCATTTTCAAAATAATCAACAGAATGTTTATTAAATAGTAAAGACATAGAATTCATACCACTTGACGGCCTATTAAGCGTTTGCGACGGACTATATCCAGTAATTCATGACGTAATTGATTATGACGTCAGCCTACATGTGATGTAGTTGATTATGATGTCATATGATTGACTGAGAAATTGGATTCATCAATTAGCTCCGACTCAAACTCCGATATAAAATGAGAATCGGTATTGGTTTCCACATTATCACATACTCAAAATTTAGAATGTATGACTCAATGGGGTATGGTGGGCTGGGGGTGGGGTGCTGGTAGGGTCGCGGTAATCTATATTTGATCAAATCGTTAAAAAAAATATAAACGTGTCTCAACAGGAAAATCTATCTTTAGAACATTTATTCATTTTCTGAAAAAGTTTGACCAATGAGAGGGTTGACCTGTAACCCTTCAATTGCATCGGTCAACGCGAAGTAGTCGATGCTTTAAAAAACTTTAAGAGCGCGAAAAGCGGATTGGGAAACTTAAATTTAGGCCGTGTTCACATTAGATTATCTTATCCTGAAGGAAGTCCAATCGGTCACAAATTTTCGTTTAATCGTGGTAGCATTCACGCTTACAAAGTTATAACAAGTAAACGAATATTTGCGTTGGATCAGACTTACTTGGGCCTTACTTCGGATTATCCCTCTAGTGTGACCACCTTAGTCCACCTTAGTCCGCCTTAGTCCGTATTCGCACTAGTTAGTTAAAATTAAAATTCCATTGTTTAACCCTTTATCACTCATATCAGCCGAAAACGTCTTCTACAGTGGTCTTGAAAAATGCCCATTTTCAGACCAAGAGAAGACTATTTTTGAGAATTTACCACTGGAATGACTGGCTCGATAACCGAGCCAGTCATTCCATTGGTAAATTTTCAAAAACGGTCTTGGACATTTTTTATGGGAAAATTAAAATCTTTGAACAAATTCGAGTATTAAATGGTTAACAGAATCAGACGAGGATAACATTAAAGTGTTAGCTCCTTTAACCAAATATAAGTGCATGACTACTTGCTTTGTCATTCTCATTGGTCGTGTCTTTTTAGAAAATAAATAAGTATTAAAAAAAATCTTTTTATTTTGAAATATGTTTCAACTTTGATTGATAATTCATAATTTCATATTCTAAAATATTTTCCGGTTGCGACACATTTCTATTTTAAAGGTGCATATTCACAGCAAAATGGTTAAAAATAAAATTGTTAAAATTGTGGACTTGGTTTTTAGAGGCTTAAATTGTGTGCCCAGATGTAATTAAACGAAATAAATAATAACATATGATGATTTCATTACATATAAATTAATATAATTTTTTAAGTTGCCAAATTGAATTAGAGGCGCGAATCCCTAATTCAAATTCACAACTAAACCTACAAAATTTATTTATGTGGAATGAAATCATCATATGTTAAGATTTATTTCGTTTCATTACATTGAGGTACACAATTTAAGCGTCTAAAGTATATAATTTCAAAAATTTTATTTTCAAGCATTTTGGCGTGAATATGCACCTTTATATGATTATATCTGAAATATATATTATAGGGGCAACTGGATAGTTCCTAAGTGAGTTCTAGGTTCTAAATCTAGAGCAAGTAATAAGGTGGAAACCAGTAGGAAAATAAACTTCTAAATTGAATGTGGGTGATAGATAACTAACTATACAGTAAGATAGACAGTTTGGATTCATTAAACCCATTATATGTGACTCTCCGCTCAATTAATATTATGAGTTTTTGTAGGGATGGGGATAGGGGGGCAAAACATTCGGAGGATTCACAATTTGATTGGTTCCCCGGAATACTGTAACGATAGACATCATTTCACTTACATATCAAGCACACATATCGGTGGTGGGGCGTGGCCTAATATGCAAATGATATGATGTCACATTATTATTATTATTATTATTATTATTATTATTATTATTATTATTATTATTATTATTATTATTATTACAAGTGTACCAAATTTATTATTATTATTATTATTATTATTATTATTATTATTATTATTATTATTATTATTATTATTATTGTTATTATTATTATTATTATTATTATTATTATTATTACAAGTGTACCAAATTTATTATTATTATTATTATTATTATTATTATTATTATTATTATTATTATTATTATTATTAAAAGTGTAACAATAACGTACCCGTAAATATGACACAGCGTCTAATATGCATACGGCTGCAAAATGTTTCCTAGTGCCTGCACGATCTTGTTACAAAATATAATTTCATATTTTGTGAAATAACATTGTTTCATCATTTATCATACCTTCGCATTGCTTTTCGCTGATTGATGAATGAGATCTTGTCCATTTGGTGGAGGGACACGGTTCACACACAAACTTGTGAGGCTTTGGTTGATAAGTTCCAGGTGGACACGCTATGCAGGCAGAGAGGTCTTCTTCAGATCTAAATCCAGCTGAACAATTACCTGCATAAAAGAGTAAATCAATCAATCAATCAATCAATCAATCGATCGATCCGTCGGTCGGTCGGTCGATCGGATGGTCGATCGATCAATTAATCAATAGATTTTCCCGCCTTCGCCATGTAAGGACTAAAGTCGATAATGATGTAAAGTAAGTTTACCAATTCACGATAACAATGATACAATAATGATGATGATGCTGATCTTACTCGAAGCGATTGTGATGATGCTGATAATGAAATTAACGAAGAAACTGATGAAAAAAATTTGTAATATAAAAGCACACTGCCAAATGGGAAGATTGTAACCAAACCTCCCCATTTATGACTGTGCAGTGATATGGGTGTCATAAATTGATTGATTGATTGATCAATCTCACGGCGAGGTTGATAGTCACACAATCCATTACAAATTTACAGAAGCAGCTGAAACTCGAACTTGATCTGTAACTTCTCATAACATATCACTAGTTTCAGTTAAATATGGTGAAGGAGAAGGAAAAAAGTCTTGAAAACTGGTATGTTTGTATTTCATAAGTCGAAAGGGGACATAACTCCATCACAAAATGATGCAAACGCCTGAAACTCGAACTTGGTCTGTAATTTCTGATAATAGAGTAATGTACCAATTCTCAGTTGAATATCTTGAGACTGTGAGAAAAAGGACGGAAAACTAATATTTTTCGTATTTCTTAAGTCGAAAGGGGGCATAACTCTATGAAAAACTGACGAAAATGTCTGAAACTCGAACTTATTCTGTAACTCCTTATACTAATGCGATGTATCGATTTTCCCTTAAATATGTTGAAGGATTGCGAAAAAAGTGCGGAAAGCTAATATTTTTTGTCGAAAGCGGGCATAACTCCATCAAAAATTGACGCATACCCCTGAAACTCGAACTTGGTCTGTAACTTCTCATAGTAAAGCAATGTAGCAATTCTCAGTAGAATATCTTGAAAGACTGCGAAAAAAAAGTGCGGGAAACTAATATTTTTCGTATTTCATAAGACGAAAGGGGCATAACTTCATGAAAAATTGACGAAAATGTCTGGAACTCGAACTTGCTCTGTAACTCCTTATACTAAAGCGATAAACTGATTTTCGCTTAAATATCTTGAAGGAGTGCAAAAAAGAAGTGCGGGAAGCTGATATTTTTCGTATTTCTTAAGACGAAAGGGGGATTAACTCCATAAAAAATTGACGCATACGCCTAAAACTCGAACTTGGTCTGTAACCTCTCATAACCAAGCAATGTAGCAATTCTCAGTATAATATCTTGAAAGACTGCGAAAAAAGTGGGGTAAACCAACTGCGACAGACGGACAGACGGGTGGACGGACATACAGAGTGCACACCTATAGTTTACCGGTAGGGGACTAATAAGATAAATGCAAGCCTGCCTGGTACGATTACCATAGAAGAGTGTCACCAGTTAGCCGCGATGGACAATGGCTCTCTTAACTGTGCTTCTGCTGAATTTCTGCAGACTACATTTTTCATTGTGTTTAACTCCGGGTCTGCTGAATATTTTGTAGCTACCAATAACTTCCAAACAAATTGTTTTCAAAATATTCAACATGTTCAGAGTTATTGCCCATTGAAATTACTGTCTGGCGGCTTGCATCGCTGAGACAGTTAAAGGCAAGAAAATCCAACTTTTTGCTTTGACGGTGTACATGTGCAGGCCAAGAGAAGACAATTTAAAAAAATTTTACCACTGGAATGACCGGCTCTGTTACCGAGCCAGTCAGTCCAGTGATAAATTAAAAAAAAAATTGGCTTCTCTTGGCCTGCAAATATCCATATTTAAAGAGCACTGCAGGTGCCATTTTTCAGGTTTAACCCTTATAAGATTAAGCTGTAACAAGAGGGATAGTTACCCCCCCCCCCATTATAAGATTAAGCTGTAACAAGAGGGATAGTTACCCCCCCCCCCCCACCCACCCACCCCCACCCTGCGATGTAAAGGAGCTTAGATAGAAAGCCTGCCTCTTATCTGCTATGTGGACAGCTATGATCAGCGAGCACAATAGACATGGGGATTTACATGAAACCTACATGTATATAATAAAATGATTTTCTATATATGAGTAATTCTACCAAAATGTGCAATTTCATGTCCCTCAACATTTTAAATAATTAAAAATAATCACTTATACAGAGAAACCATTTGCGAATTCAAGGGGCATGTCTACACTATGACGTATCAGCGACACCAATTATTAAAAGACAAGGGTTTATATTTTTGTGGTTTCATAATCTGTAATCGTAATGGCGATACAATTACGATGTTAACATATATCCTCTTAATTTTCCATGCATACCTAATGGCCTGAACATTTTAGAAAATATTTACAGAAATAGTTGCTTGTCCCCAGATTTTTTGGTCAACTACGTGACACAACAATCATACTGACGTCAGACAAACCCATCAGCCAATCATTCATCCTTCAATCAATCATTCATCCTGAAAACACGCTGGCACGTCACTCGTCAATAAGCTTGACAGTGAGACAAAATAGTATGGAGGTAGGCTGCGCATTTTTAACGTACTACATCACTGAACACCACAAACGAGTAGAGTGTGTTAATGGATCTTTCCGGCTTTAGCTATGCCCCGCCCATCATTAGCTAAGCTACACCCACACCTCGCTCGTGTTGGGATCGATCGATCTCTGAACACCCTGACTATTAATTTCCAAAAAACTACACAGGTAAGCTGTTGAATATTTTGAAACTAATTTGGCTGGGCGCTGTTGCTGCCTTAGGCAGCAACAGCACCCAGTCAAATTAGTTTCAAAATATTCAACAGCATGTTTATTAAATAGCAAAGAGTTACAGAGACATACAATTCATACAACGTGTCAGAGTATTTGAGATCTGATAACGGTCTATATGGAACCATTTGTGACGTAATGATTATGACGTCATCATACACGCGCTGAGCTGATTATGACGTCATACTAGGTCAGATGATCGATGGATACTCTGGAAAGGTGAATTACATGCCAATCTTGTGACAGAGTTATGTAGCAAACGAGAGAAAAGCAGTACGTTTGTTTATTAATATTAATTACTAAATGAGGTGTGGTGGGTTGAGACAACACTCAGACCTGCTGGAATATTATTAACGCATACGCACATCATAAAGTCAATACCGTGAAGTCAACTCCATAACAACATTTATTGTCATGGTGTTGATTGGTGTGTCACGGTGTGGACATTGGAAATGGGCTTATGAAATTTCATTATTTGATGTTGAATAATGCCTTAACATGTGATTTAAAAATTGTGTCGCCTAGTTTGCTATTGCGACGTTCCTTAAGCTGCCCACTGACTAAATGTTCCAAGGGAATTAACTCGTTTTTGAAACAGTCCAGTAACACATCCACGTTAAAGAGGTGGATGCTCCACCTCTTTAACGAGTTTCAAAGGTTGTACGAGTGGGCAGTTTTTCATGACTAGTTAGATCACCAGGACAGAATGACCAAGTGACCTTAAACTGCCCATCTGTCTGTCTGTCCGTCTGTCACCTGTCCATTAGTCAAACATGACATGCTTTTTAAAACAATACGATGCTGGCTACCTGTCTTAAATAATCGCCGTCTTTTGGCGTCAAAGGTTAGGCCGCCTCCCCATGTAGGCTTGGGTGCAGAGCAAATCACGTTATAATCCAAGAGCTACCTGTATTTAATTTGTCATGGAAGCAACAAAAGTTTCGTCATGTCGATGTGGTACAGGTAGCATACCTGAACCCATAAATCAAATTCCTGGGCGTCACTCAAAGTACCTCGAGATATGTTTTATTTGACATGGAGACTACAATACTTACTTATCTATCAAGTGATAGCGCGATCCACACCGATTACAAATTGCAGCTCGTGTCACTTAAGGACAAGATTAATTAGCGCTAATTAGGCCTGACCACACCGCTAATAGCTGAATCCAGTTTATCCATCAATCATATGACACCATAATCAACAACGTCATGTGTAGGCTGACGCCATAATCAAGTACCTCATGAATGACGCGATTTAGTCCGTCGTAAACGTTTAATAGAGCGTCAAGTTGTACGATGGTATGTCTTTACTATTTAATAAGTACTCTGTTGAATATTTTGAAACTAATCTGACTGGGCGCTGTTGTTGCCATATGCAGGAAGAGTACCTAGTAAAATTAGTTTCAAAATATTCAACAGGTTACCCGTATAGTTTTCCGGAACTTGAGATTTACGGAGTGCAAGTATCGATTGATCCCAAGACGGGCAAAGCATGGGTGGAGCTTATAGCTAGGGATGGTCTGGGCATAGATAAAAATGGATTCATCCATTACACTATTATGAGGCTGATTCCCCCATCCCCCAGCCCCCGCCCCCCCCCACCCCCACCCTGATCAACGAGCACCATCTTAGGAGTAAAATTTTTGCTAGGTAGCCAGAGGTCAATTAAAGACATGTCAAAATGCCAATTTGCAAAGAATGACCTTTGAACTACTTTTATTTGACATGTAAGCCTCAAATCTGGAACCAGATTCAATATGTAGAGAGAATGCATCCCAACACCCACAGAAAAACCAACCGGTTCAATATACAATTTGAGGTTGGGAATATGTAATTGGGCAATTAACAGCCTTGATCTGATTGGAAAGTAACGCTATAACTACTGTACCTACTGTACACTGTACATCGATACTATCTGGATAACGATGTAAGCATAAAACTCAAGCACAAATGATTCCTGCTCAAGAAGCAAACGGTGAATGGAGAAAACGTATTGGAAACCGTTTGTCTTTTGTAGATTCAGTGTAAAATATCATCCACCTAGCCGTTGGGCTACTTAACCAGTCAATGGCTAAATTCTGTCACGAAAATAAAAAATGTTCTTATTGGTAAGCTTTCAGAAATATCATTGTCTAGGCCTGTAAATGGGCATTCCTCAAGACCACAACAGTGGCTGGTTTTAACAGCCTTCGTCAGGAAAGGGCTATAGAATGTAATTCTTACGAAGTGAACACTCGCTAATGGTCTCTGCTCCTTCTCGCGCTGTGACCAGATGGGCAGGGCAGCTTACGCATGGGCCGTACGCATCAGGCATAGCGTTGTTCCTGTAGCGACCAATCGGACATGGATGGCATATTTCATGACCAGGAATCCGCATTTCTTTACCACTTGGACACACGACTGAAACAGAATTATGTTAGTTATATAAACAATAAAGAATTAGTGTAGGTCCACCATAGACCCGACGTCAGTAACCGCTCCCTGGAGATTAGCATACGAGTACGACATCGCGCTGAAGGTTCCTATGCCCCGGAGTAACGGTTCCGTATGGCGTTACTCCGCATTAATTCTCTCGCGCGAACCCGGCCTTAGTCTCACATAGCAATCTAACAATAGAGGCGTGGCTTCATTCGAGAATTCCTTTCTCGATCTCGTTTCGAAGGAGATCTCGCGAGGGACGAATGTCTTACATAGCAAAGATTTGGGATATGTGCTCTGTCCAGTTGCAAAGATCAAGATATTTGCCAAATTTTGGTGTAAACCATCAACAAATGGCGAGAAGTGCTACTTTTGTTGACAAACACTGCTGGAGAATGGATGATCATGACCTACTTTCGACTCCCAAATGAGCCCCCAGGAAAAAACAAAGGCTTCATCCGGTCGATTGATGTTCCCAATGACCCATATAATGCAGCTAACATGGATGACACATTGTGCTAAATTCTGCCTGTAAAAGTTTATAAAGGCATATTTCTGAATTCTACCACTCCTTTAATAGCTCACAGTCAAATTAGATTCAAAATATTCTCTATATAGGGGGCCTATCTATTAAAGTGCAAATGGGTTTTCGAACTATAAAATCACACTCTCACCCAGCCCAGAACTCAGCTAACAGATTTTGCCATATCAACTGTCTGCCTGCTGAATTTCTGCAGACTACATATTCCCTAATGTTTAATTATGGATATACTGAATATCTTTGAAAACAATTTGTCTGAAAGTTGTTGGTGGCTAAGCCACCAACAACTTTCAGTCAAATTGTTGTCAAAATATTCAGCAGGTCCAGTTATTTCTCATTGAAATTATTGTCTGCCAGACAGTTAATGGTTTCAACCAACTGAATCGGGTAGGTTTCCCAAATGAATTGAGATCACCTTCCTATGATTTTCCATTAACCTTTGTATGTGCGCGCGTGCCTGCGTGTGTGCGTGCGTGCGTGCATGTATGTGTGTGCGACCTGTGCGCTCATGCGTGCACACGCACGCGTGCGTGCGTGTGAGTGCGTATGTGCTTGTGTGCATGGCCGTGTGTACATGCAAGCGTGTGCGCATGCAACGTGTGCGCTCACGCGTACGTCTGCATGCATGCGTGCACGTGTGTGTGCATATGTGCTTGCTTGCATGCGGGTGCGCGTGCTAGTGTTATTGTCGCTATCGATGTAATACACTTTTACTACCATATAATGGAGTATACATTCTGGTTACGAATAAGCACGTACCGACATTACATTCCTCTGGAGATACGGCCCCTGGTCTCCCCGACCTCCAGCCCACCGGGCAAGCGAAACAGTTTCCCATGCCTCGTTTAGGTTTGTAAAACCCATCTTTACAAGGACGACAAACACCATCCGCAGTGTCCTCAGAACCAGCATCGCAGTCAGCTGTAAAATAATAGAGTGCATCTGATTGTGTCAAATTGTTGTCAAAATATTCAGCAGGTCCAGTTATTTCTCATTGAAATTATTGTCTGCCAGACAGTTAATGGTTTCAACAAACTGAATCGGGTAGGTTTCCCAAATGAATTGAGATCACCTTCCTATGATTTTCCATTAACCTTTGTATGCGCGCGCGTGCATGCGTGCGTGCGTGCGTTCGTTCGTTCGTTCGTGCGTGCGTGCGTGCGTGCGTGCGTGCGTGCGTGCGTGCGTGCGTGCGTGCGTGCGTGCGTGCGTGCGTGCGTGCGTGCGTGCGTGCGTGCGTGCGTGCGTGCGTGCGTGCGTGCGTGCGTGCGTGCGTGTATGTGTGTGCGACGTGCGGGCTCATGCGTGCACACGCACACGTGCGTGCGTGTGAGTGCGTATGTGCATGGCCGTGTGTGCATGCGTGCGTGTGTGCACGCAACGTGTGCGCTCACGCGTACGTCTGCATGCATGCGTTCACGCGTGTGTGCATATGTGCTTGCTTGCATGCGGATGCTCGTGCTAGTGTTATTGTCGCTATCGATGTAATACAATTTTACTACCATATAATGGAGCATACATTCTGGTTACGAATAAGCACGTACCGACATTACATTCCTCTGGAGATACGGCCCCTGGTCTCCCCGACCTCCAGCCCACCGGGCAAGCGATACAGTGTCCCATGCCTCGTTTAGGTTTGTAAAATCCATCTTTACAAGGACGACAAACACCATCCGCAGTGTCCTCAGAACCAGCATCGCAGTCAGCTGTTAAATAATAGAGTGCATCTGATTGTGTTTTAGTTACACTATTTGTATTAAGCTTAAAGAATCGATCTTATCTAATCTATGGATACATGTAAACGTGTTAATCAAATGGAGGAATCCAGTTTTATCTATGCCATGCCCATCTCTAGCTTAACTCCACCCACGCTTTGCCCGTGTTAGCATCGATCGGTCGCTGCACTGTCTGAATCTCAATTTCCAGAAAACTATGCGGGTAAGCTGCTGAATATTTTGAAACTAATTTGACTGAGTGCTGTTGCTGCATATGCAGTAACAGCGCCCAGTCAAATTAGTTTCAAAACATTCAGCAGCATGTTTATTAAATAGTAGACATACAATTCGTACAACAACGCTTAGTCCGTCATCAATTAAGCAATCGCGATGAACTTAGCTACGTAATTCCTAGTATAATTGATTATGACGTCACCCTATATGTCACGTAGTTGATTATGACAGCATATGATTGGCTGAGAAACTGGAATCCTCCATTATGCGTTCGTGACGAATGTAACTACGCCATTCATGACGTAAATGATTATGACTCCATGATTGCGGATACACATCACGTAGTTGATTATGACGTTATGTGATTGATGGATAAACTGGAATCCTCCATTCCCGCCAACCACTTAGTCACGTGCTGAGAAGCTGATGGATGGTACAACACTGATTAGTGAACCACATACTCAGCAATAGCATAAATGTGGAGGATCCAGGCCTATAACACTTAAGTTCATCATTGACAATTCACCTTTCCAGAGTATCCTTCGATGGTTTGACGTCATATGACGTCATACTCAGCTAAGCAGTGTGTAGGATGAGTCATAATCATTGCGTCATAAATGATTGTATTAGGCACGTCTTTAACTCTTAATAGTCCGATACGTTGTATGAACTGTATGTCTCTACTATTTATTAAACAAGCTGTTGCATATTTTGAAACTAATTTGACTGGGCGCTGTTGTTGCCTATGGAAGCAATAAACGGACCCATGTCTAGCTATACCACGTCTCTTTGTAGCTATGTTCCACCCACTTTGTATTTGCGTGCTGGAATCGATTAGAAATAAAAATTTAAAATCTTAATTCACAGAATCTAAATTTCAAGGTACATGTAAGCTGTTGAATACTTTTCAACTAATTGGACCGGGACCAGTGGCGTAGCCAGGTTTTCACGTCACGGGGAGCGAGGCCTAAAAAGGCGCCACCCCACTTGAGTGAGGACTTAAAAGGCGCTACCCCGCATACCAATTAGGTGTCGGAATCTGCTTAAATTTCTTTAATAAAGAGAAAATAGCATCCCAGCGTCGCCAATTATTTTATTCTACCGAGAACGTAGCGTGTATTCCACTATTCTTTGTCTTGATGTAGTGTAATTAAAACAAAGAGTCTCAACATAGCGATGCACACGCATGACAAGAAGACATTACCAACGTTGTAAATTCAAATAGTTCTAATTTTCAATGTAGATTAACTTGTCAAAGGTTTGCTTGGGAGTTGGGACGTCCAGAAAGTTGTATGTGTTACGGACATGATTTAAGCGCCACATTTGGGAAGATTGGTGGGGTGGGGGTGGGGTGGGGGTGTTCGAGCGCTCCCCTGTAACACCCCCCCCCCCACCCACCTGGCTACTCTACTGACTGGGACAGTTTCTGAATGTTTATTAAATTATAAATTCACCAAAGATATAGAATTCACTTGGTGACACTTTCGTGATGGACATTTACAACTTCCGTGATGGACCTGTGTCATTTTAATTGTGACATCAGCTAACAAGTGACGTATTTTGATCATCATGTCAGATTATTGAGTGACATGTCGGATCCCTCCATTACACGTGCTGTAAAACCTGCCAGTAACGGACACTGTCTGGTCCATTAGCTATGGTAAATAACGCCACGTGGTCGCCTAATGCAACTCATCTGATAAGATAAAACACTTTAGGAGATAAATGATGATGGTTCTATAATATCGGCACTTAAATGATTAACTGCTTTAACCATTTAACTCATATCAGCCAAAACGGCCTCTGCAGTGGTCTTGAGAAATGTCAATTTGCAGACCAACAGCAGACAATTTTTGAAAATTTTACCACTGGAATGACTGGCTCGATAACCGAGCCAGTCATTCCAGTAGTACATTTTCAAAAATAATCTCTTAGTCTGCAAATTGACATTTTCTTTGAGAAAATTGATATATTCTTGAAAAAATTTAAGGCTTAAAGGGTTAAAGAACCACTATTGCTCCCTGATAACTCATGCTACAAGGCCTGTACTGGATCAATACTGGGACAATCAGGCCTGGTATTGGCCCATTAATCTGCATCATCAAAGGCTTCTCTGTGTGCTAATCTTTACCATAGCATCTGGCTTGCTGACCGAAGGGAACCGGATGGTTTATTTTGAAATCAGTATCCTTGACACATCCACACACCAGTTCTAATCCGGACACCGTTCGTAAACACTGAATCGTTTCTAATAATCCCGAATCGGTACATGCCACTCTGATTGTTACACCAAACCAAGCTGTGGCTGAATTCACCTTCCACGAGTCTACCCTATTCATAAGTGATGAGTAGACATGCCTACGTTCCATGCCCTGCCATTGGAGTAATGATGAAATTACTGGCAAATTGGTTATCCGAGTCAAGTTATACACTGTATCGAGAACGTTATCAGATAGTTCTTGTATCTGTGAGCAAACATATGCACCATTCCCCGACAGTGTGTCACATCGCAAGGGTGGACATTTGGAGAGATATGCTAACATACTATTCAAACTGGTGTTAACTGTAACTGAACTAAATGTATCTAATAGCATGTTGATTAATGCATTCGGATCGATGTCCTTCCATTGTCTGGCATAGGGCAAGACGCAGGAAACAAAACCAGCTTTTTTCAATACAGTAATAAGCTCACTGATTGTGACATCATATGTGAATGCCACATTATAAATTAGTCGCTGAGCACTTTCAAGAAGCCTGTTAGCGGCAAAGCATATTATTCGCCATTTTGGCTCTACGCAGCTAAACACGGGCCGTCTTATCGTTAGAAGGAACTGAGCAATATCAGCTATGGAACGCATGTTATATTTGGTAGCTAATATCTCATTGCCATCCATTTCATTTGTCCATATTTGTAAACCACGCATTGTGGTAGTTAGCCAGGAATTATCTGATAGCTCGGGTCTAAAGTCTGAAATTCTGATTTCCCCAAATGTTACTGAATCAATCAAGGCACGGTCAGTCAATACAGCATTCAGCCAGTTCTGAACGAGAGACCATGTAACGTTAAATGTATGTGTATTTCTATAGTCATTGATGAATTGAAACACTGTTAGAGTAGAATGTGTTATTGTGTCCACGCCTATTTTGACTGTTTCAGATAATGCTTCACACGTATGCACTGCAATAATAATAATAATAATAATAATAATAATAATAATAATAATAATAATAATAATAATAATAATAATAATAAATATAGCCGCAAGCGGCGATGCATCGGGGGGGGGGGGGGGGGGGCAAGTGGCTAGCATCCCGGTCGCTAAGACGAGAACCTTTTCTGAGCCAGCTCAATGGCAGTAAAAATAATATAAATGAAATCGGCCCAGTTCTTCTTGAGAAGAAGACAATTCAATTCTCCAATTGCTTTAGCATTGACAATTTTGCCGAGAAAACGATCAAAGATGGCCGTCAAACCGTTCGTTTGACAGTATTGAAAATGGCAAGTTTGGAATCAGAAGACCCAAAAACCTATGTAAAACGAATTTCGGCTTCAAATTTTCACAAATAAAAAAGATTCAAAATGGCCGCCAATCATGCTGTATTTTGATTGGTCGATGGCGGCCATGTTTTTTGACATATCAATTTCTCTTGAACAACCTGTAATGCCCCTCAGTCCCTAATGATACCAGCCAAATTTGGGCCCGATCAGTTCAGCGGTTCTGGAGAAGAACTCGTTTTCACGAAAACTAGGTCATTCAAGATGGCCACCGAAGTTTTGGTCAATCAAATACCCTTGAACAAACTTGGTTCAGCGGATGCCCTAGATGATGTTTCATGAGTTTTGAATCAATCCGGCAAGTGCTTTCGGAGGAGAAGATCTTTAAATACGTTTCCCGAAATACTACAAAATAGCCGCCGCCCTGATAGGCCGACCAGCATTGTTTGAACAAAATCAGATCTCTATTACATAATGATGCTTTCTGCAAAATACAATTAAAATCCACCCAGCGATTTCCGAGAAGAAGGAATTTAAAATTTCCAATTGCTTTACTATGGGGGAATTTGGCAGGAAAACGATCCAAGATGGCCGCCAAACCGTTCGTCCGACGGTATTGAAAATGGCAAATTTGGAAACAGAAGACCCAAAAACCTATTATTTTTTGATGTACCAATTTCTCTTGAACAAACTGTAATAACCCTCAATCCCTAATCATATCAGCCAAATTTCGGCCCGATCCATTTAGCGGTTCTGGAGAAGAAGTCGTTTTCATGAAAACTAGGTCATTCAAGATGGCCACCCAAGTTTTCGGCCAATCAAATTCCCTTGAACAAACTTGGTTCAGTCGATGCCCTAGATGATATTTCATGGGTTTTGAATCAATCCGCCAAGTGGTTTCGGAGGAGAAGATTTTAAAATACGTTTCCCGAAATCCAAAATCCAAAATCCAATATGCCCACCGGCCTAATGGGCCAACCAGCGTTGTTTGAACAAAATCAGATCTCTATTACCTAACAATGCTTCCTTCAAAATATAATTGAAATTCACCCAGTGGTTTCCGAGGAGAAGGAATTTAAATTTTCCAATTGCTTTACTATGGAGGAATTTGGCGTCCGACAGTATTGAAAATGGCAAATTTGGAATTAGACGACCCAAAAACGTATGTATTCAAATTTCAACAAGTAAAATAATTCAAAATGGCCACCAATCATGCTTGGCCCCCTAATAATAATAATTGTTATGTATTACTACTACTACTACTACTACTACTACTACTACTACTACTACTACTACTACTACTACTACTACTACTACTACTACTACTACTACTACTACTACTACTACTACTACTACTACTACTACTACTACTACTACTACTACTACTACTACTACTACTACTACTGCTACTACTTTCTAAATACTTCATATTGTCTAAGTTTCTAACATACTTACATGAATTCTCACATTGAAGTCCCGTGAATTGCCAAGGACAATGACATTGCGGTGGTGCTCCATAACAACTTCCCCCATTAAGACAATGGCAGGTAGGCACTAGCAGTGAAAAGAGGAGTATTTGATGCAAAATATTCAATGATTATTGAAATGGTTAGATGATAACTGTATTACTATTATTAACTTAATGCTAAACATAGAAGGCATTTTATATAATGGACCTTTCCAGTTTATTCATCCATCATATGACGTCATAATCAACTGCATGACGTGTAAGGTGACATCATAATCAATGACGTCATGAATGTTCATCACATATGCTTAATTGATGATGGACTAAGCCTTGCTGTACGAATTGTGTGTATTTATTATTTAATAAAGATGCTGTTGAATATTTTGAAACTAATTTGACAGGGTGCTATTGCTGCCAGAGGTGTAAGGCAGCAACATATCACAGTCAAATCAATTTCAAAATATTAAACATTAATCCTGTATGGGCTATGGAAAATGAAATATGGGGAATTCATCAGTGAAAGTTTTAATCGGGAATCTTGTGTGCATAGTGTAGCGCGGATCGGCCGGACGTGTGCGGACCGTCCCAGCTAAGCTGGGTATGGAAAGACCGCTCATGATACGTTCCATGCACGCCCCCCCCCTCCCATGGGTAGGATAGTATGCGTGTATAAAGCCATATAAGAGAGGTTTCTGTAAAATGGCGGAAGAACGTGTAGCGGGCATGCGCTCGGGTCAGAGCTTCCCTGACAACACACGTCAGTATTGGTAGAGAGTGTATGCTTATAGCGTTCCGAGTTGGTACTTTTAATTTCTTTAAATCACTCCATTCCCGTCATTCTTGGTACCAATCAGGACCAGAATGAAACGAGGATTTCAAAACCTTTTACCTTTTAAAATCGGACCAGAAATGGCCGAGTTATCCACGAATGGCTCACTAAAATTATTTCCAAAATATTGCCTGAACGTCGTAATCGCGTGTATGTATTACGTGAATATGGGGAATTCATCAGTGAAAGTGTTAATCTGGAATCTTGTGTGATAGTGTAGCGCGGATCGGCCGGACGTGTACGGACCGTCCCAGCTAAGCTGGGTATGGAAAAACCGCTCCTGATACGTTCCAAGCACGCCCCTGGGTAGAATAGTACGTGTGTATAAAGCCATATAAGAGAGGTTTCTGTAAAATGGCGTAAGAACGTGTAGCGCGCATGCGCCCGGGTCAGAGCTTCCCTGACAACACATGTCAGTATTGGGAGAGAGTGTATGCTTATAGTGTTCCGAGTTGGTACTTTTGATTTCTTTAAATCACTCCATTCCCCTCATTCTTGGTACGAATCAGGACCAGAATGAAACGAGGATTTCAAAACCTTTTACCTTTTTAAAATCGGACCAGAAATGGCCGAGTTATCCACGAATGGCTCACTAAAATTGTTTTCAAAATATTGCCTGAACGTCGTAATCTCATGTATGTATTAAGTGAATGGGGGAATGCACTGATCACGTGATCGCCACGTCACCCTTTCTAGTTGCACGCTGATTGGCTACTGCTGGTCCACTGATCGGCTGGCGCATCCTGCCGCTGACGTCACGAGTAGTTTAAAAGGAGCCAAAAATCAAGAATCTGGAGCACTTCGGGGAGGAAGCCAACATGACAGCAAAGTTGCTGGACCAGCGCAGTGCTCGACGTGGGCTAACTGCTTACTGACTGTGGTACCTACACCGCAGCCGTGCCCTTCGGAATTCAGATCTCCTGCGCCGGTGAGTAACCTTGAACATCAGCATTTAAGTGTTTGTAAGCTCTCGGTCAGCCATTCGAGGGCAACTAAATAAATAAGGACACCCTCTCCGGAACAACTCACAGACGAGCTTCGCTGCGGAATGGGCCTTGTGGGCCCAATGTAAATTCTACAGGATGTAGAGTCGTGGTGATTCTTGGTGGATAACTTGCCGGATCTTCCGGACCATGCTGAAAAGTGGTATCAAACTTCCACGCAGCATGTTGTGTGTTTACTTAATCTTTTAGGCCACAGTCTGGTGGGACTCTGCCCGGTGCACCGCAAGAGCTATGCAATGTATCCCGTATGGTGTACCCAGTTATGTACATGCAATAATTTAATTATAACGGTAGCCCGCTATGTTACGGGCAACTTTCTAGCCACCGTCGCTGGACTGACACTTTAAAACATACTGTGTAAATTCATGTATTAGTTATTATGACTATCTAATGGACATCCTTCTACAGACGATCTACTTCACCATCTTGAGAGTGAGCCACATCAATTATCTGCCTGCGGAAATCTTCCCAGCAACTTCGGAATCGTGCCACCTCGCACTACTGTAACACATCAACTTCAGTGATTTAGAAACTGTTTCCGTACCGATGACCAATAGGTACTCAAGTAGCTATACTATTGTAGTACTGTATTTTCATTCATTTCGCCATAGGTACTGCTGGTTAATAGGCACCTTCCCGGTCTTGAGACCGAATTTTTATATTTTCTGTTTCATACTGTATATATTATCTTTATTTCTGTGTGCTTACAACTAACAAGCACCGCAAGGTCCTACGACCTGATATACTGTTAGCATTGTACTAGTTAGTTACGTATATGGCAAGTAGCCATCCTAGTTGTTTTGTTTTATTTATATAAAAACTCCAGGACGCAGTACGCTAGGCTATACTATACAGGAACATTATATCCGCATCACTATATTCCCCCAGCATCAATTTCACACTGAGGTCACTGATCATGCTCACATTGCTCGAGCCTGACATGTGACCGATTAAACCTCGATATTCTAGCTCGATAGGATAGTTTTAAAGTAATTAGGGACAATCTCTCCGTAAGAGACATATTATATACGCCTCTTTTCCGGCTGTCGCAGATATGTAACACCGCACACCAGATAGATTGTATAAATTGGCCAATTATCTTTGGGCCTCTTAGTAATGATGAGGGATGGTCTCTTTCTACGCTCCTCCAGCCGTAAGGCTTAATAATTGTCTGGACTCCCAATCGACACGTTGGTAGGATCTGACTCTGGGAAACTATTGGGGTTTCCGAGCGGTGAAAACTAAAGTGCCGATTTCACACACACTCCCCCTGTATCTTCGGATACCAGTTGGTTTAGATATCCCGCCAAGGTAGGAAGCACAGCGAAAACAAAATATATTATGTAACTCCAGCCTGCAGTGCATCTCTGGGCATTCTGGAACATAACCCTAATGACACATGAAATGTTAGTTCCGTAACACACGCGTGACGGACGAGACACAGATCTCCATCCAACTATGTATGGTGACTGGGTACGGTCTTAGAATCCACCATGCACTTACGGGAAGGTCACTAGGGATGGATATCTGCCTCTTACTCCCCGCCAATAAATACTATTGTGCTTTCTAAATTGCTTATGTGAACTGTAACCCGTCCTGGTGATGTTATATGTGGTTACGGTGCGATGTGTGACGGGATCGTCATATGATTCAGGAGCTGTCGCTTCGTGACATGTCCACACGCTGTCTTTCTGAGGAAGATGCTATGCGGGGCGACGTTCGGGAATCCGGGCATCTTCGTCAGTTAGACCTATGTGTCAAAAGATAGGTAGGAAATCCCTGCCACTTGCGGCCAAAGCTTGGAAGCATATCTAACAGCTAATTGGTAGGTTAGAATTACACCAGCATAAATAAAGCGGCAACTACCAATGCAGTATCTTTGGACTTACATAAGACGGGGACCTCTGAATTCTTCGGAAATCATCTGACCCGTCTTCACATAAACCAGCGTGCATCACATTAATTATAATTTCACTAGGATTGAACCACTGCACATAACCTTTTTGTTTGAACAAAAGAGTGGCCCTTTTTGCCAGCTCGTTTCCTCCAATTCGGCGTCGAAGGCATTTTCCTGTGACAGACGCCCACGCGAGACACTTTCCTCTCGCACCAATACTATTTTGTATGTGTTAGGGGTATATTTGGTTTATATTAAACTATTCAAGTAGCCTCGTTAGGACGCTCCCTTACGAGGATACCTCTTTGAGATTTACGGATCTGTGAGGTACCTCCGGCGAGCCCACGAAGAAAGAACACCTGGTTAGTTCTATGTACTGTATTATTTTGCTCATTTACTAGCAAACGAGTACCATTGTTTGTATAGTGTTATTCTTTTAATTATTATTATTATGTCCAGACTTTTAAATTAGTTTATGGACTGTCATACTGGTGACACCAACAGTTGGGATGAGATTGTGAGGTTCAATCTCGGCACAATGGCCGCATGGCCCGACTGGAATGTTATCATTCCACCGGCTCCAGAAGCCGGTCTTTGTAGCTTTGAGTCGTGAAACAGTATCCGTAACCCCGAGAACCATAGCTAACCATCCCTGCCACGCATCCTGTACATAACCCGTGACGCAGATACCGCCATCTTTGTTTACCGCGTATCGCATGCATTGCACTATGGGACTGTTTGGGGGCAGTCGATCGTGCAGGCATAAACAAATGCACGCGAATGTATGGTTTTACGTTCATATCAGCCAAAAATGACTTCTGCAGTGGTCTTGAGAAATGTCTATTTTCAGACCAAGGGAAGAATATTTTTGAAAATTTATCATTGGAATGACTAGCTCGATAACCGAGCCAGTCATTTCAGTGGTACATTTTTAAAAATGGTCTTGTCTTGGTCTGCAAATTGACATTTTCTTTGATAATTTGATGGTTAAAGGGTTAAACAGAATTGGCCTTCTCCGAAATTCTCCCTTGCGAGAATTGCGATCTCCCTTGGGTGGGTACCCATGCAGCTTATGGCCCCGGACTGGATTCATGAAACATACTTAAGCATAGGAACATGCATAATGATTAAGTGTAACTAACAATTGTGATTGGGCCATAGCCGATTGTCTACTTTACACAAGGTATACGTTAGGTATGCTTCGTGAATATGTAACACCTCCACCCCCACCTACCCACCCATTCATAGACACTACATATATATATATTATTTACAAAACAAACACCTACACATCACAGGATTATAGTATGACCCATCAGAACAGTCATTCCTGAAAGCTTGACTATTTTACTCTCCACCCCACCCCCCTTAGCAACAACACCCCACCCAAACGCACATTATTATTTATTAACTATCTATGGCAATATATTAATAAATAATTGTCGAAATTTTGTCATTCTTGGCTCAAGTCTTCCTAAGCCATCCACTTGCTATTTGATGTTTAAAAATCGATCATTTCAGGTGATTTAAGATCGTTTTAAAAATAATTTATTTGAAATTGGCTGGAGAAGGCCCCCCCCCCCTTGAATAATCAACACAACTCATTGACGAATCAGGCAATAATACACGATTTTCTGAAGTAATTTATTTGAAATGCGGTGGAGAACGCCCGCTCCCCCTCCAACCCCCCCCCCCCCACCCCACCACCCCCACTATATAATCAATGCAATTCACTGACAAATCAGGCAATCTTCTTCTTCTTCTTTTCGATCGCTGGTATCACACTTGGAGAGCCGTTCTCAAGATGAAATCTGTGATTTTCAGCAGTTCTTCCACAGGCCCATACAGCTTTTCAAGAAAAGAGGTTAACAAAGGCGATATCTCTTCTCTCAGCAGCTGATACGTACTGCAACATTGAAGTATGTGCTCTGTGGTCTGTTCTGCTTCTCCACAAGGACAAGCGGGCGATGTCGTAAGGTGGAACCGCCTGCACATGTGTTGGTTTAGTCTGTTGTGTCCAGTTCTGAGACGAAAAATGGTCACTTGCTCTGACCTCGAGAGATGATGGTAGGCATCTTCTGATTGAGGTGTTCTATAGAGTGACTTGATGATAGTCTTCATCTCTGTATGGGTAACCATGTTTTCTGTCTGATTCTCTTCTGCACCCACCTTTGCCATTTTGTCTGCTTCCTCATTTCCTTGGACTCCACAGTGTGAGGGGATCCACTGGAATGCTATCCGAAAGCATTTGATGGTTTGTAGTGCTTCTTCAAGTTGTGGCAGTCTACATTTGGTGATAGCCTCAAGGACGGAGCGGGCATCAGATAAAAAGACAATCTGTGCAATAGGGTTGGAGGTTATTGTCATCAAAATCAACACCATCGCTTTGGATGGTATTATTATTATTATTATTATTATTATTATTATTATTATTATTATTATTATTATTATTAAATTAAATATATATGACACAGGGTCAATGAGACGACTATTACATTACTATGCATTATTCTTTTAGCCATTGCTGTATAGTTTTCTCTATTTAGCGATGGCAATGCAGCTTTAACAGATTGGGTGACCAGTTCGTTATCAGCGCCGGTTGGAGCAGTGGTCAGTCACGTTAACCGTTTTATGACTCCCTTCTTATTGTAAATATATCCATCCTGTTTGTTGACTGTCGTGTGTCTGCCATTATATTGGGAGATGTTAATCAGTTTTGTGTTTAGGGCTGTGAGAGTAAGTGCACTTGGACTCCTTGCATGTCAACCTGCACCATGTTGTTTTTCTACATAATTGACCTCAGACTTTAATCGGCTTACACCTTTTTCAAGTACTAATATCATTGATAAAGTTTTACTTACGTATCATCTTATATCATCAAGTTTTCGTCATCCTGAGAAGGTTTTGGTAAACATAATTATGCTTATCGATTTATTACAGCTATATATGTTTTGTATACAGTTTTCGAATGTGGTCATTTCACAATCAGTTGTTTTATCCATCCGTCTACCCACCCGTCCGTCCATAATTTTTTGTCAGACAATTATCTATCTTAAATAGACGAATGTCTTGTCCATGGGTTTATCGTCTGTCCGTCCATCCTTAATTGTTATTATGCAATGTTTTAACTGAAATTGTTTGTGCGTTATTGGCTACTGCTGCCGCATTTTTAAAGTGTCTGTTTATGTATATTTGCAGGCCACAATCAAATATGGCTGACACATCTTCGCAACAACACCATTACTGCTACATCATCTTTCATCTACAAACTTGCAACATCAACTTCACCTCGTTGTTCGTGATTTTTGGCACCTCCACACCATCTCCTGGCTGGACCGGGTGACATATATACTCTGTATAGTAAAATGAATTCTAGGGAGAGAGGGTAAGCAAGTTGTTAGAACTTTCACCTCAATCCCACTGCATTATATGCAATAAAATATGTAACTACTACTACTACTACTACTACTACTACTACTACTACTACTACTACTACTACTACTACTACTACTACTACTACTACCACTACTACTACTACTACTACTACTACTACTACTACTACTACTACTACTACTACTACTACTACTACTACTACTTTCTAAATACTTCATACTGTCTCACTTTCTAACATACTTACATGAATTCTCACATTGAAGTCCGTGAATTGCCAAGGACAATGACATTGTTGAATATTTTGAATATAATTGGATTGGAAGACATTGCTGCCTTCCAATCCAATTATGTTAAAAATATTCAACAGTATCTTTTTAATTTTGTAAATGACTATTTCCGAACATTTTCAACTGGAATGGTTGACTTATATAACCAAGACAGTCATTCCAGTGACAAATTTTCAAAAATATTCACTTGGTTCTACTACTACTACTACTACTACTACTACTACTACTACTACTACTACTACTACTACTACTACTACTACTACTTTCTAAATACTTCATATTGTCTCACTTGCTAACATACTTACATGAATTCTCACATTGAAGTCCCGTGAATTGCCAAGGACAATGACATCGTGGTGGTGCTCCATAACAACTTCCCCCATTAAGACAATGGCAGGTAGGCACTAGCAATGAAAAGAGAAGTATTTGATGCAAAATATTGAATAATTATAAGTCAGCAACATATGCCAGTCAAATTAATTTCTGAATATTCAACTGTTATCCCGAATGGGTGGCTTGAAAATGAGATATTGGGAATTCATCAGTGGAAGGTTTAATCGGGAATCTTGTGTGCATAGTTAAATTAATGATTTAGTCGCAAATTCATCATTGATTTGAATAAACAGACATTTAATGCTAATATTATAATTATTAAACTTTTGTCTAAGCAATGCATAAAATTCTTTTCAATCTTATTATTAAAGATAAATTAATGTTTCTGTAAGTACAAAAGGCCAGTACATTTCAATACACATAATTTTGTACTACAGAGACTCCTAGTAAATCCGATAATGGTATCTTAGCAGATATTTGATCAATATGATGCCAATATGGCTGAATATAATGGCGATAACAGCAGCTATATGACATAAAGGAATCCAGCTTTAGCTATGTCCTGCCAATCTCTAGCTAAGCGCCGCCCACGATTTTCCCGTGTTGGGATCGATCAATCGATCCATGCACTCCCTGAACTTCAATTTCCAGAAAGCTATTTAGGTAAGCTGTTGAATATTTTGAAACTAATTTGACTGGGTGCTGTTGCTGCCTATGGCAGAAATAACGCCCAGTCAAAATAGTTTCAAAATATGTAACCGAACAGGTCTGCACTTAAGGCAGTGCATTTTGCACAGAGCCACCCACCGCCTCCCCACCCCTCAAATTTCCACGGACCTCAAAAGTGGCACACAAATTCTTTTTTTTGTCGTAAATTTGGGGCCTATAGTGTAACTCATAAATCAGTCAAATTTTTCCAAAAGAAAACAAATTTGAACATGATATAAAAATGTTACGTTGAATATTTTGAACATAATTGGATTGGAAGACTTGCTGCCTTCCAATCCGATTATGTTCAAAATATTCAACATATCATTTTTATTTTGTGATTGAAATATGTCAAATTATTTCTGAGCTGTACTGAAAAAGACTGATGTGGCCAAATCCCACATCCTCTGACCTAGAGGGTCGTCAGAGGGTCGTCAGCATACCTATCTCAGTTGTTTTAAAAACACATATGGTGATGGTAGCTGAAGATTCCATAGATGTCAGCATTTTGATTAGGGCGTCGTTTGGATCGGAGCTGACGTCGATATTAGCTATCTGGTCACTGAGGACCTTTTCGCATGACATTTGAGTGTCAGTGTCACTGATGAGGTTGAGGAAGGTTTTAGGTGACTCAAAAATTTCAACAGTGTTTAGTAAATTGTGAAAACATAAAATACATAGAATTCAGGCATTTTCGCATTATAATTTTGCTTTTGTGACAGCCTTATCTCATTTGATTGTATCATTAGATTTGTCTGACGATTGCTTCCAAGAATGCGATTAAAATCGATGCAAAAGAGCAAGCAGATTGTGTATTTTAGACCAATAATATTTAAATTTCATATCTACAGTAATCCTGGAAAATACAGTAAACGTAATTTGAGTGTAAGCTGTTGCAGCCTCAGGCATCGCTTTGGCACCATTCAAAATTACATTGTTCACGAATATATCAAGAGCTAATTCGGAACACGAACTTGTGGTGAGGCTTTTCTGGTCTGAAAATGTGATTCTACAGATGTAGAGGCAGTGATGTTCTTTGGTGGATGACTCGCCGGGTATGCCGGCCACGCCAAAAAGTGGTTATTTAACCGTCCCCGCACTGATGTCGTGCAGGTTCATCTAAACTTTTCGACTGCAGCAAGTAAACTTTGCCCGGTATGTCTGCAGAGCTGGCTGACGTACCAAGCAACGTTAAGCTTAGTTTCGTATCTTCATCCGCATCTAACAACCCCCGCTTATGATCGGGTTGTTGTCAACCTCCATCTGTACCATCGGTGTACGGGAACTTTCGTCACAGCAGTGATGTTATTTTATCTCTTGCTGACTACTCGTTAGACATTCTATATTGTGATTACAGTCCTGAGGTCGATCCGCTTCCATCATGAGCTGCTTGCGGAAATCCTGTTCGCGGGAACCAGCCTGCGGAAACTTTCCAGCTTCCTGAGAATGCATCAATTCACGTCAACCTAGAGTGACGTATCAATTTCAGTAACACGATAGCCCGGGCTTAAGAATGGCTACCGATTATTCAAGTAACTATACGTAACATTTTAATTATTCCGTTAATTGTATTTTTGCTAAAAATATCGTACCCGTATAAACGGTCCCGATGATTAAAAGGCACCATAATGGTCCTAGGACCGCTAGTTATAATTTCTGTATCTGGTCATAGTTATTCTTATTTTCTGTAAGGTGTTTTTGCTAACCGCACCGTAGTAGGTTCCTTTACGTGTACTAAAGATATATTATTCTGATCATTTCACACTGTATTAATTGCTCTGGTTAGTTTGTATATGGCCAGTGGCCATCAGTTCATATGTTTTGCTTATTTGTAGAAAATATAGGACTTCAGTGCACGTAGGAAACACTATACAGCAACATTTATATATGCAGCACTTTCTCCTGCCACCAACAATTTTTCACTGAGGTCGCTGTCCTTGCTATAAGTCTGTTTGGCCCGGCATGCTACAGACTAAAAATCTTTTCTATTCAGCTCGATAGGATAGGTTTAATATGATTAGGTTAATAGGCTAATATGGTTAGATGATAAATGTATTATGCTTAGCTTAGTTCTAAACATAGAACGCATTTTATATGATAGACCTTCCCAGTTTATTCATCCATCAAATGACGTCATAATCAACTTCATGATGTATAATATGACGTCATGATCAATGACGTCATGAATGACAAAGATAAGTTCATCACATGTGCTTAAGTGATGATGGACTACGCATTGTTGTACGAATATTTTGAGACTAATTTTACTGGGCACTGTTGCTACCAGAGGTCTAAGGCAGCAATGTGTTCCAGTCAAATTAATTTCAAAATATTCAACAGTGATCCTGTACGGGTGCCTTGAAAATGAGATATTGGGAATTCATCAGTGAAACGGTTAATCGGGAATCTTGTGTGCATAGCTAAATAAATGATTTAGTCACAAATTCATCAATGATTTGAATAAGCAGACATTAGACATGTAATGCTAATATTACAATTATTAAACATTTTGTCTAAGAAATGCATAGAATTATTTTCAATCTTCTTATTAAAATATATATTTATGTATCTGTAAGTACAAAAGGCGAATACAATTCGATACACATAATTTTGTACAACACAGACTCCTAGTAAATGGCTAATGGTACCTTCTCACATATATTATCATTATGATGCTAATATGCCTGCATATAATAACGAGAACATCTATATGGCATGAAGGAATTCAGTTTTAGCTTTGTTTCGCCCATCTCTAGCTAAGCACCGCCCATGATTTATCCATGTTGGGATCAATCAATCGATCCATGTACTCTCTTAATCGCAATTTCCAGAAAACTATACGGGTAAGCTGTTGAATATTTTGAAACTAATTTGACTGGGTGCTGTTGCTGCCTATGGCAGAAATAACGCACAGTTAAAATAGGTTCAAAATATTCAAAAGAACAGGGCCGAACTTAAGGCAGTGCAACAAGTGCATTTTGCTCAGGCCCCCCCCCCCCCACCCCCAATTTCCAGGGCCCTAAAAAATGAAACACTAATTATTTTTTTGTCTTAATTTTGGGGCCCCTGTATAACTTCCAGTTACATGCATAGATGCCGCACCTATAGTGTAACTCATAAATCAGTCAACATTCTCCAAAAGGAAACAATTTTCAACACGAAAAAATTTATGTTGAATATTTTGAACATGATTGGATTGGAAGAGTTGCTGCCTTCCAATACAATTATGTTCAACATATTCAACATTGTGGTTTTTTATTTTCTGATTGATATATGTCAAATTATTTTTGATCTCTACTGAAAAAGACTGATGTGGCCAAATCCCACATCCTCTGACCTGGAGGGTCGTCAGTATACCTATCTCAGTTGTTTTAAGAACACATATGGTGATTGTAGCTTAAGATTCCATAGATGTCAGCATTTTGATTAGTGCGTCGTTTGGATCGGAGCTGACGTCGATATTAGCTATCCGGTCACTGAGGACCTTTTCGCATGACATTTGAGTGTCAGTGTCACTGATGAGGTTGGGGAAGGTTTTAGGTGACTCAAAAAATTCAACAGCGTTTAGTAAATTGTGAAAACATAAAATACATAGAATTCAGGCATTTTCGCATTATAATTTTGCTTTTGCGACAGCCTTATCTCATTTGATTGTATCATCAGATTTGTCTGACGATTGCTTCCAAGAATGCGATTAAAATCGATGCAAAAGAGCAAGCAGATTGTGTATTTTAGACCAATAATATTTAAATTTCATATCTACAGTAATCCTGGAAAATACAGTAAACGTAATTTGAGTGTAAGCTGTTGCAGCCTCAGGCATCGCCTTGGCACCATTCAAAATATAATTCCCTCTTTTATGTCCAATCTGAGCAAATAATGAAATCATGCACCAATGCCGCAGTGACCGATCAACCGTCCATTCACCGTGCTGACCTACACCAATTCGAATCCTACTCGGTGGATTAGCCTGGGTGTTGGAGTGTGTAGGTAGTGGAGATGGGAGGGGGAGGGACACCACTCGGAAATTTGAGAGCACAAAACAATTGCTAGCTTCCTATTATTCGCCGTTCTGTAGAATTTTCGACTTTTTGCCTCAGAAAATTCCACCTGACAAAGAGAAGAATAGCCAAATTTCAGCTAAGAATCTACGTAACCAAATCTGAAGATTTAATATAGAAAAAGTACAGGAAATTCTATAATTTAGCTTCTTTTGTCCTGCATATGGACACTGATTATGCCAAAATCTGGATTCTCTTAATACTTTAGGATTTCATGGTCAATGCGTCCAAAACATCCTGTGTAGTGTCTTGAGAAATACACATATAGAGGACACCAGAAAGGTATTTTCTAAATTCCAGTGCTAAATTAACAATATTGTCTTCTTGGTCAAAAATCTCATTTTTTTTCCAAATCTTGACTTATTGATATGAATAATATGTTGATCGTTTTGAGGTGTTGTTGACATAAGAAGGGTCACGCATGTTTCTAAAACATATTATTTAAACTATGTTCTCTAGCTATTCAGCAGATAGAATATTATTAATGGCACATACATATTTTATTAATAAGAACAATCATGTTATTAGACAGTGTAATATATTCATCACATTATTGCCATTGAGTAACATTTGATCAATTACTGCCAGACTAGAGTCAACGTCTTGTGTGTAAAGATGGACATGCTCATTTTACCGTTACATAATTCACAAATAAACTAGAACATTGAAATAAACATATATTTACTAGGATAGAAATATACTAATAATGGGTGATTAAATAAATGAAAAGAAGTGTAAAATTAAATAAGCCATCTTTACCTTCACAGTGGTCGGGTTGTCGAAATAATGTCAACTGCCTGAGGTTATATTGTGACTGGTCTAGGAGACATGCACAAACAAACGGTAGCCCTGTTGTTGTGTATAAACATTGAACTTTGCTGAATTCTCCTGAGTATGTGCATGCTACTCTGCTATTTAAGCCAACCATATTCACAATTTCTTCCACTTTCCATGAATTGGTCATATTCTTAAATGACAGAAGTACCATGTTCGAGTCCATGTGCTGCCACATAGAAAGCCAAGAAACTATTCGTGAATCAGTCATGTGATTCAATATCTGCATTATTCCTGTGAAGTTAGTAATCACTTGTTTTACCTGTGAGCAAATACCACTGCTGTGCATTGGACTGCACAACGCTGTACCTTGATTGATGTATGTGGAAAGTTGGTGTAGAATGTCTTTAATTGTAGCCTTATTATTTCCTTCGAGAACTGTCTTGATCCAAACCTCAAATTCATAGTCAATCCATGGCTTAATATAACTGAATAAGGAGCTGATAAATGCATTATTTCGTAGCCAATTCACAAGATCTTTAACAGTAATATCATATCTGCCTGATAGTTGTTGATATGTGTTTTCTAGTAATCTGTTCACAGAAAGGCAGAGAACTCGGAAATCTGAAGTCATACATTGAGATGTTGACCACCTTAATGTGATGAGATATTGACTAACATCTGCAATTCTTCTCATCCCATAGTGGTCAATTATGGAATCATACATTGCATTGAGATCCTTATTCTTTGTCCACAGTTGTAGATCACGTAATATCTTAGTGAGAAAGCTGTTACGCGATAACTCATTTATGAGGGATGAAAGTCTAATGCTTCCAAAAGATAATGACTTCAATAATGCTCTGTCATTCCATATCGCTTGCATCCAACGTTGTATGACATCTGTCGTTATCTGATATACCTCTGTATGGCCATACTCCATGATGAATTGATACACTGTGAGATTAGAATGTGTCACTGTTTCCATGCCTACATCAACTGCCTCAGATAAAGTTGTACATGTCTGCACTGTAATAATAATAATAATAATAATAATAATAATAATAATAATAATAATAATAATAATAATAATAATAATAATAATAATAATAATTCCTGCATTCTGATAATCAACATACTTATTTTACAAACTGATAAATGTTAACCATTTTGTAATAGATTTGAATAATTCTCTAATTTATTGAGAATTCAAATAAATGTGGCAGCAAAAAATAATAACCATGAGCCAGCCATACCATACCCTACCCTATATCGCCAACCTCAATTGGACTCCTAATCATTCTGACCAGAATGGAGACATTTGTATTATGTTATAATGTAGCAATCTGACCTGTCACTGAACTTATGATGTCATAACCAATTACGTCACTTGTTATCTGACGTCACAATCATATAATTTTATAGCTCCATCACGAAAAGAAAAGTCCTCCACCAGTGTACGAATTGCATATTTTTGATGAATTTACAATTTAATTAACATTTTAATGCAACTTTGAAACTAATTTGATTGGGAACGGTTGTTGCAACAGGCTGCAACAACTACCAATCAAATTAGTCTCAAACTATTCAACAGCTTACATGCATGGATACTGGGAATTCTGCATTCAAATTTTCAGATCGATCACAACATGAGCACAAATTTTAATCTTCAAATTCCTGTACTCTCCATGTTTTCCATGACAGATATGAACACTGGCAATCTTATGGGTAACTCACATAACAAATTTAATTGAATTCCACTAAATGATTTCGGTGTAGATAGATGGATGGACAGACTAAGTCATAGGCATTTCAAATATTTTCTTCAGAACCCCATTTCTTCTAGGACAGCCAGAAGAAACTTGAAGAAAGGGGTGTCTTCCATTTTCTTCTGGAAGAGAGGTGAAGGAAACGGTCAATTGTACTGATAGTCCAGAAGAATTTTCTAAACACTGGCAACATACCCTCATTGTTTTGTTATTATTACTAATATAATGCCTTTACCAGGAGCTTGGATGGGTAATGGAGCTTCATGGCTGAAAGATGCTTTAGCCGTTTAACACACATGCCAGTCAATAACAGCTTCTGTAGTGGTCTTGAGAAATGTACATTTGCAGAGAATGGGAAGATTCTTTTTGAAATTCTTCAACTGGAATGGTTGACTTACATAACCAAGCCAGTTATTCCAGTGGTAAATTTTCAAATATATTCTCTTGGTACTACTACTACTACTACTACTACTACTACTACTACTACTACTACTACTACTACTACTACTATTACTACTACTACTACTACTACTACTACTACTACTACTACTACTACTACTACTACTACTACTACTACTTTCTAAATACATCATATTATCTAAGTTTCTAACATACTTACATGAATTCTCACAATGAAGTCCGGTGAATTGCAAAGGACAATGACATCGTGGTGGTGCTCCATAACAGCTTCCCCCATTAAGACAATGACAGGTAGGCACTAGCAGTGAAAAGAGGAGTATTTGATGCAAAATTTTGAATGATTATTGAAATGGTTAGATGATAAATGTATTATTCTTAGCTTAGTTCTAAACATAGAACGCATTTTATATGATAGACCTTTCCAGTTTATTCATCCATCAAATGACGTCATAATCAACTTCATGATGTATAATATAACGTCATGATCAATGACGTCATGAATGACAAAGATAAGTTCATCACATGTGCTTAATTGATGATGGACTACGCATTGTTGTACGAATATTTTGAGACTAACTTGACTGGGCACTGTTGCTACCAGAGGTCTAAGGCAGCAATGTGTTCTAGTCAAATTAATTTCAAAATATTCAATAGTGATCCTGTACGGGTGCCTTGAAAATGAGATATTGGGAATTCATCAGTGAAACGGTTAATCGGGAATCTTGTGTGCATAGCTAAATAAATGATTTAGTCACAAATTCATCAATGATTTGACTAAGCAGACATTAGACATGTAATGCTAATATTACAATTATTAAACATTTTGTCTAAGAAATGCATAGAATTATTTTCAATCTTCTTATTAAAATATATATTTATGTATCTGTAAGTACAAAAGGCGAATACAATTCGATACACATAATTTTGTACAACACATACTCCTAGTAAATGGCTAATGGTGCCTTCTCACATATATTATCATTATGATGCTAATATGCCTGCATATAATAACGAGAACATCTATATGGCATGAAGGAATTCAGTTTTAGCTTTGTTTCGCCCATCTCTAGCTAAGCACCGCCCATGATTTATCCATGTTGGGATCAATCAATCGATCCATGTACTCTCTTAATCACAATTTCCAGAAACCTATACAGGTAAGCTGTTGAATATTTTGAAACTAATTTGACTGGGTGCTGTTGCTGCCTATGGCAGAAATAACGCACAGTTAAAATAGGTTCAAAATATTCAAAAGAACAGGGCCGAACTTAAGGCAGTGCAACAAGTGCATTTTGCTCAGGCCCCCCCCCCCCAATTTCCAGGGCCCTAAAAAATGACACACAAATTTATTTTTTTGTCTTCATTTTGGGGCCCCTGTATAACTTCCAGTTACATGCATAGATGCCGCACCTATAGTGTAACTAAAAAATCAGTCAACATTCTCCAAAAGGAAACAATTTTCAACACGAAAAAATTTATGTTGAATATTTTGAACATAATTGGATTGGAAGAGTTGCTGCCTTCCAATACAATTATGTTCATAATATTCAACATTGTGGTTTTTTTATTTTCTGATTGATATATGTCAAATTATTTTTGATCTCTACTGCAAAAGACTGATGTGGCCAAATCCCACATCCTCTGACCTGGAGGGTCGTCAGTATACCTATCTCAGTTGTTTTAAGAGCACATATGGTGATTGTAGCTTAAGATTCCATAGATGTCAGCATTTTGATTAGGGCGTCGTTTGGATCGGAGCTGATGTCGATATTAGCTATCAGGTTACTGAGGACCTTTTCGCATGACATTTGAGTGTCAGTGTCACTGATGAGGTTGGGGAAGGTTTTAGGTGACTCAAAAAATTCAACAGCGTTTAGTAAATTGTGAAAACATAAAATACATAGAATTCAGGCATTTTCGCATTATAATTTTGCTTTTGCGACAGCCTTATCTCATTTGATTGTATCATCAGATTTGTCTGACGATTGCTTTCAGGAATGCGATTAAAATCGATGCAAAAGAGCAAGCAGATTGTGTATTTTAGACCAATAATATTTAAATTTCATATCTACAGTAATCCTGGCAAATACAGTAAACGTAATTTGAGTGTAAGCTGTTGCAGCCTCAGGCATCGCTTTGTCACCATTCAAAATATAATTCCCTCTTTTATGTCTAATCTGAGCAAATAATGAAATCATGCACCAATGCTGCAGTGACCGATCAACCGTCCCTTCACCGTGCTGACCTACACCAATTCGAATCCTACTCGGTGGATTAGCCTGGGTGTTGGAGGGTGTAGGTAGTGGAGATGGGAGGGGGAGCGACACCACTTGGAAATTTGAGAGCCCAACACATTTGCTAGCTTCCTATTATTCGCCGTTCTGTAGAATTTTCGACTTTTTGCCTCAGAAAATTCCACCTGACAAAGAGAAGAATGGCCAAATTTCAGCTAAGAATCTACGTGACCAAATCTGAAGATTTAATATAGAAAAAGTACAGGAAATTCTATAATTTAGCTTCTTTTGTCCTGCATATGGACACTGATTATGCCAAAATCTGGATTCTCTTAATACTTTAGGATTTCATGGTCAATGCGTCCAAAACATCCTGTGTAGTGTCTTAAGAAATACACATATAAAGGAGACCAGAAAGTTATTTTCTAAATTCCAGTGCTAAATTAACAATATTGTCTTCTTGGTCAAAAATTTCATTTTTTCCCCAAATCTTGACTTATTGATATGAATAATATGTTGATCGTTTTGAGGTGTTGTTGACATAAGAAGGGTCACGCATGTTTCTAAAACATATTATTTAAACTATGTTCTCTAGCTATTCAGCAGATAGAATATTATTAATGGCACATACATATTTTATTAATAAGAACAATCATGTTATTAGACAGTGTAATATATTCATCACATTATTGCCATTGAGTAACATTTGATCGATTACTGCCAGACTAGAGTCAACGTCTTGTGTGTAAAGATGGACATGCTCATTTTACCGTTACATAATTCACAAATAAACTAGAAAATTGAAATAAACATATATTTACTAGGATAGAAATATACTAATAATGGGTGATTAAATAAATCAAAAGAAGTGTAAAATTAAATAAGCCATCTTTACCTTCACAGTGGTCGGGTTGTCGAAATAATGTCAACCGCCTGAGGTTATATTGTGACTGGTCGAGGAGACATGCACAAATAAACGGTAGTCCTGTTGTTGTGTATAAACATTGAACTTTGCTGAATTCTCCTGAGTATGTGCATGCTACTGTGCTCTTTAAGCCAACCAAATTCACAATTTCTTCCACTTTCCATGAATTGGTCATATTCTTAAATGACAGAAGTACCATGTTCGAGTCCATGTGCTGCCACATAGAAAGCCAAGAAACTATTCGTGAATCAGTCATGTGATTCAATATCTGCATTATTCCTGTGAAGTTAGTAATCACTTGTTTTACCTGTGAGCAAATACCACTGCTGTGCATTGGACTGCACAACGCTGTACCTTGATTGATATATGTGGAAAGTTGGTGTAGAATGTCTTTAATTGTAGCCTTATTATTTCCTTCGAGAACTGTCTTGATCCAAACCTCAAATTCATAGTCAATCCATGGCTTAATATAACTGAATAAGGAGCTGATAAATTCATTATTTCGTAGCCAATTCACAAGATCTTTAACAGTAATATCATATCTGCCTGATAGTTGTTGATATGTGTTTTCTAGTAATCTGTTCACAGAAAGGCAGAGAACTCGGAAATCTGAAGTCATACATTGAGAAGTTGACCACCTTAATGTGATGAGATATTGACTAACATCTGCAATACTTCTCATCCCATAGTGGTCAATTATGGAATCATACATTGCATTGAGATCCTTATTCTTTGTCCACAGTTGTAGATCACGTAATATCTTAGTGAGAAAGCTGTTACGCGATAACTCATTTATGAGCGATGAAAGTCTAATGCTTCCAAAAGATAATGACTTCAATAATGCTCTGTCATTCCATATCGCTTGCATCCAACGTTGTATGACATCTGTCGTTATCTGATATACCTCTGTATGGCCATACTCCATGATGAATTGATCCACTGTGAGATTAGAATGTGTCACTGTTTCCATGCCTACATCAACTGCCTCAGATAAAGTTGTACATGTCTGCACTGTAATAATAATAATAATAATAATAAAAATAATAATTCCTGCATTCTGATAATCAACTTACTTATTTTACAAACTGATAAATGTTAACCATTTTGTAATAGATTTGAATAATTCTCCAATTTATGGAGAATTCAAATAAATGTGGCAGCAAAAAATAACAACCATGAGCCAGCCATACCATACCCTACCCTATATCGCCAACCTCAATTGGACTCCTAATCATTCTGACCAGAATGGAGACATTTGTATTATGTTATAATGTAGCAATGTGACCTGTCACTAAACTTATGATGTCATAACCAATTACGTCACTTGTTATCTGACGTCACAATCATATAATTTTATAGCTCCATCACGAAAAGAAAAGTCCTCCACCAGTGTACGAATTGCATATTTTTGATGAATTTACAATTTAATTAACATTTTCATGCAACTTTGAAACTAATTTGATTGGGAACGGTTGCTGCAACAGACTGCAACAACTACCAATCAAATTAGCCTCAAACTATTCAACAGCTTACATGCATGGATACTGGGAATTCTGCATTCAAATTTTCAGATCGATCACAACATGATCACAAATTTTAATCTTCAAATTCCTGTACTCTCCATGTTTTCCATGACAGATATGAACACTGGCAATCGTATGGGTAACTCACATAACAAATTTAATTGAATTCCACTAAATGATTTCGGTGTAGATAGACAGATGGACAGACTAAGTCATAGGCATTTCAAATATTTTCTTCAGAACCCCATTTCTTCTAGGACAGCCAGAAGAAACTTAAAGAAAGGGGTGTCTTCCATTTTCTTCTGGAAGAGAGGTGAAGGAAACGGTCAATTGTACTAATAGTCCAGAAGAATTTTCTAAACACTGGCAACATACCCTCATTGTCTTGTAATTATTACTAATATAATGCCTTTACCAGGAGGTTGGAGGAGTAATGGAGCTTCATGGCTGAAAGATGCTTTAACCCTTTAACACACACGCCAGTCAATAACAGCTTCTGTAGGGGTCTTGAGAAATGTACATTTGCAGAGAATGGGAAGATTCCTTTTGAAATTCTTCAACTGGAATGGTTGACTTAGATAACCGAGCCAGTCATTCCAGTAGTAAATTTTCAAATATATTCTCTTGGTACTACTACTACTACTACTACTACTACTACTACTACTACTACTACTACTACTACTACTACTACTCCTACTACTACTACTACTACTACTACTACTACTACTACTACTACTACTACTACTACTACTACTCCTTTCTAAATACTTCATATTGTCTAAGTTTCTAACATACTTACATGAATTCTCACAATGACGTCCGGTGAATTGCAAAGGACAATGACATCGTGGTGGTGCTCCATAACAGATTCCCCCATTAAGACAATGACATGTAGGCACTAGCAGTGAAAAGAGGAGTATTTGATTCAAAATTTTGAACGATTATTGAAATGGTTAGATGCTAAATGTATTATGCTTAGCTTAGTTCTAAACATAGAACGCATTTTATATGATAGACCTTTCCAGTTTATTCATCCATCAAATGACGTCATAATCAACTTCAGGATGTATAATATGACGTCATGATCAATGACGTCATGAATGACAAAGATAAGTTCATCACATGTGCTTAATTGATGATGGACTACGCATTGTTGTACGAATATTTTGAGACTAATTTGACTGGGCACTGTTGCTACCAGAGGTTTAAGGCAGCAATGTGTTCCAGTCAAATTAATTTCAAAATATTCAACAGTGATCCTGTACGGGTGCCTTGAAAATGAGATATTGGGAATTCATCAGTGAAACGGTTAATCGGGAATCTTGTGTGCATAGCTAAATAAATGATTTAGTCACAAATTCATCAATGATTTGACTAAGCAGACATTAGACATGTAATGCTAATATTACAATTATTAAACATTCTGTCTAAGAAATGCATAGAATTATTTTCAATCTTCTTATTAAAATATATATTTATGTATCTGTAAGTACAAAAGGACAATACATATTCTATACACATAATTTTGTACAACACAGACTCCTAGTAAATGGCTAATGGTACCTTGTCACATATATTATCATTACGATGCTATTATGCCTGCATATAATGACGAGAACATCTATATGACATGAAGGAATTCAGTTTTAGCTTTGTTCCGCCCAACTCAAGCTACGCTACGCCCATGATTTGTCCATGTTGGGATCGATCAATCGATCCATGCACTCCCTGAAACTCAATTTCCAGAAAACTATACAGGTAAGCTGTTGAATATTTTGAAACTAATTCGACTGGGTGCTGTTGCTTCCTATGGCAGAAATAACGCACAGTTAAAATAGGTTCAAAATATTCAAAAGAACAGGGCCCAACTTAAGGCAGTGCAACAAGTGCATTTTGCTCATGGCCCCCAATTTCCAGGGCCCTAAAAATGACACACAAATTATTTTTTTGTCTTAATTTTGGGGCCCCTGTATAACTTCCAGTTACATGCATAGATGCAGCACCTATAGTGTAACTAGTAAATCGGTCAACATTCTCCAAAAGAATCCATTTTGAACATGATAAAAAAATGATATTTTGATGATTTTGAACATAATTGGATTGGAAGACCTTGCTGACTTCTAATCCAATTATGTTCAAAATATTCAACATTATCTTTTTTATTTTGTGAATGAAATATTTCAACTTATTTTTTAGCTGTAATGAAAAAGACTAATTATGAATATTTTCAACTTGAAGGGCATAACTGAGAGCCATTACAGTGACAAATTTTCAAAAATATTTTTTTGGTTCTACTACTGCTGCTGCTGCTGCTGCTGCTGCTGCTGCTGCTGCTACTCCCACCACTACTACTTTCTGAATAATTAATATTGTCTCAGTTTCTAACATACTTACATGAATTCTCACATTGAAGTCCCATGAATTGCAAAGGACAATGACATCGTGGTTGTGTCCCATAACAACTACCTCCATTAAGACAATGGCAGGTAGGCACTAGTAGTGAAAAGAGGAGTATTTGATGCAACATATTGAATGATTATTGAAATGGTTAGATGATTAATTTATTATTATTAACTTAATTCTAAACATAGAATGCATTCTATATAAAGGACCGTTCCAGTTTATTCATCCATCATATGACGTCATAATCAAATGCATGACGTGCAAGATGGCGTCATAGTCAATGACGTCATGAATGACAAAGATAAGTTCATCACATATGCTTAATTGCTGATGGACTAAGCATTTTTGGTCGAATTGTATGTCTTTATTTTTTAATAAGGATGCTGTTGAATATTTTGAGACTAATTTGACTGGACGTTGTTGCTGACAGAGGCCTAAAGCAGCAACATCTTCCGTTCAAATTAATTTCAAAATATTCACCTTTAATCCTGTATGGGTGACTTGAAAATGAGATATGGGGAATTCATCAGTGAAAGCGTTAATCTGGAATCTTCTGTCCATAGCTAAATAAATGATTTGGTTGCAAATTCATCACAGATTGGAATAAGCAGACAGTAGACATTTAATGCTAATATTACAATTATTAAACATTTTGTCTAAGCAATGCATAAAATTATTTTCAATCTTATTATTAAAATATATATTTAAGTATCTGTAAGTACAAAAGGCGAATACAATTCGATACACATAATTTTGTACAACACAGACTCCTAGTAAATAGGTAATGGTATCTTATCACATATATTATCATTATGATGCTAATATGCCTGCATATAATAACGAGAACATCTATATGGCAAGAAGGAATTCAGTTTTAGCTTTGTTTCGCCCATCTCTAGCTAAGCACCGCCCATGATTTATCCATGTTGGGATCAATCAATCGATCCATGTACTCTCTTAATCACAATTTCCAGAAAACTATACAGGTAAGTTGTTGAATATTTTGAAACTAATTTGACTGGGTACTGTTGCTGCCTATGGCAGAAATAACGCACAGTTAAAATAGGTTCAAAATATTCAAAAGAACAGGGCCGAACTTAAGGCAGTGCAACAAGTGCATTTTGCTCAGGCCCCCCCCCCAATTTCCAGGGCCCTAAAAATGACACACAAATTATTTTTTTGTCTTAATTTTGGGGCCCCTGTATAACTTCCAGTTATATGCATAGATGCCACACCTATAGTGCAACTCATAAATCAGTCAACATTCTCCAAATGGAAACAATTTTCAACACGAAAAAATTTTTGTTGAATATTTTGAACATAATTGGATTGGAAGAGTTGCTGCCTTCCAATACAATTATGTTCAAAATATTCAACATTGTGGTTTTTTATTTTCTGATTGATATATGTCAAATTACTTTTGATCTGTACTGAAAAAGACTGATGCGGCCAAATCCCACATCCTCTGACCTGGAGGGTCGTCAGTATACCTATCTCAATTGTTTTAAGAACACATATGGTGATTGTAGCTTAAGATTCCCTAGATGTCAGCATTTTGATTAGGGCGTCGTTTGGATCAGAGCTGACGTCGATATTAGCTATCTTGTCACTGAGGACCTTTTCGCATGACATTTGAGTGTCAGTGTCACTGATGAGGTTGGGGAAGGTTTTAGGTGACTCAAAAATTTCAACAGTGTTTAGTAAATTGTGAAAACATAAAATACATAGAATTCAGGCATTTTCGCATTAGAATTTTGCTTTTGCGACAGCCTTATCTCATTTGATTGTATCATCAGATTTGTCTGACGATTGCTACCAAGAATGCGATTAAAATCGATGCAAAAGAGCAAGCAGATTGTGTATTTTAGACCAATAATATTTAAATTTCATATCTACAGTAATCCTGGCAAATACAGTAAACGTAATTTGAGTGTAAGCTGTTGCAGCCTCAGGCATCGCCTTGGCACCATTCAAAATATAATTCCCTCTTTTATGTCTAATCTGAGCAAATAATGAAATCATGCACCAATGCTGCAGTGACCGATCAACCGTCCATTCACCGTGCTGACCGACACCAATTCGAATCCTACTCGGTGGATTAGCCTGGGTGTTGGAGTGTGTAGGTAGTGGAGATGGGAGGGGGAGGGACACCACTCGGAAATTTGAGAGCACAAAACATTTGCTAGCTTCCTATTATTCGCCGTTCTGTAGAATTTTCGACTTTTTGCCTCAGAAAATTCCACCTGACAAAGAGAAGAATAGCCGAATTTCAGCTAAGAATCTACGTAGCCAAATCTGAAGATTTAATATAGAAAAAGCACAGGAAATTCTATAATTTAGCTTCTTTTGTCCTGCATACGGACACTGATTATGCCAGAATCTGGATTCTCTTAATACTTTAGGATTTCATGGTCAATGCGTCCAAAACATCCTGTGTAGTGTCTTGAGAAATACACATATAAAGGACACCAGAAAGTTATTTTCTAAATTCCAGTGCTAAATTAACAATATTGTCTTCTTGGTCAAAAATCTCATTATTTTTCAAAATCTTAACTTATTGATATGAATAATATGTTGATCGGTTTGAGGTGTTGTTGACATAAGAAGGGTCATGCATGTTTCTAAAACATATTATTTAAACTATGTTCTCTAGCTATTCAGCAGATAGAATATTATTAATGGCACATACATATTTTATTAATAAGAACAATCATGTTATTAGACAGTGTAATATATTCATCACATTATTGCCATTGAGTAACATTTGATCAATTACTGCCACACTAGAGTCAACGTCTTGTGTGTAAAGATGGACATGCTCATTTTACCGTTACATAATTCACAAATAAACTAGAAAATTGAAATAAACATATATTTACTAGGATAGAAATATACTAATAATGGGTGATTAAATAAATCAAAAGAAGTGTAAAATTAAATAAGCCATCTTTACCTTCACAGTGGTCGGGTTGTCGAAATAATGTCAACCGCCTGAGGTTATATTGTGACTGGTCGAGGAGACATGCACAAATAAACGGTAGTCCTGTTGTTGTGTATAAACATTGAACTTTGCTGAATTCTCCTGAGTATGTGCATGCTACTGTGCTCTTTAAGCCAACCAAATTCACAATTTCTTCCACTTTCCATGAATTGGTCATATTCTTAAATGACAGAAGTACCATGTTCGAGTCCATGTGCTGCCACATAGAAAGCCAAGAAACTATTCGTGAATCAGTCATGTGATTCAATATCTGCATTATTCCTGTGAAGTTAGTAATCACTTGTTTTACCTGTGAGCAAATACCACTGCTGTGCATTGGACTGCACAACGCTGTACCTTGATTGATATATGTGGAAAGTTGGTGTAGAATGTCTTTAATTGTAGCCTTATTATTTCCTTCGAGAACTGTCTTGATCCAAACCTCAAATTCATAGTCAATCCATGGCTTAATATAACTGAATAAGGAGCTGATAAATTCATTATTTCGTAGCCAATTCACAAGATCTTTAACAGTAATATCATATCTGCCTGATAGTTGTTGATATGTGTTTTCTAGTAATCTGTTCACAGAAAGGCAGAGAACTCGGAAATCTGAAGTCATACATTGAGAAGTTGACCACCTTAATGTGATGAGATATTGACTAACATCTGCAATACTTCTCATCCCATAGTGGTCAATTATGGAATCATACATTGCATTGAGATCCTTATTCTTTGTCCACAGTTGTAGATCACGTAATATCTTAGTGAGAAAGCTGTTACGCGATAACTCATTTATGAGCGATGAAAGTCTAATGCTTCCAAAAGATAATGACTTCAATAATGCTCTGTCATTCCATATCGCTTGCATCCAACGTTGTATGACATCTGTCGTTATCTGATATACCTCTGTATGGCCATACTCCATGATGAATTGATCCACTGTGAGATTAGAATGTGTCACTGTTTCCATGCCTACATCAACTGCCTCAGATAAAGTTGTACATGTCTGCACTGTAATAATAATAATAATAATAATAAAAATAATAATTCCTGCATTCTGATAATCAACTTACTTATTTTACAAACTGATAAATGTTAACCATTTTGTAATAGATTTGAATAATTCTCCAATTTATGGAGAATTCAAATAAATGTGGCAGCAAAAAATAACAACCATGAGCCAGCCATACCATACCCTACCCTATATCGCCAACCTCAATTGGACTCCTAATCATTCTGACCAGAATGGAGACATTTGTATTATGTTATAATGTAGCAATGTGACCTGTCACTAAACTTATGATGTCATAACCAATTACGTCACTTGTTATCTGACGTCACAATCATATAATTTTATAGCTCCATCACGAAAAGAAAAGTCCTCCACCAGTGTACGAATTGCATATTTTTGATGAATTTACAATTTAATTAACATTTTCATGCAACTTTGAAACTAATTTGATTGGGAACGGTTGCTGCAACAGACTGCAACAACTACCAATCAAATTAGCCTCAAACTATTCAACAGCTTACATGCATGGATACTGGGAATTCTGCATTCAAATTTTCAGATCGATCACAACATGATCACAAATTTTAATCTTCAAATTCCTGTACTCTCCATGTTTTCCATGACAGATATGAACACTGGCAATCGTATGGGTAACTCACATAACAAATTTAATTGAATTCCACTAAATGATTTCGGTGTAGATAGACAGATGGACAGACTAAGTCATAGGCATTTCAAATATTTTCTTCAGAACCCCATTTCTTCTAGGACAGCCAGAAGAAACTTAAAGAAAGGGGTGTCTTCCATTTTCTTCTGGAAGAGAGGTGAAGGAAACGGTCAATTGTACTAATAGTCCAGAAGAATTTTCTAAACACTGGCAACATACCCTCATTGTCTTGTAATTATTACTAATATAATGCCTTTACCAGGAGGTTGGAGGAGTAATGGAGCTTCATGGCTGAAAGATGCTTTAACCCTTTAACACACACGCCAGTCAATAACAGCTTCTGTAGGGGTCTTGAGAAATGTACATTTGCAGAGAATGGGAAGATTCTTTTTGAAATTCTTCAACTGGAATGGTTGACTTAGATAACCGAGCCAGTCATTCCAGTAGTAAATTTTCAAATATATTCTCTTGGTACTACTACTACTACTACTACTACTACTACTACTACTACTACTACTACTACTACTCCTACTACTACTACTACTACTACTACTACTACTACTCCTTTCTAAATACTTCATATTGTCTAAGTTTCTAACATACTTACATGAATTCTCACAATGACGTCCGGTGAATTGCAAAGGACAATGACATCGTGGTGGTGCTCCATAACAGATTCCCCCATTAAGACAATGACATGTAGGCACTAGCAGTGAAAAGAGGAGTATTTGATGCAAAATTTTGAATGATTATTGAAATGGTTAGATGCTAAATGTATTATGCTTAGCTTAGTTCTAAACATAGAACGCATTTTATATGATAGACCTTTCCAGTTTATTCATCCATCAAATGACGTCATAATCAACTTCAGGATGTATAATATGACGTCATGATCAATGACGTCATGAATGACAAAGATAAGTTCATCACATGTGCTTAATTGATGATGGACTACGCATTGTTGTACGAATATTTTGAGACTAATTTGACTGGGCACTGTTGCTACCAGAGGTTTAAGGCAGCAATGTGTTCCAGTCAAATTAATTTCAAAATATTCAACAGTGATCCTGTACGGGTGCCTTGAAAATGAGATATTGGGAATTCATCAGTGAAACGGTTAATCGGGAATCTTGTGTGCATAGCTAAATAAATGATTTAGTCACAAATTCATCAATGATTTGACTAAGCAGACATTAGACATGTAATGCTAATATTACAATTATTAAACATTCTGTCTAAGAAATGCATAGAATTATTTTCAATCTTCTTATTAAAATATATATTTATGTATCTGTAAGTACAAAAGGACAATACATATTCTATACACATAATTTTGTACAACACAGACTCCTAGTAAATGGCTAATGGTACCTTGTCACATATATTATCATTACGATGCTATTATGCCTGCATATAATGACGAGAACATCTATATGACATGAAGGAATTCAGTTTTAGCTTTGTTCCGCCCAACTCAAGCTACGCTACGCCCATGATTTGTCCATGTTGGGATCGATCAATCGATCCATGCACTCCCTGAAACTCAATTTCCAGAAAACTATACAGGTAAGCTGTTGAATATTTTGAAACTAATTCGACTGGGTGCTGTTGCTTCCTATGGCAGAAATAACGCACAGTTAAAATAGGTTCAAAATGTTCAAAAGAACAGGGCCCAACTTAAGGCAGTGCAACAAGTGCATTTTGCTCATGGCCCCCCAATTTCCAGGGCCCTAAAAATGACACACAAATTATTTTTTTGTCTTAATTTTGGGGCCCCTGTATAACTTCCAGTTACATGCATAGATGCAGCACCTATAGTGTAACTAGTAAATCGGTCAACATTCTCCAAAAGAATACATTTTGAACATGATAAAAAAATGATATTTTGATGATTTTGAACATAATTGGATTGGAAGACCTTGCTGACTTCTAATCCAATTATGTTCAAAATATTCAACATTATCTTTTTTATTTTGTGACTGAAATATTTCAACTTATTTTTTAGCTGTACTGAAAAAGACTAATTATGAATATTTTCAACTTGAAGGGCATAACTGAGAGAGCCATTACAGTGACAAATTTTCAAAAATATTTTTTTGGTTCTACTACTGCTGCTGCTGCTGCTGCTGCTGCTGCTGCTGCTGCTGCTGCTGCTACTCCTACCACTACTACTTTCTGAATAATTAATATTGTCTCAGTTTCTAACATACTTACATGAATTCTCACATTGAAGTCCCGTGAATTGCAAAGGACAATGACATCGTGGTTGTGTCCCATAACAACTACCTCCATTAAGACAATGGCAGGTAGGCACTAGTAGTGAAAAGAGGAGTATTTGATGCAACATATTGAATGATTATTGAAATGGTTAGATGATTAATTTATTATTATTAACTTAATTCTAAACATAGAATGCATTCTATATAAAGGACCGTTCCAGTTTATTCATCCATCATATGACGTCATAATCAAATGCATGACGTGCAAGATGGCGTCATAGTCAATGACGTCATGAATGACAAAGATAAGTTCATCACATATGCTTAATTGCTGATGGACTAAGCATTTTTGGTCGAATTGTATGTCTTTATTTTTTAATAAGGATGCTGTTGAATATTTTGAGCCTAATTTGACTGGACGTTGTTGCTGACAGAGGCCTAAAGCAGCAACATCTTCCGTTCAAATTAATTTCAAAATATTCACCTTTAATCCTGTATGGGTGACTTGAAAATGAGATATGGGGAATTCATCAGTGAAAGCGTTAATCTGGAATCTTCTGTCCATAGCTAAATAAATGATTTGGTTGCAAATTCATCACAGATTGGAATAAGCAGACAGTAGACATTTAATGCTAATATTACAATTATTAAACATTTTGTCTAAGCAATGCATAAAATTATTTTCAATCTTATTATTAAAATATATATTTAAGTATCTGTAAGTACAAAAGGCGAATACAATTCGATACACATAATTTTGTACAACACAGACTCCTAGTAAATAGGTAATGGTATCTTATCACATATATTATCATTATGATGCTAATATGCCTGCATATAATAACGAGAACATCTATATGGCAAGAAGGAATTCAGTTTTAGCTTTGTTTCGCCCATCTCTAGCTAAGCACCGCCCATGATTTATCCATGTTGGGATCAATCAATCGATCCATGTACTCTCTTAATCACAATTTCCAGAAAACTATACAGGTAAGTTGTTGAATATTTTGAAACTAATTTGACTGGGTACTGTTGCTGCCTATGGCAGAAATAACGCACAGTTAAAATAGGTTCAAAATATTCAAAAGAACAGGGCCGAACTTAAGGCAGTGCAACAAGTGCATTTTGCTCAGGCCCCCCCCCAATTTCCAGGGCCCTAAAAATGACACACAAATTATTTTTTTGTCTTAATTTTGGGGCCCCTGTATAACTTCCAGTTATATGCATAGATGCCACACCTATAGTGCAACTCATAAATCAGTCAACGTTCTCCAAATGGAAACAATTTTCAACACGAAAAAATTTTTGTTGAATATTTTGAACATAATTGGATTGGAAGAGTTGCTGCCTTCCAATACAATTATGTTCAAAATATTCAACATTGTGGTTTTTTATTTTCTGATTGATATATGTCAAATTACTTTTGATCTGTACTGAAAAAGACTGATGCGGCCAAATCCCACATCCTCTGACCTGGAGGGTCGTCAGTATACCTATCTCAATTGTTTTAAGAACACATATGGTGATTGTAGCTTAAGATTCCCTAGATGTCAGCATTTTGATTAGGGCATCGTTTGGATCAGAGCTGACGTCGATATTAGCTATCTTGTCACTGAGGACCTTTTCGCATGACATTTGAGTGTCAGTGTCACTGATGAGGTTGGGGAAGGTTTTAGGTGACTCAAAAATTTCAACAGTGTTTAGTAAATTGTGAAAACATAAAATACATAGAATTCAGGCATTTTCGCATTAGAATTTTGCTTTTGCGACAGCCTTATCTCATTTGATTGTATCATCAGATTTGTCTGACGATTGCTACCAAGAATGCGATTAAAATCGATGCAAAAGAGCAAGCAGATTGTGTATTTTAGACCAATAATATTTAAATTTCATATCTACAGTAATCCTGGCAAATACAGTAAACGTAATTTGAGTGTAAGCTGTTGCAGCCTCAGGCATCGCCTTGGCACCATTCAAAATATAATTCCCTCTTTTATGTCTAATCTGAGCAAATAATGAAATCATGCACCAATGCTGCAGTGACCGATCAACCGTCCATTCACCGTGCTGACCGACACCAATTCGAATCCTACTCAGTGGATTAGCCTGGGTGTTGGAGTGTGTAGGTAGTGGAAATGGGAGGGGGAGGGACACCACTCGGAAATTTGAGAGCACAAAACATTTGCTAGCTTCCTATTATTCGCCGTTCTGTAGAATTTTCGACTTTTTGCCTCAGAAAATTCCACCTGACAAAGAGAAGAATAGCCGAATTTCAGCTAAGAATCTACGTAGCCAAATCTGAAGATTTAATATAGAAAAAGCACAGGAAATTCTATAATTTAGCTTCTTTTGTCCTGCATACGGACACTGATTATGCCAGAATCTGGATTCTCTTAATACTTTAGGATTTCATGGTCAATGCGTCCAAAACATCCTGTGTAGTGTCTTGAGAAATACACATATAAAGGACACCAGAAAGTTATTTTCTAAATTCCAGTGCTAAATTAACAATATTGTCTTCTTGGTCAAAAATCTCATTATTTTTCCAAATCTTAACTTATTGATATGAATAATATGTTGATCGGTTTGAGGTGTTGTTGACATAAGAAGGGTCATGCATGTTTCTAAAACATATTATTTAAACTATGTTCTCTAGCTATTCAGCAGATAGAATATTATTAATGGCACATACATATTTTATTAATAAGAACAATCATGTTATTAGACAGTGTAATATATTCATCACATTATTGCCATTGAGTAACATTTGATCAATTACTGCCACACTAGAGTCAACGTCTTGTGTGTAAAGATGGACATGCTCATTTTACCGTTACATAATTCACAAATAAACTAGAAAATTGAAATAAACATATATTTACTAGGATAGAAATATACTAATAATGGGTGATTAAATAAATCAAAAGAAGTGTAAAATTAAATAAGCCATCTTTACCTTCACAGTGGTCGGGTTGTCGAAATAATGTCAACCGCCTGAGGTTATATTGTGACTGGTCGAGGAGACATGCACAAATAAACGGTAGTCCTGTTGTTGTGTATAAACATTGAACTTTGCTGAATTCTCCTGAGTATGTGCATGCTACTGTGCTCTTTAAGCCAACCAAATTCACAATTTCTTCCACTTTCCATGAATTGGTCATATTCTTAAATGACAGAAGTACCATGTTCGAGTCCATGTGCTGCCACATAGAAAGCCAAGAAACTATTCGTGAATCAGTCATGTGATTCAATATCTGCATTATTCCTGTGAAGTTAGTAATCACTTGTTTTACCTGTGAGCAAATACCACTGCTGTGCATTGGACTGCACAACGCTGTACCTTGATTGATATATGTGGAAAGTTGGTGTAGAATGTCTTTAATTGTAGCCTTATTATTTCCTTCGAGAACTGTCTTGATCCAAACCTCAAATTCATAGTCAATCCATGGCTTAATATAACTGAATAAGGAGCTGATAAATTCATTATTTCGTAGCCAATTCACAAGATCTTTAACAGTAATATCATATCTGCCTGATAGTTGTTGATATGTGTTTTCTAGTAATCTGTTCACAGAAAGGCAGAGAACTCGGAAATCTGAAGTCATACATTGAGAAGTTGACCACCTTAATGTGATGAGATATTGACTAACATCTGCAATACTTCTCATCCCATAGTGGTCAATTATGGAATCATACATTGCATTGAGATCCTTATTCTTTGTCCACAGTTGTAGATCACGTAATATCTTAGTGAGAAAGCTGTTACGCGATAACTCATTTATGAGCGATGAAAGTCTAATGCTTCCAAAAGATAATGACTTCAATAATGCTCTGTCATTCCATATCGCTTGCATCCAACGTTGTATGACATCTGTCGTTATCTGATATACCTCTGTATGGCCATACTCCATGATGAATTGATCCACTGTGAGATTAGAATGTGTCACTGTTTCCATGCCTACATCAACTGCCTCAGATAAAGTTGTACATGTCTGCACTGTAATAATAATAATAATAATAATAAAAATAATAATTCCTGCATTCTGATAATCAACTTACTTATTTTACAAACTGATAAATGTTAACCATTTTGTAATAGATTTGAATAATTCTCCAATTTATGGAGAATTCAAATAAATGTGGCAGCAAAAAATAACAACCATGAGCCAGCCATACCATACCCTACCCTATATCGCCAACCTCAATTGGACTCCTAATCATTCTGACCAGAATGGAGACATTTGTATTATGTTATAATGTAGCAATGTGACCTGTCACTAAACTTATGATGTCATAACCAATTACGTCACTTGTTATCTGACGTCACAATCATATAATTTTATAGCTCCATCACGAAAAGAAAAGTCCTCCACCAGTGTACGAATTGCATAGTTTTGATGAATTTACAATTTAATTAACATTTTCATGCAACTTTGAAACTAATTTGATTAGGAACGGTTGCTGCAACAGACTGCAACAACTACCAATCAAATTAGCCTCAAACTATTCAACAGCTTACATGCATGGATACTGGGAATTCTGCATTCAAATTTTCAGATCGATCACAACATGATCACAAATTTTAATCTTCAAATTCCTGTACTCTCCATGTTTTCCATGACAGATATGAACACTGGCAATCGTATGGGTAACTCACATAACAAATTTAATTGAATTCCACTAAATGATTTCGGTGTAGATAGACAGATGGACAGACTAAGTCATAGGCATTTCAAATATTTTCTTCAGAACCCCATTTCTTCTAGGACAGCCAGAAGAAACTTAAAGAAAGGGGTGTCTTCCATTTTCTTCTGGAAGAGAGGTGAAGGAAACGGTCAATTGTACTAATAGTCCAGAAGAATTTTCTAAACACTGGCAACATACCCTCATTGTCTTGTAATTATTACTAATATAATGCCTTTACCAGGAGGTTGGAGGAGTAATGGAGCTTCATGGCTGAAAGATGCTTTAACCCTTTAACACACACGCCAGTCAATAACAGCTTCTGTAGGGGTCTTGAGAAATGTACATTTGCAGAGAATGGGAAGATTCTTTTTGAAATTCTTCAACTGGAATGGTTGACTTAGATAACCGAGCCAGTCATTCCAGTAGTAAATTTTCAAATATATTCTCTTGGTACTACTACTACTACTACTACTACTACTACTACTACTACTACTACTACTACTACTACTACTCCTACTACTACTACTACTACTACTACTACTACTACTACTCCTTTCTAAATACTTCATATTGTCTAAGTTTCTAACATACTTACATGAATTCTCACAATGACGTCCGGTGAATTGCAAAGGACAATGACATCGTGGTGGTGCTCCATAACAGATTCCCCCATTAAGACAATGACATGTAGGCACTAGCAGTGAAAAGAGGAGTATTTGATGCAAAATTTTGAATGATTATTGAAATGGTTAGATGCTAAATGTATTATGCTTAGCTTAGTTCTAAACATAGAACGCATTTTATATGATAGACCTTTCCAGTTTATTCATCCATCAAATGACGTCATAATCAACTTCAGGATGTATAATATGACGTCATGATCAATGACGTCATGAATGACAAAGATAAGTTCATCACATGTGCTTAATTGATGATGGACTACGCATTGTTGTACGAATATTTTGAGACTAATTTGACTGGGCACTGTTGCTACCAGAGGTTTAAGGCAGCAATGTGTTCCAGTCAAATTAATTTCAAAATATTCAACAGTGATCCTGTACGGGTGCCTTGAAAATGAGATATTGGGAATTCATCAGTGAAACGGTTAATCGGGAATCTTGTGTGCATAGCTAAATAAATGATTTAGTCACAAATTCATCAATGATTTGACTAAGCAGACATTAGACATGTAATGCTAATATTACAATTATTAAACATTCTGTCTAAGAAATGCATAGAATTATTTTTAATCTTCTTATTAAAATATATATTTATGTTTCTGTAAGTACAAAAGGACAATACATATTCGATACACATAATTTTGTACAACACAGACTCCTAGTAAATGGCTAATGGTACCTTCTCACAAATATTATCATTATGATGCTAATATGCCTGCATATAATAACGAGAACATCTATATGACATGAAGGAATTCAGTTTTAGCTTTGTTCCGTCCAACTCAAGCTACGCTACGCCCATGATTTGTCGATGTTGGGATCGATCAATCGATCCATGCACTCCCTGAAACTCAATTTCCAGAAAACTATACAGGTAAGCTGTTGAATATTTTGAAACTAATTCGACTGGGTGCTGTTGCTGCCTATGGCAGAAATAACGCACAGTTAAAATAGGTTCAAAATATTCAAAAGAACAGGGCCCAACTTAAGGCAGTGCAACAAGTGCATTTTGCTCAGGCCCCCCCCCCAATTTCCAGGGCCCTAAAATGACACACAAATTCTTTTTTTGTCTTAATTTTGGGGCCCCTGTATAACTTCCAGTTACATGCATAGATGCAGCACCTATAGTGTAACTAGTAAATCGGTCAACATTCTCCAAAAGAATACAATATTGAACATGATAAAAAAATGATATTTTGATGATTTTGAACATAATTGGATTGGAAGACCTTGCTGACTTCTAATCCAATTATGTTCAAAATAGTCAACATTATCTTTTTTATTTTGTGAATGAAATATTTCAATTTATTTTTTAGCTGTACTGAAAAAGACTATTTATGAATATTTTCAACTTGAAGGGCATAACTGAGAGAGCCATTACAGTGACAAATTTTCAAAAATATTTTTTTGGTTCTACTACTACTGCTGCTGCTGCTGCTGCTGCTGCTGCTGCTGCTGCTACTACTACCACTACAACTTTCTAAATAATTAATATTGTCTCAGTTTCTAACATACTTACATGAATTCTCACATTGAAGTCCCGTGAATTGCAAAGGACAATGACATCGTGGTTGTGTCCCATAACAACTACCTCCATTAAGACAATGGCAGGTAGGCACTAGTAGTGAAAAGAGGAGTATTTGATGCAACATATTGAATGATTATTGAAATGGTTAGATGATTAATTTATTATTATTAACTTAATTCTAAACATAGAATGCATTCTATATAATGGACCGTTCCAGTTTAGTCATCCATCAGATGACGTCATAATCAAATGCATGACGTGCAAGATGGCGTCATAGTCAATGACGTCATGAATGACAAAGATAAGTTCATCACATATGCTTAATTGATGATGGACTAAGCATTTTTGGTCGAATTGTATGTCTTTATTATTTAATAAGGATGGTGTTGAATATTTTGAGACTAATTTGACTGGACGTTGTTGCTGACAGAGGCCTAAAGCAGCAACCTCTTCCATTCAAATTAATTTCAAAATATTCACCTTTGATCCTGTATGGGTGACTTGAAAATGAGATATGGGGAATTCATCAGTGAAAGCGTTAATCTGGAATCTTCTGTCCATAGCTAAATAAATGATTTGGTTGCAAATTCATCACAGATTGGAATAAGCAGACAGTAGACATTTAATGCTAATATTACAATTATTAAACATTTTGTCTAAGCAATGCATAAAATTATTTTCAATCTTATTATTAAAATATATATTTAAGTATCTGTAAGTACAAAAGCCGAATACAATTCGATACACATAATTTTGTACAACACAGACTCCTAGTAAATAGGTAATGGTATCTTATCACATATATTATCATTATGATGCTAATATGCCTGCATATAATAACGAGAACATCTATATGGCAAGAAGGAATTCAGTTTTAGCTTTGTTTCGCCCATCTCTAGCTAAGCACCGCCCATGATTTATCCATGTTGGGATCAATCAATCGATCCATGTACTCTCTTAATCACAATTTCCAGAAAACTATACAGGTAAGTTGTTGAATATTTTGAAACTAATTTGACTGGGTACTGTTGCTGCCTATGGCAGAAATAACGCACAGTTAAAATAGGTTCAAAATATTCAAAAGAACAGGGCCGAACTTAAGGCAGTGCAACAAGTGCATTTTGATCAGGGCACCCCCCCCCCCCAATTTCCAGGGCCCTAAAAATGACACACAAATTTATTTTTTTGTCTTAATTTTGGGGCCCCTGTATAACTTCCAGTTACATGCATGGATGCCACACCTATAGTGCAACTCATAAATCAGTTAACATTCTCCAAATGGAAACAACTTTCAACACGAAAAAATTTATGTTGAATATTTTGAACATAATTGGATTGGAAGAGTTGCTGCCTTCCAATACAATTATGTTCAAAATATTCAACATTGTGGTTTTTTATTTTCTGATTGATATATGTCAAATTATTTTTGATCTGTACTGAAAAAGACTGATGTGGCCCAATCCCACATCCTCTGACCTGGAGGGTCGTCAGTATACCTATCTCAGTTGTTTTAAGAACACATATGGTGATTGTAGCTTAAGATTCCATAGATGTCAGCATTTTGATAAGGGCGTCGTTTGGATCGGAGCTGACGTCGATATTAGCTATCTGGTCACTGAGGACCTTTTCGCATGGCATTTGAGTGTCAGTGTCACTGATGAGGTTGGGGAAGGTTTTAGGTGACTCAAAAATTTCAACAGTGTTTAGTAAATTGTGAAAACATAAAATACATAGAATTAAGGCATTTTCGCATTAGAATTTTGCTTTTGCGACAGCCTTATCTCATTTGATTGTATCATCAGATTTGTCTGACGATTGCTACCAAGAATGCGATTAAAATCGATGCAAAAGAGCAAGCAGATTGTGTATTTTAGACCAATAATATTTAAATTTCATATCTACAGTAATCCTGGCAAATACAGTAAACGTAATTTGAGTGTAAGCTGTTGCAGCCTCAGGCATCGCCTTGGCACCATTCAAAATATAATTCCCTCTTTTATGTCTAATCTGAGCAAATAATGAAATCATGCACCAATGCTGCAGTGACCGATCAACCGTCCATTCACCGTGCTGACCTACACCAATTCGAATCCTACTCGGTGGATTAGCCTGGGTGTTGGAGTGTGTAGGTAGTGGAGATGGGAGGGTGAGGGACACCACTCGGAAATTTGAGAGAACAAAACATTTGCTAGCTTCCTATTATTTGCCGTTCTGTAGAATTTTCGACTTTTTGCCTCAGAAAATTTCACCTGACAAAGAGAAGAATAGCCAAATTTCAGCTAAGAATCTACGTAACCAAATCTGAAGATTTAATATAGAAAGAGCACAGGAAATTCTATAATTTAGCTTCTTTTGTCCTGCATATGGACACTGATTATGCCAAAATCTGGATTGTCTTAATACTTTAGGATTTCATGGTCAATGCGTCCAAAACATCATGTGTAGTGTCTTGAGAAATACAGATATAATTCCCTCTTTTATGTCCAATCTGAGCAAATAATGAAATCATGCACCAATGCCGCAGTGACCGATCTCCCGTCCATTCACCGTGCTGACCTACACCAATTCGAATCCTACTCGATGGATTAGCCTAGGTGTTGGAGTGTGTAGGTAGTGGAGATGGGAGGGGGAGGGACACCACTCGGAAATTTGAGAGCACAAAACATTTGCTAGCTTCCTATTATTCGCCGTTCTGTAGAATTTTCGACTTTTTGCCTCAGAAAATTCCACCTGACAAAGAGAAGAATAGTCAAATTTCACCTAAGAATCTACTTACCAAATCTGAAGATTTAATATAGAAAAAGCACAGGAAATTCTATAATTTAGCTTATTTTGTCCTGCATACGGACACTGATTATGCCAAAATCTGGATTCTCTTAATACTTTAGGATTTCATGGTCAATGCGTCCAAAACATCCTGTGTAGTGTCTTGAGAAATACACATATAAAGGACACCAGAAAGTTATTTTCTAAATTCCAGTGCTAAATTAACAATATTGTCTTCTTGGTCAAAAATCTCATTATTTTTCCAAATCTTAACTTATTGATATGAATAATATGTTGATCGGTTTGAGGTGTTGTTGACATAAGAAGGGTCATGCATGTTTCTAAAACATATTATTTAAACTATGTTCTCTAGCTATTCAGCAGATAGAATATTATTAATGGCACATACATATTTTATTAATAAGAACAATCATGTTATTAGACAGTGTAATATATTCATCACATTATTGCCATTGAGTAACATTTGATCAATTACTGCCACACTAGAGTCAACGTCTTGTGTGTAAAGATGGACATGCTCATTTTACCGTTACATAATTCACAAATAAACTAGAACATTGAAATAAACATATATTTACTAAGATAGAAATATACTAATAATGGGTGATTAAATAAATCAAAAGAAGTGTAAAATTAAATAAGCCATCTTTACCTTCACAGTGGTCGGGTTGTCGAAATAATGTCAACTGCCTGAGGTTATATTGTGACTGGTCGAGGAGACATGCACAAACAAACGGTAGTCCTGTTGTTGTGTATAAACATTGAACTTTGCTGAATTCTCCTGAGTATGTGCATGCTACTGTGCTCTTTAAGCCAACCAAATTCACAATTTCTTCCACTTTCCAGGAATTGGTCATATTCTTAAATGACAGAAGTACCATGTTCGAGTCCATGTGCTGCCACATAGAAAGCCAAGAAACTATTCGTGAATCAGTCATGTGATTCAATATCTGCATTATTCCTGTGAAGTTAGTAATCACTTGTTTTACCTGTGAGCAAATACCACTGCTGTGCATTGGACTGCACAACGCTGTACCTTGATTGATATATGTGGAAAGTTGGTGTAGAATGTCTTTAATTGTAGCCTTATTATTTCCTTCGAGAACTGTCTTGATCCAAACCTCAAATTCATAGTCAATCCATGGCTTAATATAACTGAATAAGGAGCTGATAAATTCATTATTTCGTAGCCAATTCACAAGATCTTTAACAGTAATATCATATCTGCCTGATAGTTGTTGATATGTGTTTTCTAGTAATCTGTTCACAGAAAGGCAGAGAACTCGGAACTCTGAAGTCATACATTGAGAAGTTGACCACCTTAATGTGATGAGATATTGACTAACATCTGCAATACTTCTCATCCCATAGTGATCAATTATGGAATCATACATTGCATTGAGATCCTTATTCTTTGTCCACAGTTGTAGATCACGTAATATCTTAGTGAGAAAGCTGTTACGCGATAACTCATTTATGAGGGATGAAAGTCTAATGCTTCCAAAAGATAATGACTTCAATAATGCTCTGTCATTCCATATCGCTTGCATCCAACGTTGTATGACATCTGTCGTTATCTGATATACCTCTGTATGGCCATACTCCATGATGAATTGATCCACTGTGAGATTAGAATGTGTCACTGTTTCCATGCCTACATCAACTGCCTCAGATAAAGTTGTACATGTCTGCACTGTAATAATAATAATAATAATAATAAAAATAATAATTCCTGCATTCTGATAATCAACTTACTTATTTTACAAACTGATAAATGTTAACCATTTTGTAATAGATTTGAATAATTCTCCAATTTATGGAGAATTCAAATAAATGTGGCAGCAAAAAATAACAACCATGAGCCAGCCATACCATACCCTACCCTATATCGCCAACCTCAATTGGACTCCTAATCATTCTGACCAGAATGGAGACATTTGTATTATGTTATAATGTAGCAATCTGACCTGTCACTGAACTTATGATGTCATACCCAATTACGTCACTTGTTATCTGACGTCACAATCATATAATTTTATAGCTCCATCACAAAAAGAAAAGTCCTCCACCAGTGTACGAATTGCATATTTTTGATGAATTTACAATTTAATTAACATTTTCATGCAACTTTGAAACTAATTTGCTTGGGAACGGTTGCTGCAACAGGCTGCAACAACTACCAATCAAATTAGTCTCAAACTATTCAACAGCTTACATGCATGGATACTGGGAATTCTGCATTCAAATTTTCAGATCGATCACAACATGAGCACAAATTTTAACCTTCAAATTCCTGTACTCTCCATGTTTTCCATGACAGATATGAACACTGGCAATCGTATGGGTAACTCACATAACAAATTTAATTGAATTCCACTAAATGATTTCGGTGTAGATAGACGGATGGACAGACTAAGTCATAGGCATTTCAAATATTTTCTTCAGAACCCCATTTCTTCTAGGACAGCCAGAAGAAACTTGAAGAAAGGGGTGTCTTCCATTTTCTTCTGGAAGAGAGGTGAAGGAAACGGTCAATTGTACTGATAGTCCAGAAGAATTTTCTAAACACTGGCAACATACCCTCATTGTCTTGTAATTATTACTAATATAATGCCTTTACCAGGAGCTTGGATGGGTAATGGAGCTTCATGGCTGAAAGATGCTTTAGCCGTTTAACACACATGCCAGTCAATAACAGCTTCTGTAGTGGTCTTGAGAAATGTACATTTGCAGAGAATGGGAAGATTCTTTTTGAAATTCTTCAACTGGAATCGTTGACTTACATAACCGAGCCAGTTATTCCAGTGGTAAATTTTCAAATATATTCTCTTGGTACTACTACTACTACTACTACTACTACTACTACTACTACTACTACTACTACTACTACTACTACTACTTTCTAAATACTTCATATTGTCTAAGTTTCTAACATACTTACATGAATTCTCACAATGAAGTCCGGTGAATTGCAAAGGACAATGACATCGTTGTGGTGCTCCATAACAGCTTCCCCCATTAAGACAATGACAGGTAGGCACTAGCAGTGAAAAGAGGAGTATTTGATGCAAAATTTTGAATGATTATTGAAATGGTTAGATGATAAATGTATTATTCTTAGCTTAGTTCTAAACATAGAACGCATTTTATATGATAGACCTTTCCAGTTTATTCATCCATCAAATGACGTCATAATCAACTTCATGATGTATAATATGACGTCATGATCAATGACGTCATGAATGACAAAGATAAGTTCATCACATGTGCTTAATTGATGATGGACTACGCATTGATGTACGAATATTTTGAGACTAATTTGACTGGGCACTGTTGCTACCAGAGGTCTAAGGCAGCAATGTGTTCCAGTCAAATTAATTTCCAAATATTCAACAGTGATCCTGTACGGGTGCCTTGAAAATGAGATATTGGGAATTCATCAGTGAAACAGTTAATCGGGAATCTTGTGTGCATAGCTAAATAAATGATTTAGTCACAAATTCATCAATGATTTGAATAAGCAGACATTAGACATGTAATGCTAATATTACAATTATTAAACATTTTGTCTAAGAAATGCATAGAATTATTTTCAATCTTCTTATTAAAATATATATTTATGTTTCTGTAAGTACAAAAGGCGAATACAATTCGATACACATAATTTTGTACAGCACAGACTTCTAGTAAATGGCTAATGGTATCTTATCACATATATTATCATTATGATGCTAATATGCCTGCATATAATAACGAAAACATCTATATGGCATGAAGGAATTCAGTTTTAGCTTTGTTTCGCCCATCTCTAGCTAAGCACCGCCCATGAGTTATCCATGTTGGGATCAATCAATCGATCCATGTACTCTCTTAATCGCAATTTCCAGAAAACTATACAGGTAAGCTGTTGAATATTTTGAAACTAATTTGACTGGGTGCTGTTGCTGCCTATAGCAGAAATAACGCACAGTTAAAATAGGTTCAAAATATTCAAAAGAACAGGGCCGAACTTAAGGCAGTGCAACAAGTGAATTTTGCTCAGCCCCCCCCCCCCCAATTTCCAGGGCCCTAAAGATGACACACAAATTATTTTTTTGTCTTAATTTTGGGGCCCCTGTATAACTTCCAGTTGCATGCATAGATGCCGCACCTATAGTGTAACTCATAAATCAGTCAACATTCTCCAAAAGGAAACAATTTTCAACACGAAAAAATTTATGTTGAATATTTTGAACATAATTGGATTGGAAGAGTTGCTGCCTTCCAATACAATTATGTTCAAAATATTCAACATTGTGGTTTTTTATTTTCTGATTGATATATGTCAAATTATTTTTTATCTCTACTGAAAAAGACTGATGTGGCCAAATCCCACATCCTCTGACCTGGAGGGTCGTCAGTATACCTATCTCAGTTGTTTTAAGAACACATATGGTGATTGTAGCTTAAGATTCCATAGATATCAGCATTTTGATTAGGGCGTCGTTTGGATCGGAGCTGACGTCGATATTAGCTATCTGGTCACTGAGGACCTTTTCGCATGACATTTGAGTGTCAGTGTCACTGATGAGGTTGGGGAAGGTTTTAGGTGACTCAAAAATTTCAACAGTGTTTAGTAAATTGTGAAAACATAAAATACATAGAATTCAGGCATTTTCGCATTAGAATTTTGCTTTTGCGACAGCCTTATCTCATTTGATTGTATCATCAGATTTGTCTGACGATTGCTACCAAGAATGCGATTAAAATCGATGCAAAAGAGCAAGCAGATTGTGTATTTTAGACCAATAATATTTAAATTTCATATCTACAGTAATCCTGGCAAATACAGTAAACGTAATTTGAGTGTAAGCTGTTGCAGCCTCAGGCATCGCCTTGGCACCATTCAAAATATAATTCCCTCTTTTATGTCTAATCTGAGCAAATAATGAAATCATGCACCAATGCTGCAGTGACCGATCAACCGTCCATTCACCGTGCTGACCGACACCAATTCGAATCCTACTCGGTGGATTAGCCTGCGTGTTGGAGTGTGTAGGTAGTGGAGATTAGAGCTGGGCGGTATTGATATTTACATGACGGTATCGGTACCATGAAAAAATACCGCGGTACCACGGTATACCGTCATTTGAGCTTGAGGCATGCCACGAAATTAGAACAATTTTTTCCATTTCCTTTTCACTTCCATCTCCAATCAACGGTAAATATAGGTAAAATAAATAAATCGGCTTCCTGATTTAGAGAAGAAAAACATGGCTATTGCGAATGTTTAGTTTCATGATTTTATTAGGTCACTATTTTCATTGACGTAATATCATTCACCGCAACATCGGTCAAAGGGTGTGGTCGACTCGCTAACTATAACCTGCTGTTTGAGACATTGGGGGTGCACTATTTTCAATCTGGATTGTTCTTGCTATTAAGGCGTGCGACCAGCAAACGGTAAATTTTATTTTGGCAGTCGAGGGCTTTGATAAACACGAGTCCAGACAAAATCCGCGAGTATTTAAATGGGGCGCGCATTGTACTCTTTTATTTCTGTTGGAGTGGTATATTCTGTTACTCGCGAAAACATGCCTATACACATACATATAACACGACATTGAATATAGCCGATTCCAAAGCATCTGATAATTACCGAGTACCCGATGTGCAGACTCGTTACTCGCCATGCTTCACGTGAACAATGTGTGTAAAAAGCTATTTTCGCGAACTTCCGACGTGTAGCCAGTAGAAAAATGAATTACAAAAACTAAAACACTATAATTTTTAGGTGTTGTTACTCAAACTGGATTTAATCCTTAAAGAAATTTCTTAAAACAAGCCAGAAAAATAAAAAATAACGACTTCAACGCTGCTCGTTGTTAATAAATTAGCACGTGATCAAAACGGCGCGAGCAAATACTACGTTTTAGTAAATTTTCATTGATAAATTCAGCATAGTAATGCATTTTCCCACGGTCTAGTTCATGAACAACCAATCAGATACCTCTTTACGAGATCGCTGTTGGGTTTGAATAGCACGCAGTTTGTATGTTATTTTATTATTCTATCGTGTTTGTTTGGTGACAAAATGCTTGGAGTAATAAATTACAAAAAATAGAAACGGGAATAGGGAATATATTATAGTGTAATTACTACCGGCGGACGGCCAGAGAATGAGTTTAGTTGTTTTAAATAAAGCAATTTTACCGTGAGACTTTCAAGACGTACGTTTGACATACAATTCTGCCTGTCATTATTTTGTAATTGACGTCTTGATGTGTGTTTTTACAACGACTCTTTCACCTCAACTCGGCTAATAGTTAGGGATGCCTGTATTTTTGGCACTATTAGCACTTATTTACCCTTGGTCAAGTCAGATTTTATGAATATATTTCTCAAATATTGCTCAAACATTATGGACGGTATTCACGGTATTTGGAAATGTCAACGGTCACGGTATCGGTTCACGGTATACCGCGGTCCTCACGGTACTACCGTCAGACCGCCCAGCTCTAGTGGAGATGGGGGGGGGGGGGGAGGGAGGGACACCACTCGGAAATTTGAGAGCACAAAACATTTGCTAGCTTCCTATTATTCGCAGTTCTGTAGAATTTTCGACTTTTTGCCTCAGAAAATTCCACCTGACAAAGAGAAGAATAGCCAAATTTCATCTAACAATCTACTTACCAAATATGAAGATTTAATATAGAAAAAGTACAGGAAATTCTATAATTTAGCTTCTTTTGTCCTGCATATGGACACTGATTATGCCAAAATCTGGATTCTCTTAATACTTTAGGATTTCATGGTCAATGCGTCCAAAACATCCTGTGTAGTGTCTTGAGAAATACACATATAGAGGACACCAACTTTTTTTTTCCAAATCTTGACTTATTGATATGAATAATATGTTGATCGTTTTGAGGTGTTGTTGACATAAGAAGGGTCACGCATGTTTCTAAAACATATTATTTAAATTATGTTCTCTAGCTATTCAGCAAATAGAATATTATTAATGGCACATACATATTTTAATAATAGGAACAATCATGTTATTAGACAGTGTAATATATTCATCACATTATTGCCATTGAGTAACATTTGATCAATTACTGCCACACTAGAGTCAACGTCTTGTGTGTAAAGATGGACATGCTCATTTTACCGTTACATAATTCACAAATATACTAGAAAATTGAAATAAACATATATTTACTAGGATAGAAATATACTAATAATGGGTGATTAAATAAATCAAAAGAAGTGTAAAATTAAATAAGCCATCTTTACCTTCACAGTGGTCGGGTTGTCGAAATAATGTCAACTGCCTGAGGTTATATTGTGACTGGTCGAGGAGACATGCACAAACAAACGGTAGTCCTGTTGTTGTGTATAAACATTGAACTTTGCTGAATTCTCCTGAGTATGTGCATGATACTGTGCTCTTTAAGCCAACCAAATTCACAATTTCTTCCACTTTCCATGAATTGGTCATATTCTTAAATGACAGAAGTACCATGTTCGAGTCCATGTGCTGCCACATAGAAAGCCAAGAAACTATTCGTGAATCAGTCATATGATTCAATATCTGCATTATTCCTGTGAAGTTAGTAATCACTTGTTTTACCTCTGAGCAAATACCACTGCTGTGCATTGGACTGCACAACGCTGTACCTTGATTGATATATGTGGAAAGTTGGTGTAGAATGTCTTTAATTGTAGCCTTATTATTTCCTTCGAGAACTGTCTTGATCCAAACCTCAAATTCATAGTCAATCCATGGCTTAATATAACTGAATAAGGAGCTGATAAATTCATTATTTCGTAGCCAATTCACAAGATCTTTAACAGTAATATCATATCTGCCTGATAGTTGTTGATATGTGTTTTCTAGTAATCTGTTCACAGAAAGGCAGAGAATTCGGAAATCTGAAGTCATACATTGAGATGTTGACCACCTTAATGTGATGAGATATTGACTAACATCTGCAATACTTCTCATCCCATAGTGGTCAATTATGGAATCATACATTGCATTGAGATCCTTATTCTTTGTCCACAGTTGTAGATCACGTAATATCTTAGTGAGAAAGCTGTTACGCGATAACTCATTTATGAGGGATGAAAGTCTAATGCTTCCAAAAGATAATGACTTCAATAATGCTCTGTCATTCCATATCGCTTGCATCCAACGTTGTATGACATCTGTCGTTATTTGATATACCTCTGTATGGCCATACTCCATGATGAATTGATACACTGTGAGATTAGAATGTGTCACTGTTTCCATGCCTACATCAACTGCCTCAGATAAAGTTGTACATGTCCGCACTGTAATAATAATAATAATAATAATAATAATAATAATAATAATAATAATAATAATAATTATAATAATAATAATAATAATAATAAAAATAATTCCTGCATTCTGATAATCAACATAATTATTTTACAAACTGATAAAGGTCAGCCTCATCGTCTATATCTTGTAATTATTGTTATGACGTAATAAAAGGACAATCGTACTTTATGAAGACGATTAGGATGCCGTGCATTTAGACATTATCAAAAGTTATGCCCACCATTTCTACCAAAGCACCGCCCATTTTTCCACATGCTGGAATCAATTTATATAAAATTCCAATTTTAAGGTAATAATTATACATCGCACTGATCATCCCAATAAAACGCATTCGGTTCGTAAAACGGTATTCGGTTTGTAAAACGGGATTCGGTACATTGCAATAACAGTGATTAGATAAGTAAAGTTAAAATATTTTCCTTTATGCAGTTTAACAATTTCAGCTTAGAGTAACCAAATATGAAACAGAATGTATCCTTTCTATGGTGTTTAACTTTTAGCTTCAAATGTGTTGTAGTAATGACGTGGCCATAGAGTTTATTTGGACAGGAGTGAAGATTTCTCTCAGATTTTTACTTTCGCTTCAAATATATTTCTACCAAAAGGTTGTTCTCAAGATATGTCATCAATCACATACAGTTCGATCTATTCTCTACACATATGGAGTATAAACCACACCTCTGGCTTCTCTATAAAATATCGAAATTCATGAATCAATTTTGAAATAACCCTAGCTACTGTCCAATGCAAGTACATGGGCTCCATTACTAGCCATGGCGACTGATCTATGTCAAACTAATTCTTTCAACCCGACAACCAAGATTTAAAGCTGCATTTTCGCGCAATTTTGGAGTCCGGAAGTATGCCGTTTTGGCGATCTTACTTTCGGACATTCTGCTGTGAACAAGCACCTTTAACCATTCACTATTATATATCATTAGTATAGCTATGTGATATAATGCCACCCACTATTCAAAAATATTATAATATCGTTATGTATATATTTCTTGTAATACCGTGTTATAATTACTCTGCAACATAGTTGTATTTAAGATGCAGTAATAAGACTTGTCTTATTGGGCTCCCTCTCAGAGAAAAAATAAATTCTGTTTAAACAAAATTAATGTTCATGATAGAGCTAGATACGTCACTATGTATTGTGACATTAGCATACCCGTGACATAATTCGGTATGACGTCATATACTTGCATGACATATTGGATACATCAATGGACCGTTCCATTTTTAGCTACGCTCCACCCAAACCTCACTCGTGTTGGGATCGATCGATCGCTAAATTCCATGACTATCAAATCCCAGAAAACTATACAGGTAGGCTGTTTTAATATTTTGAAACTAATTTGACTGGGTGGTTGCTATGGCAGCAACACAAGCAGATCAAATTATTTTCAAAATATTCAACATGTTTATTAAATAGTAGAGACATACAATTCATACAACGTATCAAACCATTAAGAGTTAAAGACGGGCCTAATAGAATCACTTATGACATAATGATTATGACGTCATCCTACACGCCGCTTAGCTGATTATGACGTCATATGACGTCAAATCATCGATGGATACTCTGGAAAGGTGAATCGGTTGATGGTTCGCGAGTATAGTTGTTTCCTGCCAAATCTAATGCCGGTATTCCAAGAATTAGAGATATATCAACATGCAGAACAAGATGTATAGGCGGCACTCTTATGACTCAAATCAGTGTACGTATTCTTTAAAACTATTAAAGTTGTTATTGTCTGCTCGGACACTCAAACGGCCTCGTGGCAAATATTTCGATACAAATAGCAGACATATGCCTAGCTGAGGGTTAGAATCTACTCGAATTACCAATAATGGAGTTCTTTATCATCTAGAATGCAGGAAATGGCTTCTCAAAGTATATAATTCTCAATCTTCGACGTTGGAGGGGGACACCGTCCACACCGCACCACAGACAACCTCCACCCCTAAATAAAGCTCTAGAGCGACCGTCACATGGGAGGGGCGTTGACCAAAGATATTGGTTCTGTAAGACAAGCGGTCCAAGTCAAATTAGTTTCAAAATATTCAACAGCATAACTGTATATTTTTCTAGAAATTGATAGTCATGGAGTTCAGGGATCGATCGATCTCAACAAGAGCGAAGTATGGATGGAGTTTAGCTAGAGATGGGCGGGGGGGGGGGGCGATAGCTAAAAAACTGTAAGTGTCCATTCATCACACAAAAAAGCACATTTATGCGCGAACGCTCGTCAAAATTAATAAACTCAATCTTAAAATCTACTAACATTGAACCATGTTATCCCTTTAATAATCATTTTCCTGCCTAAGATGATGATGTTATGGGTCTATAATGGACCTTTCCACATTTAGCTATGCCCCGCCCATGTTTATTAAATAGTAAAGACATACAATTCGTACAACGTGTCAGACTATTAAGCATTAAAGACGACTATTTGGAATCACCCATGACGTCATGATTATGACGTCAGCATGCACGCCACTTTGTTAATTACGACGTCATTTGACGTCAGCTGATAGATGAATACTCTGGAAAGGTGAATTATCCTTAGCGGCCTACCTCCACATGTTGGTAGCTCTGGCCAGGCTGTCGTATCGCCAGAAACAGGGCGCCCAGTCATTGAATCCACACATGAACAATCACGCTTTTCGCCATTCAGATATCCTGTGCACTGTATTTGCCCAAAGTTACCATCAAGATCACAAGTAGGAATTAACACTGGAACTGTATTGTATATTTTGCCCAGAGCTTCACCGATACTTTTATGTACGTATTCCCCTAGATATGTCGCATAGTCGTTAACCGAAAAACCAAACTGTCTCAACAGTTCTCCCATGCGTGGAATTTGCATCGTGCGATTGATAAATTCGCCGAGTGTCATATCATGGACGGTAATCAGCACCGCTGCTGTCTCATTCAACAGTTGGAGATTCTGCCGCCTTTTCTCGCACAACGTCAAATCTGAAATAGAGACATATTGTTATTATATAGTTGAACTTGCTCGAAAAAACCATCTGAAGTGTGATGGAAAACAGTATTTCATGAATGCTTTTTACATGGCAGTGGGGAAGCTATGTGTGGTCACCTCTACTTGCCTTTATACAACTTAACCTGAGCATCAGAAATACTACAACAGACGCTTGCTTATGGGGCGAAGTGATAGTAGCTACAAGTAGAACAAGAACAACGAGAATGCACTCGAGGGAGATGCTGACTCACACCTTTGCGCACTGTCTTGCCAATGCACTTAGTGCCCTCATGACTTAAATAGTTGATCCGTTGACCTCAAACTCAAAGCAATCATAAGCTGCCACGATATGAAGGTGTGTACTAAATCTAGTGATTCTACTTTTTTTGCATACCAATGTTCCAGTATGTACTTTGTACCGAAACTCATGGAACATCTAACCACCTATAATATGAAAAAGATGGGCCAAATTTGGCGATTCAACTTACTTGCATTCCGGATTTATGGCTTAAGATTTGTATGTTGGGATGCATTTAGTGGCCCCGTGACATAGATATTAGAATTTTTGACCTGACAAAATTTTCGTTCTAGCCAGCCGTAATATGAATGTATGTTACCGATTTGGTGATTCTACATGTATGTTCGGGTGTGAACTAAGTGACCCCGTGACGTCGATTTTGGAAGTTTTGACTCCAAACTAAATATTCTTAGCTATGCACTCATAATACCAATATATGTGCCAAATTCGATGATTCTACCTACTCGCGTTCCCAGTGTATGGCTAAAATGTGTATTTCGGGATGTACTTAGTGACCTCGTGGCCTAGATATTTGAGCTTTTGACCTGAAACAAAATTCGTGTTCTAGCCAACTGCAATATAAATGTATGTTACAGATTTGATGATTATACCTTCTTGCATTGCAGAATTATTGATGAAAATGCGTATTCCTGTATGCACTAAGTGACCTATTACTTGGATTCAATAGAATGTTTGTTAGTAAATACATAGAATTCGTACAACTTGACGGACTATTAGGCTAAGAGCCTATGGCAGACTTAATTACGTCATTATGACGCCAGCCTGCACGCGACGTCATATGAGTGATCGATAGACTCAATTCCTCAATTCATTTATGGTCTAGAACTATGTATAATTACATAAGTACATGTTTGTCCATGAAATTGTTAGTAGATCTACCATTTCCTTTGGCTCAATAAATAATTCTAACATGGCCTAAGAAATCATGATCTTAATTATAAGTTAAAATATTTTATGCTATCTAGCTTCTTGTTTGAAATTGTTCGTCACAATCATTTTATTTTCCATTCTAGAGACCTGCTCTTATACTGCTTATACATACTTAGCCATGGAAGGAAACCATGTCTTGATAACGTTTGTTACTGGGTCGTGACGGAACAAGTACCGGCTCAGTAACCCGCGTTATCAAGGCGTAAGTGAAGTGGCGGGGAGTTAATGCGTTTTCTCCATCGCTGCGTATCTCGCCAGCACACATTCTGAACACAAAGCATATGATAAGTACACATACCAATAGACCTTTCCGCTCTATCCATCAATTGTATGACGTCATAATTAACCATGTGACGTGTAGAATGACATCACAATCAATGACGTCATCATGACGTCATGAATGGCGTAGATAAGTGTCACCAGCGCATATTTGAAGACGGACTATACGTTGTTGTACAACTTGTATGTTTTTACTATTTAATAAATATCCTGTTGAGTATTTTTTAAACTAATTTGACTGGGCGCTGCAGCAACAGCACCCAGTCAAATTAGTTACAAAATATTCAACAACTTAACTGCAAGAAAATTGTTAGTCATGGCCTTAGGGGATCGATCAATCCCAACACGGTGAAGTGTGAGTGGAGCTTAACTAGTGATGGGCGGGGCATAACGAAAATCGGAAAGATCCAGTACACATACCAATTATTACCTCTATCCCAGGAATAGGCGGCCAATTTCTTAGCAAATATTAGATATAAGTACGGGGGCTAAACACACCTTTTCCGGTCAGCAGTTTACAGCCAGTACCGCAACCAAGTCCACAACATTTTCCACCATCTTTACAGTCAGAATCATTTACGCATGAAATCTTGCAACTTGTAGGGTCAGTCAGGATTTGAGCGAGTATCGTGGTGATATTACCCGGATGTGAGCAGACGCCCGCAATGGGATTATCTGACACGCCTGAATAATAATAGCAACGCAATAAAACATAAAGTTATCCCCGTTCAGACCAGAAGAAACCAGTGGCGGATCCATAGGGTTGGGGGTGATGTGCCCACTTTCACTGCAGTTTCCTAAAATCACAAAGCATCATATGTCAATTTATTCCTAACTGATCCGCCTATTTTAAGCTAAACTCCGCCTACGTTTTGCGCGTGTTGAGATCGATTAGTATAATTTGAAACCTGACTTCTCGGACTTCCATTTTCAAGGTAGGCCTATTCGTAAATATGCATGTTTCAAAGTAACTATACTTATAAGCTGTTGTAGGCCTATGGCGGTAACAGCCCCCAGTCAAATTAGTCCCAAATATTCACTAGATTGTTTAAATAATATCGACATACATTTCGTATAATTGACGGAATTTTCAGAGTTCATGACGGAGCTAGATACATCATTTATTATACATTAAGATTTTGACGTCAATCTATATTGAAGTAATTGAGTTTATGAGGACCAAAATATGAAGACTAATTAGAAAAATCAGCTATTAAGGGTCGTGATTCAAACATTTGTACCCACACGTTATAGATTAGTTGGTCATGGTATGGTGGGTTCTCCCAATAAATCTCTGATAGATAGTGTACTTCTCTCATCTGCGCATTGCAATAGGATTCATTTTTAGCTACGCCTCGCCTATTTCTAGCTAGACCCACTCCATTTCTAGCAAGGTCCTGTCCATTTCTAGCTAGGTCCCGCCATTTTCTAGCTTGGCCCTTCTTGTTTAAATCTAGGGCCCGCCCAGTTCTATCTCGGTCCCGCCCATTTCTATCTAGGTTCCGCCCATTTCTATTTAGGTCCTTCCCAGTTCTAGCTAGGTCCCGCCCATTTCTACCGAGGTATCGCTCATTTCTATCTAGGTCTCGCCCATTTCTAGCTAGATCCCGCCCATTTCTAGCAAATGTCGCCCATATTTATGGTGTGAAGGGCCTGTTTAAATCTAGGGCCCGCCCATTTCTATCTAGGTCCTTCCCAGTTCTGGCTAGGTCCCGCCCCATTTCTACCTAGGTACCGCTCATTTCTATCTAGGTCTCGCCCATTTCTAGCTAGATCCCACCCATTTCTAGCAAATGTCGCCCATATTTATGGTCTGAAGGGCCTGTTTAAATCTAGGGCCCGCCCAGCTCAATCTAGGTCCCGCCCATTTCTAGGTAGAGCCCGCCCATTTTTATCTAGGTCCCGCCCATTTCTACCTAGGTCCCGCCCATTTCTATCTAGGTCCTGCCCAGTTCTAGCTAGGTCCCAACCATTTCTACCTAGGTACCGCTCATTTCTATCTATGTCTCGCCCATTTGTAGCTAGATCCCGCCCATTTCTAGCAAATGTCGCCTGTATTTATGGTGTGTTGGAACGGATTTGAAATTCTACAACCTGAATTCCCCAGAATCTAAACTTCTAGGTAACTATACAAGTAAGATGTTGACTATTTTGAATCTAATTTGAAACCATGGCGCCAAGAGCTCGAAGTCATTTATTTTCAGAATAATCAACATAATGTTTACTAAATTGTTAATTCACCAAATCATACACGTTAGTGACGAACTTTTTGATTTTACTTCCTTTCGATTGCCAGGTAAGCTAGGATGTGACTTATTTGATTATGATGTCAGCTACTTGAGTGGCAGATTGTATCCTTCGGTTGGTGTATCTAGGCGTATTGAACTGTATCGTTACTATCCAGCATCGGATCCGTACTAACCCACAGCATTGGGGCATAGCTCATCTTGGGTATCAATTCTCAACAACTATATCTCTGTATTCCGGATGAACAGTCCCCGATCCGCATTTGTTACTGATTATGACGACGTTCTGTAATGGTGATGACAGTGGTTATGTTAATAACCATAACATGGAAATTATGACGGCGACGACGACGACGATGACGATGATGACAACAACAAAGACTTACGAATACATTCTGACTTGGCGATTGCGCCATCAAATTGTGTTATTGTGCCATTTGGACACTGGATACATGAGGTTTGCCACGTTTCAGGTTGATATTGTCCCTTGGGACACATCTTGCACGTATTTGACCCATCCCTGTACGAGCCCACATTGCAGGTTCCTAAAATCAATCAGTATTAAGAGATCGATATTAAAAGGACAGGAGGAGATTACTAATGGAATGATTGGTTATCGAGCCAGTCATTCCAGTGGTAAATCTTGAATAAACATTTACTTGGACATTACAAGACCACTGCAGAGGCTAGTTTTGGTTGGCGTGACCATCTAAATTTGATCAAGAATATCAAATTATGTGATATTTGAATGGCCATTTACATATGAAGAGATTGTTTTAAAAATTTAGCACTGAAATGACTGGCTCTGTTATCGAGCCAGTGATTTCACTGGTACATTAAAAACGCCTTCTAGCTCGCAAACAGATATTTCTCAAGACCACTGTAGAGGCTGGGTTTTGCCAGTTTTGCCTGCCGTGAAATGGTTAAACGGTTGTTTGTGCTATGTAAAGTGGTCCTTTACCGTAGGCTTTCTGCATCATATTAGCCTATATGTAGGCCTACATACTAGTCCGTCTACCTGTATCACATACCTGCGCATGGCAATAGAAGGATTCATTTCTAGCTACGCCTCGCCTATTTCTAGCTAGGATCAGTCCATTTCTAGCTAGGTCCCGCCCATTTCTAGATAGGTCCCGCCCATTTCTAGCTTGGCCCTTCCTGTTCCTATCTAGGTCCTGCCCAGTTCTAGCTAGAGCCCGCCCATTTCTATCTAGGTCCTTCCCAGTTCTAGCTAGGTCCCGCCCATTTCTACCTAGGTATCGCTCATTTCTATCTAGGTCTCGCCCATTTCTAGCTAGATCCCGCCCATTTCTAGCAAATGTCGCCCATATTTATGGTGTGTTGGAACGGATTTGAAATTCTACAACCTGAATTCCCAGAATCTAAATTTCTATGTAACTATACAAGTACGCTGTTGACTATTTTGAAACTAATTTTGAAACTATGGCGGCAAGAGCTCGAAGTCATTTATTTTCAAAATAATCAACATAATGTTTACTAAATTGTAAATTCACCAAATCATACACGTTAGTGACGAACTTTTTGATTTTACCACATTTGCCAGGTAAGCTAACATGTGACTTATTTGATTATGAGGTCAGCTAATTGAGTGGCAGATTGTATCCTTCAGTTGGTGTATCTAGGCGTATTGAACTGTATCGTTACTATCCTGCATTGGATCCATACTAACCCACAGCATCGGGGCATAGCTCATCTTGGGTATCAATTCTATTTCCTATTATGTGGGCATTATGCTCGAAGAAGTTCCATAACTATATCTCTGTATTCCGGATGAACAGCCCCCGATCTGCATTTGTTACTGATTATGACGACGTTCTGTAATGTTGATGACAGTGGTTATGGTAATAACCATAACATGGAAATTATGACGGCGACGACGATGACGATGATGACAACAACAAAGACTTACGAATACATTCTGATTTGGAGATTGCGCCATCATTTTGTGTTGTTGTGCCATTTGGACACAGGATACATGCGATTTGCGACCTTTCAGGTTGATATTGTCCCTTGGGACACATCTTGCACGTATTCGAACCATACCTGTACGAGCCCACATTGCAGGTTCATAAAATCAATCAGTATTAAGAGATCGATATTAAAGGACAGGAGGAGATTACTAATGGAATGATTGGTTATCGAGCCAGTCATTCCAGTGGTAAATCTTAAATAAACATTTACTTGGACATTACAAGACCACTGCAGAGGCTAGTTTTGGTTGGCGTGACCATCTAAATTTGATAAAGAATATCAAATTATGTGATATTTGAACGGCCATTTACATATGAAAAGATTGTTTTAAAAATTTAGCACTGAAATGACTGGCTCTGTTATCGAGCCAGTGATTTCACTGGTACATTAAAAAATGCCTCTTAGCTCGCAAACATATATTTCTCAAGACCACTGTAGAGGCTGTGTTTTGCCAGTTTTGCCGTGAAATGGTTAAACGGTTGTTTGTGCTATGTAAAGTGGTCCTTTACCGTAGGCTTTCTGCATCATAGTAGCCTATATGTAGGCCTACATGCTAGTCCGTCTACCTGTATCACATATCTGTACATGCTAGTCCGTCTAACTGTATCACATACCTGTACATGCTAGTCTGTCTTTCTGTATCACATACCTGTACACGCTAGTCCGTCTAATTGTATCACATACCTGTACATGCTAGTCCGTCTTTCTGTAGCACATACCTGTACATGCTAGTCCGTCTTTCTGTATTACAAACCTGTACATGCTAGCCCGTCTAACTGTATCACATACCTGTACATGCTAGTCCGTCTAACTGTATCACATACCTGTACGTGCTATTCTGTCTTTCTGTATCACATACCTGTGCATGCTAGTCTGTCTTTCTGTATCTCATACATGTACATGCTAGTCCGTCTTTCTGTATAACATACCTGTGCATGCTAGTCTGTCTTTCTGTATCTCATACCTGTACATGCTATTCTGTCTTTCTGTATCACATACCTGTACATGCTAGTCTGTCTTTCTGTATCACATACCTGTACATGCTAGTCTGTCTTTCTGTATCACATACCTGTACAAGCTAGTCTGTCTTTCTGTATCACATACCTGTACATGCTATTCTGTCTTTCTGTATCACATACCTGTACATGCTAGTCTGTCTTTCTGTATCGCATACCTGTACATGCTAGTCCGTCTTTCTGTATCACATACCTGTACATGCTAATCCGTCTTTCTATATCACATACCTGTACATGCTAGTCTGTCTTTCTGTATCACATACCTGTACATGCTATTCTGTCTTTCTGTATCACATACCTGTACATGCTAGTCCGTCTTTCTGCATCACATACCTGTACATGCTAGTCCGTCTTTCTGTATCACATACCTGTACATGCTAGCCCGTATTTCTGTATCACATACCTGTACATGCTATTCTGTCTTTCTGTATCACATACCTGTACATGCTAGTCCGTCTTTCTGCATCACATACCTGTACATGCTAGTCCGTCTTTCTGTATCACATACCTGTACATGCTAGCCCGTATTTCTGTATCACATACCTGTACATGCTAGTCCGTCTGGCGAAGATGATGAGGGAACACCCGTGATTCTATCTCCAGAATCCGGATCTACGCAAAAACAATCTTTAATTGCTCCATCGATATTGCGTTTACATTGGGTGGGAAGGTATCGTCCATCACCATGACATTGCGGCACTACAAAACTGATCTCGGGTCGTGCAAAATCCATGGCTACTCCTAGTGAAAGTGCATATATGCCCGGTGATATAACGTTTTTAAGCTGGTCAACGTCAAATCCCATGGTTTGCAATATGTCTATGACCACTGGTTCAGAGAGTTTCCTCCCAAGATGCCCCAATGTTACCACTGTTTCGGCTGATAGTTGGTTGATGGCTGTCTTAATGTCTGACACGATTGCATAATTACGTTGACACTGAGTGAGAGCTGAAAAATGTAATCATTATTAATAATTCCATGCGCTGATCTCGAGAGAGAGAGAGAGAGAGAGAGAGGGCGTGCGTACGTGCGTGCGTGCGTGCGTGCGTGCGTGCGTGTGTGTGTGTGTGTTGTGGTGAGGCCCCCAACCCCACATTCCTGGGAGGAGGGGCCTGCTCCACCCCGGCGTGCCCGTTCTCCTTCCCGAACATCTCAACTGGTGCGATGTAGTAGACCTGCAGTAACCACACGCTCTATTACATAACTACATCTGTGGTTAGTTACTTGTTAGTCTATATAGTCCAGGAGCTAAAGCTAGGTCAGAATCGTGACGTAGCACACCCAGTATTTGGAAGGTCTGACACTTGCTGTGGCTTGGGGGACATGTCCCACACATTTTAAGCCCTGTTGTACAAACAAATTGTGGTAGCACTAATTAGTTATCCTGATTTCTTTGCATAGGGGGTCTAGGCTTTGGCTGTATCCACAGTGCACAACGATATAAGCATGATCGTGTCATAACTCAAAGTAATATCGTATTAGATTCACAATATATGATATTTAGACGGATATCGACCTAACATATATCCAACATACATTTTGCATGCATATACCAAAGGCGAGGGTGAAATGTGAAGGTTATATTTTATGTATGTATACTAACTCCATCTTAGAATCTGTATATCCAGCTGTACCACTGTTGACAAAGCACCCAGGTAATGGTGGTTGGAATAAGACAGATGGATGTGGTGGTAATCGGTGCGGAAAAACAAATTAAAATGAATACTACACCTCACATCGCTCTCATTGTCATTGTCTACATATAATTCAAATTATGCCTGTAACACTTGTTCCGGGGTAATTTTGTAATTTGACCTCACAAGTAAACTGAAAGTTTAATTCACTCATTTTCTCAAATACAAATCTTTTTTTGAAAAGCAAATAAGAATGCAAGTGGCATTTTATGAATTTGTATTCATGAGAAAGGTTGTTAATACATGCCTTGATTAATAAAGCCTAGTATTGATTTAATATATATGCACACACACTAATTACATTTGCGAAATAATTACAAGCGCTATATAACTAGCAATTAAGCAAATATGGACAGTGATAGTTGTGACGAGGAAGTAGCGTTTCATCTTCTCCCAGCAAAGCGTATCAAAACGACACAATGGACTCGCTGTATTATTTGTCAAGCACATAGTAGCGAAACTGTTAGCAATGCCACTGAAGTCGGCATCTCAATGTTCATAGAGGCTTTCCAACACCGGGAGGATGACGTTTATGAAAGACTTAACTCAAATATTGATCAATTAAAACAACTGGATATCGTGTGGCATAGAAACTGTTATGCTAAATACACAAGCAAGCACAATATTAACTTTGCGAAAAGACGATCCATGACACCACCAACTCCTATGCCTCTTGATAAACAAAGTCCAGAAGAATCGACAAGTTTGGCTAGAGCAGCAAGATCGAGATCATCCCCGATAAAATGGGCAATGTGTATGTTTTGCCAAAAGAAAACTCACAAGAAAGTCAAGAAATTATTCTCAGTTTCTACATTTTCCGCATGCCAAAACATACAAATTGCAGCAGAGAAAATGGCGGATACAGAAATGCTTACCAATATAAGAGGCGTAGATTTAATCGCTTCAGAAGCCAAATATCATGAAATATGCCGTGCACAGTATGTATCAATGCGCAATGTGATGTATAAATCATACTAAGAACATGTGAATGAGGATCCGTTCTCCCGATCATTCTCGGAGCTGGTAGCAGAGATAGAGTCTGGTCTTGTATCAGGAAAAGCTTACAGCATGACATATTTGTTGAGTCGATTCAAGTTTTATCTAAAGAATAATGGTGTGACTGCTGACAACTACCGCTCCCAAAGACTTTAAAGCCGATTACAAAACTACTTTCAGGATTCAATCGTTTTTCACCAGCAGCTAAACCCTTCCAAACCCGAGCTTGTTTATTCCAGTGATATATCTTTAGAAGATGTTATTAATGCAGCTGCCAATGCAGCTGGTGGTAGATCAGCGTATACTGATAGGCCACATGGCTCAACTGATACTACTAGCAATGATGTTCACACGTTGTTCCACGCAGCGCAGATTTTGAAGGGAGATTTGGAGGCTTGTGAGGGGATCACCATTATACCAGTTGATGTTGACAATCTGACACTCGCAAAAGCAAAGGAAATTATTCCCCAAAGCCTCTATTGGCTGCTGCGGTGGGTTACCACGAATGCAGATTTAGCACCAGAGCAGTTTGGTAATGTTAGATCAGAATGTGCTAATGAAGGTGATGAGAGGCATGTAATGATGATATGCCAAGACATAGCGCATTGTGTATCACACGGGAGAAAGAAAATGCCAAAACACATAAGCCTCGCTATGACAATGAGGCATCTTACAGGTTCCAAACAAGTTGTCACCATTCTGAATCGTAAGGGTCATGGCTGGAGTATAGTGGATGGTCTACTCAAGCCTGTTCTAATGTCAAAGGATCCTGCTCCATTTGGATTAATTGAACTCACATCATGTAGATGTCAAAAGTCTGCCTGCAAAAGAACAGATCTCTGTCAATGCAAGGCTAACAATCTACTCTGCACTGAAGCATGCCTTTGTATGGGAGGTGAAATGTGTGACAA